>JAPQRP010000018.1:29649686-29666815 GCA_037367295.1 Apogon hyalosoma
TAGGGTGGGGGGGTACGGCGTGTGAGGGGGATGAGTGGGAACATATGAGTCGGGCGAGAGTTCACAGGGGCGACATGATGGAGAGAACGTGAAATGACAGGCTGATGCTGGAAGAAAAAGGAAGAGACAGAGGCAAGGAAACATGAGGATGGTTTCCAGTGAAGGGTGGCGACACATTGACATTTAGATTTTTTAGTGGGTTGTATTTTCTTCACAGGCTAGAACTTTCTTTGGATTTTAACTCACGTCTTATCATATTTTGATCTATTTATTTAGTGCTTATTAATTGCTTATTTTAATTTGTCTGAAATCTCTTTTCACTTGTATTAATTAGTATGGCAAGTGTTATTGATCACTTGGCCAGGTCGTCCATACAAATAAGATCTCAATGGGTCTTAAATACAGGTTACATTTTTTTAAAAGTGTTTTTAATTAACTTGATTTATACATCTCAATAAGTTTTTAGTTTTGCATATCATTTTTGGTCAGTTTCTAAGCTTAACTATACAATTATGCTTTTTATTATCACTGTTTTTTAGTGTCTATGAATAATTTATTAGTTATCTTTAAACTATGCATATAGATTTTATGGTGTTACTTTAACAGTACTATTGCAGCACATTGTGTTTATATGTGGGGTGAAATGCACTACGAAGTTTGCTTTGCTAAATGTTCTTTAGCATTTGTCGAGGTAGATTACAGTGGGACTGATAACATGTATTGAAAACAGAGAATGATCTAATCACAATGATTAATAAAATTTGTGAAAATGATATCAAAGGGGACATTTACTGCAAAGGATTTCAAGCAAGACTGGATGTTTCTTGCAAATGAATGAATAACAAAAAGAAAACTAAATTATGAATTATTCATAATTATTGAAAATAACACGTAAAATGTAGGAGAAAAAAGAAGAACTGAATGCTACATTAGAGGGCAGAGGGTGAAGGTTAAATAAGGGAGTAAAGGGCAGGAGATGTGATGGAAGGAATGACAGTGAGAAAACAAGGTGCGCAGCTGTTTAAGCAAGAGTTACTGTCCAAAGGGAGGCATGAAAAAAAGACAAGCCAAAAACACACACACCTCCCTAACAAAGATCACCTAAACACATGCACACATATGCACACAAACACCCTTGAGTTTTAATGATGCGATGAGGGCATGAAAGGGTAACACAGAGGGGATAGCATGGGGTGTAGAAGAAGCACTTTTTTCTGCTGTGACAGACAAAATCTGGCATGTGCTATGTAGAGGAGGGGGATTTGCTGCATTTCCCCCCTCTTTCCTGAACATTTTTTTTCCCTCCGTTTCTCTTTGCTCTTCTTTCTGCAGTGCTTAATGCAGGACAGGTGCAAAGAGCACACAGGCCAAGTCCATTATAGAGTAAAAAGCCAAGTGAATGAGGGAGGTGCTGTTTTTGCCAATCAGCAGCTAAAGCCAATTACCTGCCAAAGCATTTCCAACAAGTTGACCTCACTCACATTGTCTGCCAGTAAATGTAAGTCACAAGCCTACATAAAACAGCCTTGTGTGATGCAAAACGTTATATTTGTACAATTGTAGTGGATACTGTGGGGCAGAAGTTGCTGCAGTAGCTACTTGTGCACATAAATGGGTACATGTTACAAACAGATCAGATTTACATGTGCTTTTGTATGCACTGTTGTTTTTCACTGCATTCTTCAGAGCATTGCATGGTGTGTTCACAAACAAGCGCTAAATGAACACAGGCTCATTTGTGGGTCCAAAAGAAGGCAATTAGAGCTCAGTAAATAGATTCAAGCATGCAGTGTAGCAGCATGGAAAAAATACAACCCTAACATCTCTAATTTCTCTGAAATTCCCACTCAACAGTGCAGTAAATTAAACCAAAGAAGAACACAAACCAAAGCAAATAGCAAACAAGTGAAGGTGAGGGAAGGAGGGTAAATTTTGTTCAGTAACTAGTGGTTCTGTTGCTCTCCAGCACCCTTCACCTTCGTCCTGTGGACACGTCACAACTCTTTGAACATACACACAACAGCTTGTAAATCTGAGCACTAACCCTGCACTGTTTAGGCAGAATGCTTCCCTTCTACTGTTGTGGTTTTTGGAATGACTTGTTGCGTTTTGGAATGAATCAGGATGTTATGTGCACTGCAAGATGTCAGTTTGTGCAACACATTCCATACAGGGACCACAAAAAGTTTAGAGATAGAGCTGGAACGGTTACCACAATATTACTACTATATGTTTTCTTATATTGATATCATGACAATGTAAATAGTATATGAGAAACAGCCAAAAGGTTCAGTAAAGTGGAATCAAGTGGCAAAGCTGCAGAATATGAGCATGTAAATAGCCCTGGTCTCACTCTAAGGTGGCTGATAAAAAAAAACCTGTCATGAGAACCAGTGTCAAGTTTGACCTTTCTGGCCTTAACTTTGGTCAACACTTGTACATGGAGCCAATAATGATAAATAAAGATTCACTTTGTAAAATTTGTGCATACTTGTGTGCTTATGTGAAGTTTGTGTTAAAGACCATGTTGTGTCATCTGTTGATGTTAACGGACTGCTTCTAAGCTAATAGTATGATGTGATAAAAACAGTTTCTTTTATAGAAGAAGCAAAGCAGGAGAGGCATTGAGGAACTTGAAAGCAAGCAGTAGAATTGTTGTGAAAAGTCTGCCAGGAAACCAATCCATTGAAATCAGTATATTGTGGCTGTTATCATGATGGAGGCAACTGAGAGCCCTTGTTAGCATAGTAATTGAAATAGCTTCACATCAACAAATGATTGGCTGTCAGCACAAGAGACACTCCATCATAAATTTTATGCAAGCACACAAGCATATACAAGTCTCCCATAGTGTAGCTCTGATACCATTTTCCACCTGCCATAAAGACAAAAAAGGTGAAGTAGTCCATTCTGAGTTACTGTTACAACTATTGGCAAAACATATCTGCTTTTTGAAGCCAATATGTTACAATTTGGCTGTGGCTACGTTGACTTTTTGGAGATGGAAGTGACGATATCTGAACAAAAGGTGCAGAGCAACAGGAGAGCAATGGGTCATGGGTGGGCTAATGCTGACAGGTAGTTTACTGTCTTGGTAAATCAGTGAACTTCAAGAAGTACTACATAACAAAGCCATTTTATGGTCTTGTTAGTGTTGCTAATTAATTACATTTGAGCTGTTTGTGGGGGAAAAATACGTTTTATTAAATACAAAGAAAATTCCCAAGTCTGACTCATTTTAATGATAATAGCAATAATGGATTAGATTTATGTAGCGCTTTTCTATTTTGCGTACTCAAAGCACTTACATTCATTAGGTGTCATAGACCTGTAAATCAGAGCCCGGCACAGCAGACATAACGGTTCCTATTTGACCTGAGATGTTATTAACTGAGAAAAAATTAAAAGATGGACCATCAGATTACTTTTTTGATGGTCCAAATAAAATGAATGACATCTGGAGAAAAATTACTGACTTTTTTCTACTGACTGAGTATTTTAGAGAGAAGTCCAGTGTAAGTCATTGAAGCTGCCGCTTTTTGTGGTCATCAGTGGTATTTGAACTTTGGGATACTTCTGCATTGGTTTCATTTTGGAGCTGAGGTCCTTGCCCCTTGTGCGGAGGTGACTCCTGTGCTCTCTAGATTTGAACTGTTCACTCTACAGGAACAAAAACACTATTCTTATTTTTAAGTGATAAAACACGGCTGAAAACTTAATTATTATGAATACTGTATTAAATTTCTGCTAATAGATGCCCTGTAATCTTAAGCACTGAACAACTGAAAGACATAGGAAACTGTAATAACTAATTTCTGTTTCATTTATTTCAACAGAAACAAAGCATGGTTAGATCACTGAAAGACGACAAAGAATAGAAAGCAATAAATCAAGTTTGATGCCAGATCCACATACACATGCAGGACTATTTTCCACCACACACTGTTTACTGAAGCCAACAGATTCATCTCACCTGTTGTGCTGCTTGATGAGTGCAGTGACTCGGTCTGACTGTGATCCCAAGTCTCTGGAGTATCGCACCAGGTCGTTCAGTTGGCTTTTCAACTTCTCTGCCATCGGCTCAGCGCTCTGCAAGCCCTCTAGTATATCCTGAACAACACAAAACAGACAGAGGCAGCCTCAGTGCGTGTGTCATCGTACGTGGACGTGTGCGTCAAGAAGAGACAAGCACCCAACGGATCGGCGTGACACCCTTCAATAAGTGCACTCGCATTCCTATTCACACCCTGGCTCGGTCGTTTTCGCTCTTCTCACATTCACACACACCACACATACTCACAGTGCTGCTTGTACAATAGCATTTCTGTTCTTGGCGGAGTGCAGCAGGAAGGAGCTGTGGATAACGTTCTCCCGCTCTCCTCAGCGTGCCTCACATTCTGCAGTCACACAGTCATGAAATTCTGTCCCATGAAATATGTACAAGCTCTGTCTCTCTCTTTCTGACGTATGACCAATAAACACCCCTCCCTCCCTCCCTGTTCCTGTGGACTCGCTGCTCCGCTCTCTCTCCTCCTTCCTTCCCTCCACCTACCGCTCTGCTACTTTCTCTTCCCTCCTCTCTCCTCTTCTGCTTTGCTTTCCCTCCTCCCACTTCTTGCACTTATTCCCTCTCCTTACATTTTCCCCCTCTTTCACTCTCACGCTTTCCTTCCCGGTGGAATTCAGCTGTCAGCCCTCACAGATGCAGGATGGTTCAAAGGCGCACAAACGAGCGCTAACGCAAACAAGGCTGGACACAGGAAACAGGCTGGAGGAGGAGAGTAAGAAGCGGAGGAGGGGAAAGACTCCTCCTCTGTTCCTTGACAGCCCCTAAATTGAGGAAAACCAGAGAAAGGCATGGCCAAAAGAAGCCCAGGGAGGAATATGAGGGTGACATGCTGGCATGACCTTGACAATATAGAAAAACTGTCACACTATAAACATCCTGTGGAGGTTAAAAACAGATCAGCAGGGAAGGTGAAGAGCAAGAGCATCCAAGAAACAAGCCCTGCAGCCAAGGAAGACATCACTGTTGTACAATCCAGTTCAAACAAGTCAATGTACAGATGGGGAACAGGAAAGATGTGAACACAAGCGATGTTTGGGAGGGAGAGATAGTGGAACAGAATTAAAAACTGAAAACAAAAACAGGGAGGGCTTAAGGGGAGAGAAAAGACAGAATGAGGAGAAAATGAGGGAAACTGATGGGATTGTAGCTGTCACTGCTTCGTCACCCCAGAAAAGCTGATTTAAAAACTAATCTGGTTTTAGGATTTACAAATGGAATGGATAATTACTGACAGAGAAAGAGGATGTATGTCTGCATGATGTGTGTATGTGTGCTTGTGCGTAGTTTTCATTAAACAATGCTAATCACCTCCTCTAGTGGAGTATTCTATGGCAGCTTTCTACAAAATTATAGTTTGCCAGCCCAAATCACAGTTGAGCAGGGGTGCTATTGTATTTATGATTTTTAAAATAAACTATTGTGAACAGATGAACAGTGAATAATTTAGACATAATGCTGCCATTCTACAGTACCTTAGCCAGCTGCCATCCCTCCACTGCCTCCTTGCCATTACTCCGCCCTTCTGCTTTAATCAGCTCCTGGCTCCACCCCCTCAGCCGTGCGTCCAGCTCCTTCAACTCGTCCTCCAGACGGGCCGTCAAACGATCATACTCCTCCTCCGAAGCTGCAGCAGAAGCCAGGGCCCCTTCCAAGCCATCTCTGGCCCTCAGGGCAGCCCCCTCCCACTGCTCCAGGGCTTGGGACAGCGCCCCCAGCTGTCGGTCCATGGCTTCACACCCTCCCGCTGCCGTGTGCTCTGCTGTGGACGCCGCACTCCGACGCACCCGGCTGAGGCGCTCACGGCCCTCCAACAGCCGACACTCCACACGCTCCTGAAGAGATGAGGAGACAGGAGACAAAGTTGCTAAGGAAACTGTGGCTACGGAAACTGCAACCACCGGATGTGATTCTATTTAAAGCCACCCTCATGTTATTTATTTATTTATTTATCTATTTATTTTTACATGTTTCTCCTGCTCCATCAATTTCTATCTTTATCTCTCATGCTTTGCTTAACCCTTTGCTCAATTAGTTTTGATGGACTCTATTCACTTCCTATTTTAACCCTCGCTCACATTTTCTAATTTCATCGCCTGTCTTCATCCATCTCTGCCTCCATCTCTCAGTGTGTGGAAAGGTACCACTCTGAAGTCAGAGGGCGTGAAAAGCAAACACTTGAGTGTGATGCGATAGCAGAAAGCTAATAGAGGGATTAAAAGGGATCACTTTAGAGTGTAAGAGTATAAAAATACGAACATTAACCTTGAGATCGTGGGCTGGAAATTAAAATGATGCAACAGGCAAATCACTGTTTGCCTTCTACTGAGAAGATTCACAGCATGGCTTAACAAACGCACAGTTACAATGTGATAATTAGGACCCATGTGTGAAATTTCAATGCAAATCAATAACCTGCTCACATGTTTCTTTGCAGTGTAATTGCAGGATCATTGAGCAGGGAACAGTTTGGGCAGTAATTCCATTGCTCCTCTGTTTTACTTTTATCACAGTAACACACAAACCAACTGGCAGTAAAATGTGTCAGTAGAGCATGAGATGTAACAGGCGACCATTAAGATTAGATAATTCCAGATAGACTGGCAATCGGTTACCACAGCAACAGATACAGACTATAACACTTTTAAACTGGATGAGGTTTCACACATATTACAACATCCCTGAAGTTAACCTATGACTGACACTCCAAGAGCTGTTATTTCATTTATACACTCCTAGTTCTGTATATAATAGAGTCTAATCCTCTACTAACCATATCATGTGCTGAGTTATTACAATGACTGAATCTAATAGTGTCATAATGATGTAGTTGCTCAATAGATATTCAAATCCAGCAATAATCACAATAATAGATTTTTTTTTTCTAAATTGAGGTGCTACGAGGTCTCTGAACAAAAACAATGACAAACAACTCAATGGTAAGGGATGTCATGAAGTCACGTGGTAACATGGAACCTAATGTTTTCACCACCATTACCAAAAAAATTAAAAATCTAATTGACGTGACAGACAGAAATTATTAGCAACAATCTACCTTTCCTTCATATTATTTCATTAGGTCAACAAAATATACAACAAAAGACTAGTCATTTTCAGGTAATCTAATGAGGAATTTCTCCCTGAATGAGCCTATTAATAAAGTTCTATCTAATCTAAAATCATAATTTTGTTAACCGTTAGATTTGCTTCTGGGATATAATACCATTGATATTACTGATAAACAAAAAAAGGACAGCACCGCTCCTAATGTGCTGTTTTATTACCCATCAAAATGCTCAAACAGGAAATAATAAACTTTCTCCCCTATTTTTAGCCATTAAAGGTCTTTTTATAGCAACTGTTCCTTTCTCTACTAAGGGTTGACAGACAGATAGTGTTGTATTTTGTTCAGGTTGTGAAGTCCAGTTCAGGCTAATTTGTACTTTATGATGTTACCTATATTAGTAAAAATGACTCGACGTAGGGCCATAAGGAACTTTCAGGAGTTTTTAAATCAACTGCCAGTCATACTGCACTAAAGTACATATTAGTAAGGTTAACACTGCATTGTGCATTTTTGTGTTGGCACTTACTCTCACTTCTGACAGTTTCTTCTTGATGGATGCAGAGTCTCCAGATGTATCAGACCAGTGCTGTAACTCCTCTCCTGCTGTCATCAGCCAGTCAGTGAGTTCTCTAACAGCCTCCAGGTACTGCTGGTGTTCCAACACTACAGTCTGAGAAAGACGTACTCGCTCCTATAGAAGAGATAAAAATAATGTATTTGCTGATTTTTAAGGAAAGCTGTATAATCACTGCAAGGATTAGGCTCAAAGTTAACCTCTTTAACTATGTTTACTGTCTACGGCATAGACAAAGAAACATCCTCACACCTCCACCAAAGCTGTGAGATCATCAAACTGTGCCTGCAGCTGGGTGCGGGCTCCATGATTAAAGCTGGCATCTCCAGTTTTCTTGAAGAGTTCTCTAGCTTTTTCCTCCAGGCTGGACAACGCCACCTGGTGGTCCTCCAAGTCTGCCAGCAGAGCCCTCAGTCTGTCCAGCTGGGAGGCCTTTTCTCTGGGGCCCGGCTGAGGGGTGAGAGGGGCGCAGACCTCCCTTTCAACAGCCTCCATCCAGCACCGCAGCTGGGCAGCGCTCTCCAGGTATCCACCCCACTGTGACACTGTCCACTCTAATCGACTGAAAGGAAGGCAGCGGCTGTTAGAATGGGATTAACTCTCATGGAAAACACAGTGCTTTAGCAAATCAGCTGTGAAGTTCTGATTAAGTGTATAACTGACCATTTGAGCAGATCATATCTAAAACTGTATGGTAAAATACTACTTGAACAAATTATTTCCACAGGTTTATTGATTTGAACCTGTTTTCAAGTATATCTGTGTGAAAGAAACCTTTATTTTTCCTAAAATGATTAATTGGATTAATTCATTGATAATTGCTTACAGAATAAAAAGCTAAATCTCCAGTGTGGTTGTGTTATGGTCAAATTTTACCCACAAAGACTAAGGTTGTAAAGTTTTTGCATGAAAGGAGGGTTCAGTGTTTAAATTTAACCCAAAATCCAACATACACAGATGTTTTAAAGTGGTTTATTTGTACTGTCATAATTAAAACTAATAATCTCTGTACATAAAATCAATACATACTGAATTATGGGCAAAACAAAAGCAAACTGAACCTCCTCAATCTGTGATGCATTTACACTGCATAATTGAGTCTTGTGATGTAGCCAAGAACTATAATTTGTATGTAATTCTATCTTACTGCCATTATCCCCTTTTATTTCGTGTAAAAAACACACAAACACAGACACACGCCCATAGTTTTTTCTTGCCATCTGTTACTCGGCATGTACACATAATGCCAATATCTCCAAATAGACATGAAGACACACACAGACACCCCCCCACACACACACACACACACACAGACATACACCCCTCCGTTTCACCTGCTCCCCTCTCCTCCTGTTATCCCTTTCCCCTTAAAACACAAACACACCCCATGTGTGACCCGTTGGTTGCCATCCACCATTTAGTCCCTAATGAGATCAATTTTTTTCAGGGGCCATAATTGCTCCATTAAACACACACTTATATACACACACATACCAACTGGTGCATGTGCACGCCGTCATCCATGGACACACACACACACACATACACAAAAAAGCACACACATCAATCAGAGTTACAAAATGAGACAAATACTTCTCATTATGTATTTAACCTAATGGTAATTAATGGCATTGAGACATCAATCTATTATGATAAAGGTAACCTGTTCCATCTAAAGAGGATTTTTGGCACAAAACTAAATAGGCTTTGAAATGTCAAGGAGTTTCTCCCAATTAAAATGAAAAGCTGACAGAATGATGAGTTAAAGGCAGGGCTGCACGTAATATACGTGTACACACAGACTGTACACACAACACTTATTATAGTGTCTGCCCATCCTACAGGAGGAATCCTTCCACTGTTAATCAGATTTTTGTCTTACTCAAACTGAGACAGACTTATCGTAGGATACTGGACTCTATAAATAACATGTATCTGACATAATGTACTCATGGCAATCATTGTTTATTGCACATCTTATTTTTGAGAGTATGTATTCATATATAACAGTACTCAACTAAATTTGGTGATTAAAAAGGGTTTACATCTTTATATAGCTGCATATTTAAGATTATGTGTAGACTTTAATATTATACCTGTGATTCAACAATATTTTCCTGTGAAATCAGAAATCATGGCTCTAGTTTGAGCACGAGTCATGTTTGCTACTTGTTGTGGGTACTTCATCCATTTTTTAAGAAGGTAACCTGCAGTTCATGTCATTCAGAAGTAACTATCACATTATATTCCAGGTGAGTAGTTTATACCTGTGGCAGCTCATGGCAGTCACAAGCAACGTGGCCCAAGCATCCTCCACTTCCTGAAGCTGAGAGCGGACCACTTCCTGTCCGGCAGCTCCATAACTGCGCAGAGCCAACTCGCCCTTACCCATGGTCATATTCAGCTTGACTTCTCCCTCCCCCTTCAAAAGCAGGATATCCTGAAAAAAATAGAGCAGGGTCAAAGTTAACAGTGACCTGAATACCTCCAGCATGAATATTTATAAATTCATAAAATGTGCATTCTGGTACTTAGGATACACTTAGGATCCTCTTACATTAATACAACCCATAAAAAAAAAACTGAAACAGAAATAATTTTATTGAGAATGACTTGCCAACCACAAAATATGCATTTCTACCGGAGGGTTTTTGAAGCATTATAAATCCATCTGTCGTGTTATTATTAGTGAGTGCCCTGCACAACCTGGAGCTTTTTCCACCAATCAGGAGACTGCCTAACAGTATCAAAACCAGTAGGGTAGATTAATATTTCCTGTCAATCAGAATGGCATTTTGTAATTAGATTTCTGTAATTACATATTCTAACCATTAGTCCTCAGTGAATGGCCTCTGTAGCAAAGCTCTGAGAACATTTTCTATAGCATTGTTTGAGCCTTTGTATTTAGTTATCACAAAGGTTTTCAGGTGTCTTACCACTGATACAGCCGAGTAACATGTGAAATTAATTTTGTGATAAAGTGACAATGTCTAAAAGTAAGACTTGTTTTTATGTTCAGCTCCCACAGTATCTGCATTAAAAAAAAACTGTTCTACAAATTGATGACCTGTTTTAGATGAAAGACTTTTTCAGGCAAACAGCCCCCCCTTGTGTTAAATGGAAGAAGTCTATCTAGAGGAGCTCAGAACAAAAGCACAAAAGAAATATTCCCACAGTGCATTGAGAGTCTGATATTAATTCCACTGTCAGCTCCTCTCACCTGCACTGTCTCCAGTCTCTGCTCTAACTGCTCTTTGGTCCCCATGGTGCTGTCGACCGTCCCCAGTCTCTCCTGGATCTCCTCCAGCCAGGCCCAAACTCCCTGGAGGGTCTCCCCAAATGCCTGGCTCTCCTGGCAGCCTCTCAGCCGCTCCCTGGCCTCCTTCAGCAGGGCCTGGTGCTCCATATGGAGCTGGCCAGTCACTCTGACCTCTCCTCCTGACCCCCGGCCTGCTTCTGACAGAGACTGGGCCTCCTGACAGAGACGCTCAATAGACTCCCTTGCAACAGAACATAATATGTCATTTTTTTTTTTTTTAGAATATTTAACACGTGCGATGTGGCATGTATGACATATGGCCTCCACACCCCCACACATGCACTCACCTTCTTTCGAGCAGCTCCCTATGGAGGTTCTCCATCCTCTCCAGCTCCTCAGTGGTGTCAGGGGTTCCTTGCTGGCTCTCGGCCCCAAGAACAGACTCATTCTTCAGGCTGAGCTCCATCTGCTTCAGCCAGTCTCTGATACCCTCCACACACTCATCAAAACTGTGAAGAGGGGTAAAGGAGGGCATTCCCATTAAATACATTCCTTTTTATCAGATTTATTGCAGTTAATGAACTAAAGTTAAAAGTAAAGCTGCGTCTATGCTGCAGATATTTTGCAAACTGGATATTTGTGTCTGCTTAGTCCTGTTGTCCATATGTAAATGGTGTTTTAGTTTGGGTGGATCCATGTGAGGAGAAAAAGGAGACTGGAAAATGATGGCATCGCACATTCTTTTTTAATGTGCATTATTGCTTTGTGTAATGACTCTGCATCTGAAACATCAAATCCAACAGAAATAATGGTGTTGTCAAGGTGTTTATACCAGTTTGTAATTTATTTATTTATTTTTCATTGCATTGTTTTAAGAACAGACATTTAGCAAAAGAGTGTAGACAGGACATAAGACTAGAACTATTTATGAGAATGATTTTGGTAAGTGACATAAAAAAGGGATTCTTAATAAAATCAACAATATAAAACAAAATACAGCTCCAGGTCAAGTGCTTTTTTCCCCTGTTAATGTTAATACTATGTGAGAATAAAACAGCTTAACATAATATAGGACAAGTTTCGTAAATCATATTTAATGTCTTGCATTTTTTCATCCTAGCTTTTTTACTTCCTATATGATGCTAAAATTAAGCACTAAAAACTAAAGTAAAACTGGTTTAGTCCTCATAAAAATAAAATTTAAGTAAGCAAATAAAAGAGTATTATATGAACTACAAAGAAACTCAGGGGTGAAACTCTGCTTTATGTAAACAACACATAATGACATTGACAACTCACTTTCTCAAGAGGTTGACACTCTCGTCCAGGTCTAGCTGGCACTGAGAACAGCTGTCCAGATAATTCCTCCATTCTCTTTGACATGAAGACAGATGCTCTCGGACCTGTGCAGCTCCAGCTTTGGACAGGTGAAGCTGAAGCCTCTCAGCTTCTTCACGAACCTGAGAGAGAAGCTTCTCACCCTCTGATGTCTTCTCTACTGACACCTGAGGAAGAAGGAGTGTGCGGTTACTGAAACCTGACATGTTACTACAAATATTTTCACATTCGCATTCATAGAAATTCCAAAGAGATTGGTGGTTATTTTGTATTGTTTTAGTAAATCTCCCACCACTTGGCTCAGCAGCACTAGGGCCAATAAGGCAAACATAAAATAATCCAAGAATTAGTTGGGGTGTTGATTTGGAAGGAAACGTTTTTGATCATGCTGAAAATTAATGTTAGGACATTTTGGAATTTGGATGTCATTTATTGTCTTTTTGGACACCGTAATTAAATGTTACAAATCTTTGTTATTAGGAACTGTAGACATAGTCATTTTGTATGTATCTAGACTAAGGGTGTCAAACATATGTCCCATGAGCCAAACTGGCACACCAAAGGTTCCAATCTGGTCCGCAGGATGAATTTTCAAAGTGCAAAAACTACACCGAAGATATTAAAAGTCAAGGGTGTCAAACTCATTTTAGTTACAAAGTCCAAACCTCAAAATTGTAACAATATTATGCCTTACTAGATGTTTTGTGCCTTTATAGATCCACTGTGATCTGTAATGCATGTTTAGAAATGATAGGTTGAGGCATAGTATTGTTAAAGTTACACAAGCAATTCCTTTTTTTAGGTTCTTCAAATTTTTTGTGAAAGGATAGTTTGTAAAGGTAAACGTTTCCATAATCTAATTAAATGTTTTACATTAAAACACACACACACACATATATATATATATATATATATATATATATGTTTATATATAAAATAGGCAATGCTATTGCCTATCTGGACCACTTAAGATAAAATTGGCTTGTATGTGGCCCCTGGACTAAAATGAGTTTGACAGCCCTGGTCCTACTCCTACTTTGCAAAAACTGGTTGCACTTGTTAACCTGAAAATGAAAAGCCCCTCCATTAGAGTGACTGCACCAATAACAATAACAAAACAGTACCTTCAGCCTGTGCAACTTTGCTTTCAGGGCAGCAGTATCTCCTGATTGGCTGCAACATTCTTTTAGCTCCACGTTTTGATCCTTCAGCCAGGAGTGAAAGTCTTGGACAAGCTCTGGATTGAGAAAGAAAAAGCAGACTTACCACAGACAGAAAGCAGAACATTGTGACAAGTTAAGGAAAGTATCTGGTAAAAGATGTCAAGAGACAATAAGTGAGAAACATGAGGAGGAGGGCGAGAGGAGGATATGTATTAAGGCAGATGGGAAGTGTGGGTGTGTCCATGCTGTGCAGCGGCAGGTTGCCTTAGCAACAAGCCTTAAATGACTCCCCCGAGACCAGATGTGACAAGAGCGACATTACTCTCCCAAGCACAGGTGTGTGTCTGAGCAAAGAGAGCGAGCCAGTGCAGTCAACAGTGTGCGTCAGCCGAGTGTGGCGTGTTGTGGGCGGTTTGAGTGTGCTCTTGGGAAAAATGTAGGATAATCAACACTAAATCTGCTGCAACACTAACAGGAACAAATGACAATGCTTCATGAAATAATGCACTGTTTCATTGGGTGATTATGAGATTTTAAGAGGTATTAAAGTACTAATTCATCAGAACTAAGAAGGAACATTTACTGTTATCATTGATCAATTAAAATAAACAAATAAGCTTTACAAGCCTTTTGAGCTTACATAATACAAACAGAAATGCATATCAGTAGATTTTACATGTTTATGTGATTATATTATAGAATAAAAGTAATGCTAATGTTATTTTTACTGAGAAAAAAATAACTCAAGTAGAGTTACAAATCAAAACTCAAATATATTCCTCCCAGTATGTATAATCCACTCATTTTGTTGCTTTGCGTGTTTTGTCAGATTTCCACATAGCACAGGTCAGCAAAACCACTGAGCCAAATCTGAGTGCAACACCATCAGTGAAGGGTTTGTACATGGAGCTGTCTAGACACGCTCCATTCATTTGACAGCACACTGTCAGATTTTGAGGGTTGTTGTTGGTTCTTGGCTGCACTAAATCTCATCTGCATCTCATCAAATCAACACACATTTCTTTAACCTGGATGCAACAAGAGGACGAGTGCCTCTTAATGCTTTAAATCCAGCAATACTTTTCTTGATTCAAAACAATAGCATATACATTTGTTAGAGAAGTCATCAAAAACAACATTGATGATATAATTTAAAACTGAATATTACTTATCTAACTTTAACTAGATAACTAGTAAACCATTGCTTGTGAAAATCAGCATACCCAACACTGCTCTTACCATTAAAGTGGAGTTGTAGCCCATCTTGAAGGTTACCTCTGGTCTTGGCACAACGCTGAGCAACAGCCTCTGTTCGCTTGGCAATGGAGGTGAGGTCAGATGAGAGGCGTGACAGCTCCTGAGAGGGATGTGACCTGCACAGGGCACTGAGAGCATCTCTTGCCGAGTCCATGTCTGCCCTCTGTTGTTGAACAACACTCTGCAGGTCCTGTAAATAAAGAAGGCACAGCAGGAAGAGACATGTTTTCATGCAGTAGTGGGAGCTGTGACAGTGAAGGATGCTGTTATGTATTTGAACATGACCTCTGACCTCTTAAAAAGTCATGAGGGACTATGTCCTATTAAGAGACAAAATGATCAGAATAGTGACCATATCATACAAAATAATATTACCTCGAATGAAAATTGTTTATATATAGAACTTCTCTTAAAAGCATCTTACTTATTGTGAAAAATACTGTACCACCAGATGATGGAAAACACAACAAAAAAAGCACACATTAATTCTGAGAGTCCCTCTTGTAACTGTTAAGAAGATAATTACAGTCTGAGGCCATAACCCCCTACGGTACCTCAACAGAGAGAAGAGGTTAAGAAGATTTATTACATAGAAAACATAACCACAAGATCAAAGCTAAAAGAAGACATGTTCTTGACTAAACCAATTATCTCATATTTTTAGAGGTGATGTGACCCATGAGAAAGTGCAACAATTTCACTGCCCCTCACTTTACATGTTTTCTCTTTGTTCATGGATGAATGCTACTATTCACACTATTTTTTTTTCTACATTTTTATGTACATGTTGAGGATATCAAGATATGTCTTTCAGTGACAGTAATCCACAATTGCACTTGATTGTAAATGAGCAGTGTCATCAGATGAGATGAGAGCCACTAAGAAACAACTTTGAGAATCATAGAAAGTGACAAAGTGATAAAAGCTAAAAGCATTGTTGTTGTTTTGACCACTGAACACAGCCATTTCAACATAAAACTCCATTCTTTTCATTTCGAGCTGAGTTTGTTTATGAGGCTTATGAAGATGTAATGTTATCATGCGATGCTATTATCTTTAAGTTGGGCGTTTGTTAAGCCACGGTTCAGACTAAACTGTGACAGTTCTGACTTGGTTTAGATGATTCCAAACGGCCATTGATAACATAAAATGTATAGAAAACTGAGGTGATTTGTGGTTTTACTCTGGCAGTTTTCTGTCTAAAAACAGAGCTAAGCTAACAGAGCTATAATGTAAACTATCAGCTGATGCAGCACATGAAGATTATAAAACAATGTTATTTTGACCTACTGTGAAAATAAACGGCTATGAGTTTTAGTTTGCAGAAGAAAATTTGATGACACCATAATATAGATGTGTGTAAACAATGAGCTTTCTACTTTATTCAGTGAGTGATACACTGTGGTTACATAACATTAATTCCTAGGAGGTTTTGGTATGTAACTTCCCTCTGCAGTCGGGTAATATTAATTCTACATACATTATAACTGCTTTAATACCCTTTAGTATCTGTTTTTTTATATTCTTACTGCTAATAACTCCTCTTTGAAAAAATGTATCACTGTAAATAATACTCTCTTTTCACATTATTATGGCTCGTTATGCGACTTCGTACCTTGTAACCTGTTTCTTTGTTTTGT
Source organism: Apogon hyalosoma (assembly GCA_037367295.1). Taxonomy (NCBI): domain Eukaryota; kingdom Metazoa; phylum Chordata; class Actinopteri; order Kurtiformes; family Apogonidae; genus Apogon; species Apogon hyalosoma. Next base: position 29,666,051 of record JAPQRP010000018.1, read on the forward strand.
TTTGTTTTTCTATTTTATCTGCGTACTGTGCTGCGTCTTGGCCAGGTCGTCATTGTAAATGGCAAGTGGTTCTCAACTGACCTACCTGGTAAAATAAAGGCTCAATAAAATAAATGAATATAAGGCTCAACAGTGTACAGTATCATCAGCTACTTAGTGTCTCTTTGTATTTTACTTTCATTCACCTACATCAGCCTCACAGAGTAAATGTGGGAGGTACTTTAGTAGAGTATCAGTTGTGGTGTCTCAGTAAACTCTCCTTTCTACACCAGTCTGAGTGTCTTCACAGAGTGTGTGATACACATGCTGCCCTACCTTCACTGTACCAATGTCTTCAGGAGAAGTGGCTTCAGTGAGGTCAGATAAGGAGCCCTCTACTGCCTCCAACCGCTCGGCCATCTGGGACATGAGGTCCTCCAGTCGCTGTTTCTGGAAACTGAAGTAGGTCAGGGTGTGTTTGGCCTGGTTGTACACCTCCTGTGCATGGGCCATTTTCTTCCTCAGGTCTGACTCTAGGACCTGGTTTAATTAAACAACCAAAAAAGACACAGACACAATGCAACAATGGAGAGTATATTTAGAAGTCGGTGTAATGTTATTTGATGATTTCATGTTATTGTGTTAGGGAAATACAGTCGCAGAAAAAATTATTAGACCATCAAAAGTCATCAAAAACAATGGTTATGCGATCAAGTACTAACTCCTGTGTGTATCATGTGACTAAAACGGACAGAAAAGAAAACATGGAATGCCTAAAAGCACTGT
>JAPQRP010000018.1:29678591-29695134 GCA_037367295.1 Apogon hyalosoma
ATGATCTACAAGGACTTACATCTCTTACCCATCCAAAACCATAAAAGGAAACAAAATGTAGAAAGTAAACCACAACAACAACTACCTAAATTTTCATCAGCATGACATAAAGAATCTTGAAAAAAAAAAAAATTCAAAAACTGTGAACAGGCTCTAAACTGTTGATTCTTATAACATCTGTGTAAACTGAAGGCCTTGACCACAAACCTGGTGAATAAGATAAAGCTGTTTGGCCTCCTCCAGATCCTCAGCATCCAGGATCCTGTTGATCTGCTCCTCAGCCTCCCTTCGTGATTTCAGGACTTCATCCAGAGCACTGTGCACCTCCTCCCTCAGCTCCTCATACTGGAACATAGAGCCCTCCTCATCCCACTATAAATATGAAACAAGAAGGCAAACGATCAGCTGGAAGGATCTTGTAGAGAAAAAATGCTCAGACATATTTTTTTTATATTTGGATTATCATCATTACCTGGCAGAGAGACGAAAAAAGAGCTCTCAGGTTGGTGGAGAGTTTGGTCAGAGCTGTTCTCTGTCTCTGGATCTCCAGTTCAGAGCTGACCTCAGACAGTCCAGACAGACGACTCTTAAGCCACAAGAGGCTTTCCTCTTGGGCATCTACGGCTTCCTGTAACGCCTGGAATCGACAAAAAAAGAGCTCAGACTTCCCAAAGTTGAGCTGCAGTTAATCATGATGTAATCAAAAAGTATTAATACATGGAAAAATACTGAATATGAAACCTTAACTACAGTTATTACCAGCAGATTGTATTCAAAGTAAAAGTCATCAGTTTTGTCTGCATATTTTATTTAAGGTCATGTCTCTTTATGTATTTTTTTTTATATTTCTGTCTTACCTTATGTTTCTGTGTTAATCATCTTTTGTCCTCTTTCAGGTCTAGTCTAGTCTGTCTGATTACCTGTCTCTGCCCTAATATGTTGCACCTGTGTCTCATTATCTCCATCCACCTGTGCATATTCTGTCCTCTACTTTGTACTTCAGCTTTTTTGACCTTGTTAATAAACTACTTTTCATCTTGATCCTGAGTTATGCATCGTGAGTCCAGTTCTCATATCTTTGACATGGTCATTATATATGGAGATGGTCCTTGTCAGTATTTTATGATTATATATGATTTTTAAAATGCGTGTTACTGTTGCTTTAATGTGTTCATGCTTTATTTTGCTGCTGTACATGTTTATGGATGATCATTTTAACTTTACTTTAAAAACTGCTGGAAGTTTAATCCACTGTAATTTATCATATTCTTTAAAATCATCATGTTTTTTGCATCACTGGGTTTTGAGAACCACATATTTCAAGGGTCACTGGCTCAATCCCCTAGAAAAACACGTGCCCTTGAGCAAGGCACTTTGGCCCCCATTTGCCTGCATGCTCCTAGTCTGCAGTGCATGATGTTCCTGCATGTTTCAGCTAGTGATATCTAAATGTACTGGAGTAAAAAGTTCAATAGTGGCCCCTGAGATTATAGTGGAATTTACAGAAAATAAAAAGTAAATCGCAAGTACCACAAATTTGTACTGAAATAAAGTGCATATATTACATTCCACTGCAGTATAACAGTGTTTTCTCACCTGAACAGCAGCGTCCACCTGCTCCTGGTCTTTGGAGTTTCTCACAGACTCTTTCAAGAGTCTCATCTGCCTCCTTTGAGAAGAAAGCCAATCAGAAAGCTCACAGAACCTACAGAAAGAAGAACCGATGCCACTTTTGTAGTAATGAGTCAGACTCTGAGGTGCTATTTGGACTTTGTCGTGCTATGAATCCTAACCTCTCATTCCACTCTTTCCATTTATCAGGGTGCTGCTCCAGTTTGAGGTAGGTGCTCTGGATTTGCTCTGTAACCTCTTCGACAGCCCTCCTGGTGGAGTCGAGCACTCTGTAAGCCGTGTCATTGTCAGGAACCCTCTGACACAGATCCTCCATGTTCCTAATCCTCTTCTCGCACAAAGTCAGAGGTTTGCGTTCCCTGAAGAAACTCTGTAGATAAGAAAGAGGAAATGTTGAAACTTCAGGTGGATGACGAAAAACATTAATTGATCTTATCTTCCTTCCACGTTCGGTCTTGGTTTAATCTGGTCTGATGGTTTACAAAGTCCTGGGCTCACTCTGTGCTCTTTGATCACTCGTTCGCTGGTGCAGGTTCCAGACAGGGCTTGTATTTCTCTGTCCAGTTCAGCCTGACAGTCTTGTAGGATCACAGCCACTCGACTTCGCTCCACCTCCACTTTGAGACGCAGGAGGTGAGTTGGTACCTCGCTCTGAATGTCCTGTAGTAGCACATGAAGCAGAAGATAAAACATCCAGTTTTGGAAAAATAAGTCATGCCACAAGATAAGTTGTTTTGAAGGATTTAGACCAGGTGTGTTAAACTCATTCTAGTTCAGAGCCCTCATACAGCCCAGGATGATCTCAAGTGGGCCAGACCAGTAAAATAACATACAGTGGTGGAGAAAAGTTTTCGGACACCCTTAAAATTTTACATAATCTAAAATATTATCATGAAATATTTGCAGAAAAATTTTTTTTGTGTTTCATAAGGTGTGACTAGATCAGACAGAAACAAATGCAATTATTTTGTTTAGAGTTCACAAGAAAAAACATAACAAACCTAAAGTCTTGACAGTTTCAACATGTCATGTCCTGAATGTGTTTCAAGGGGTGTTATCTTACTGGACCATCCAGTTATGACCTCGATGGAACAGTGCACACGCACAGTGCAGAAGGGAACATTTGGAGAATGGCACAATACTTGGCAGAGTTCAGTGACTTAAGAGTGATTCTTAATGCAGTATATCACAAATGCAAAGGACGTCCAAAAACATTTTTCCACCACTGTAATAACCTACAAGTAATGTCAACTCCAAACTTTTCTCTATGTTTTAGAGTGAAAAAATTTAAATTACATAATGGAAATGTTTACATCTACAAACCATCCTTTAAAAATGTGAATAACATGAACAATCTGAAAGAAAAACAAGTGCAATAAATCGATAATATGTCTCAGCTTATCATTTACACATGTCCATTACAACTTACAGATCACAGTGGATCTATAAAAGCATAAACATTTAGTAACACACATTATACTGTTAAAATTGTACTTTCTTCTCTTAAGACATTCCAAGTTGTTCATATTTTTTTTTAGGTTCCCATTTTTTGTAAAAGGATAGTTTGTAAACATAAACAAAAGGACAAAAATTTGGAGTTGTCATTATTTATAAGTTATTATGATAGTATTTTACTGGTCTGACCCACTTGAGACTGAGTTAGTCTGTATGCAGCCCCTGAAGTAAAACAATTTTGACACCCTTGATTGTTAATATCTCAGTATAATTTTTGCAATACCCAAATTCAGCCCTACAGTGAACAAGTATTAGCACATGGGCTGTATGTTTGACATCCCTGAGTTAGAACATTTCTTATAACTGAGAAGATGGATGTATACATTCTAAAAACCATTACTGAGGTTTATGGCTGTATCTTTGTCATCTAGGTTACATTTGAACTGGTTTGTCCTTCTAAATTATAATACAATGATGCTTAAAAATGGTCTGGTAGAAAAATCCATTAATTTCTAATATAACTCAACCCAAAACATGTCAAAACTACAAAATACCCCCAGTAGAGTCTGCGAGTAAACACAGAGGCAGCTTCAGGTTATCCTAATGAATACAAACTAATTATAAATGACTGTAGGGGAGTCTTAAATCTCAAGGTCTTCTGGGCTATGTAAATGAAGTATCGGCTATACTCCTCCAGAGGTGTGCGGTAATTAGCGTGAATGTGAAAACACGGTGACCCCTGACCTTCCAGTGTTTGTGAAGCCTGCGGACAGTTTCCTGCAGTCGCTGTTGCTCGTCCTCTGGAAGGATGTCGGTTAACTCGTCACACGCTTTTAGAAACACACTTAGAACCCGCTGGTCCAGTTGGCCAAAAAATTCCTACCGAGTGAAGAAACAGAAAGATTAGGTTACGGGTACATATAGTTCTGATGAAAGAGATGACCAGGTCACTCTCAGCTGAAGCAAAATGAAACCTACAGTCATTCTGGAAGTTATGTTGTATTTTTATCTACCATATCAAGTTGCGTTTGTGCAGAAGAAATAACAACCTTCTAAAATATTCAGTAAGACAACAAAAATGGCTATAAGCTCACCCACACCTACACCTACAGAAACTGGCTTGAAATTATTGGAGATTCTTGAGGTGGAAAGACTAACCTCTAACCAAGATTAATAAATTATTTATATATTGCAAGATGTATTTTATGGAAGAGGTATTTGTTGGACCAAAACATGTGTTTGTTGATTGAACTTGCCATTCTCGCATCTTATAATCCTATTTTCTGCCCCTGTGCTGCACATTATGTCATGTAAAAAGAATTATTGTTCTGCATTTGCTGTGACCCATATTAATATAACATTTGTAATATGGACACCAAGGCTGTTTTATGGGTCAGAAATTGATTTACAGATACAATGCTGTTCTGTAATGGTGTTCTTGATATAAAAAAGTGGGCAATAAATTCAAAAGAATGAAGCACTTAATAAAGCAGTCTTAACACATTTTGTACACCCATCATGTTCTTAAAGAAGCTCTGAATTTATTGATCTTACAGAGTGTTTTTTCAGTAACTCCTCTGGCTCTCCGGTCTCTCTCAAGCAACCCTGAGCTTTTTTCAGCACTCTCTCCAGCTCCTGCCGTGACTCCTCAAACCTCCTCCTCAGGCAGTTGTTGGCCTCTTCTTGCCTCCTCCATTCCCCAACCTCCTTCAGCAGAGTCTGAAGACAGGAGGGACAGTAGATGGATGTGATCGTAATTGGTCTCGTCGGTAATATAATGTAATTACATTGTTTGTCTTACGTCATGCAAATGAATTATGAGACACTTGAGTACGTCTAATCTGCACAGTTGCCTCCTGGGTTTTTGATGTTCTTGTAATCTCATTAATATAATCAGCATTGTGGGTAATGCAGGGTCAATGTGGCATGCTACTATGTGAATGTGTACATGCGTGCATAACACTAACCTGTGCTGAAACTTGTATATCAGTGACTCTCTTCTGCAGCATGGACAGGTTAAAATTTCGAAGCACCTTGCTGGTGGAGAGCGCCCTCTGCAGGGTGTGGTGGTTCCTCTCAATGATTGACAGACAACGTTTACAGTTTTGCTGCTGGTTTAGTAAATCCTGCAAACATTTCCATCACACATAAGAATTAATTTTAAAATAGTGTTGGGAAAATTTACTATCATATGTAATAGGTTACTTGTTACCCTGTTAAAAATGAAACAAGCAATGTTTATATTTATCTATGAATTTTATACTAGGATTGTAATATTTAACATAGATTGATGCTTCTTTTATTGTATTGAATTTAACTATATTTTTCTCCATTGTTTGATTAATTATATGCATTATTTGTGATACTGTTTTTATTTTCTAGATTGTTTCTATTTTTAAACTGAATTTCAACAGCAGGCTACGTACACTAGACAACAATTAGCCCTGATGGCTAACTCTAGCACATACACAATATTTTGTGATTCTGTTGACTATTGAGCACTGATCCTATCAAATAACTGAGCAATAAATTACATGAAATGTAATGTTACAGCTAATTATGTTTGGATTATTTTTTAACGTGTCTAACAAATCGGTGTTTAAACTGGGCAAAAGTAAATGTAAACCAACACGAATGTTAGTGCTGTGACAGGTTTCAAATGGCAAATGCTATTGAAATTGCAGGACTGAAAGAAGTTCTTATCCAATGACATGGCTGTTATAGTCTAGGCTTTTCACTGAAAATAATTAATTCTGATACAACTTCTTTGTAATCACAAACATTGTCACAGTAACTTAATTACCGATCAAATGTAGTTTAATATTTAATCAAATACCATTGTTATTATTATTATTATTATTATTATTATTTGTAGTAGTAGTAGGTTAGTAGTTATTCCATTTCAATAAAAAGATGATGTTCAACTTGTATGATTCAACGTGAACATTATAAAAACAATGGTCACCATTCAATATGCACAATGTTACAACATCTAACCTGCCACTTCTGTTTGTGTTGGGTCTGAGCTGATGCGTCTGGGTCTCTGCCAGCAGATGTGATGCAGCTGGCCCGTTCTAGGGCCTGGTAGAAAGCAGTGATGTGTTTTTCCATCTCCTCTAAGAGCGGCAGAAGGACATGACACTCCCTCACCAGGGACGGACACCGCTCTCTGACCTGAAGACACATTAAACACACCATTAAATACTGATATGCAAAGTGTTTATGTGTGATTACAGAGGAAAAGTAATTGAGTTGAAATAAAAAAAAATGAAAGATTTTATGCCTGTTGGGTTTTAACCAGTTTTGCAAAGCCAGATCTATCTCCACACTGTTTTTCAGCACTGACATCCTTATCATTCTGAAAAAAAAAACAACCCTCTGATCTTTTGGCACGTTTGCATTTCTTTAAACCAATCACAGTTGTCTTGGAAGGCAGTAAGCCCAGGCTGCAGCAAAAAGTATTGGGGGGAACTTTTGCACATGAGGAACCCTCGCATTAAAACATCTGAACAATCTCCAACGAAAATACAACAAACAGGCTTGTACTGATACAAATCTCCATCAAAACATGTCATTTTCAGTGAATACTCGTTTGTTCAGATGTTGTTGTTTCACATAGTGAGGGGAATGGTGGGAAAAGGAGCAAATATTATATCTTAGTCCCACAAACTACTTCCTGTGAGTCAGAGGGGGGTTGGGCGTTAAATGATACCTACTTTACTCAGCTGACTTTTTGCCGTTGCCATAGTTGCCATGACCCTGGCAGCCTCATCCTGTGGTGCATCTTTGGCAAGAAGCTGAGCGCTACGGGCAGCCAACTTATATTGCGTCTCCATGGCAACAACCTTTTGCTTTGTATTCTGAGATTAGAGATAGCAGCAAGAGGTCATCTTAGACATCCTCAAATTTCTAGTAATGCTTCAGTCAAAAGTGCTTTCATTGATAAAAACATTAAACCGGTATGTGCAGCATCTTTAGAGGTTACAACCGCTGTCTCTGAATAGATATTGTGTATGAATACTTGATATATTTGTATGTTTCTTACCTCCACATCCTGTAAAAATGCTCTTACATTGAGGAAAGACACATGAACAGAGGCACTGAGTTTAGACTCTGCTGTGTCAAGTAGTTCTTTCAAAGCTGAAATAGCCTTTAGATGATCCTTCCTCCACTTCTCCAACTCATCTGCACGAGCATACTGCAAAAAAAGAAATGAGATTCTCAGTAGTTTTTCCAGGCTTGGTTAATTAGTATGTATCGGGATGCACTGAAATATCATATAATAATACATTGTTATCTGCCACACTGCCACTATCAGCAGATGACATTTACCAATGGTACTGGCTGATGATTATCTGTTGTTTTACATTAAAGGTTGTTTCCTCAACTTATCATTCAGAGATAATGTGAGGGCTGAAAGACAAAGAAATAAAGATTTCTTTGTTTCCCTGTGACAAAAGCGGAAATAAATCTTAACAAAAGTAAAATAAAACAACCTTTTCCCAACTGGTGAAACTAATTCCGAAATGTTTAATGGTAGACGCAAGCTACAAATAAAATATTCAATACTGCATCTTTGTGACATATTTTTAATTATAAGGTGTTTTTACTTGTTTGACTTTGAGGAAAAGGTCCCTCCATCGTCCATTCAGAAGAAGCAACTGCTGTTTGAGATCGAGTGACACGGTTTCATCACAGGTTTCAATAAGAAAATTCCCTGCATCGTTCATAACTGCATGCTGCTCCATCCAGTGGCTGAGATTCCTGAAAAATTCCTAGAAGAGAAACGGACTTGTTAAAAAAATACACTGAGGCAGAGACAGAGAGAAATTAATAGTAACAAAAGACCGACACAAAGAAACAGGGTGAAAAGAAAGAAACAAAGACACCTAATCAAACAAGAAACAAAGAAAGGGAACCAAAGAAAGAAACAAAGAAGGGACAATAAAAACGGGGGTAATTAGCTGTCTAATCCTTGGTGGGGATGTGAATCTGAGGTAACCATGGCAATATGACAACTGGAATATCCTTAGCGGCTTGTTGTAAGTCATGGAGATCATTTGGTACATGAGTGAAGATTGCTAATAGGAATCCACTTAGAGGTCTGAATGCTTGAAATTGGTCTGATGTAGACCTACATTTATGTGCTATTTGAGTTAAAATACATCAACTATGAGTGGTCTCTCAATCTGTGAACAGAAAGCAGCGATGCACATGGTCTAGTGTCCTAGACGGATAAACATTCTTACCCGTTTTGTGTTTTCTGGCTGGCTCAGAGCTGCTTCTGCATCCTCCAGCCAGACCTGTAAGGAGGCCACGGTGGAGCTGTACCTCTCCCAGTTGGACAGCACCTCCTCCAGCATGCTCCGTACACTGCGCACCTCCATGGACAGACTCCTCCACTGGGTCACTACCTCCCGAATGAATCTACGAACCCCCAGCTCTCCCTCATCCGCTGAAAGAAAAAGACTTACACATCAACAGCTGGAAGGGCAAAACCAAGGCCAATAGTCCACGCTGGTTCCACAGTATTATTAAACCACAAGAATAATGAAAAACTGTCTTTCTTTTTGTCAGCTGGTACTGTTGGTTGGTTGGTTGCTAATGGACTATTGCGGTTTTATATTTTCTACTGCACTTAACAGTAGACAATGTCAACTGTTGCACATCGCAGATCCAGCACCTCTGTTACTACCCTCTGCAATAAAATGTTATTTATTTCATTCATTCATTTTGCCACCTATCCCAGTTTATAATTTGTGAAAGTGGGGTATAATTTGAACAAGTTGCCAGTTCATCACAGGGTTGACATATACAGATGGGAGGAAGCCAAAGTACCCAGAGAGAACCCATGCAGACACAGGGAGAACATGCAAACTCCACAAAACTTCCATGCTGACTGGCACTGGAATCGAACCCAGAACCTTCTGGCATTGAGGCAACAGTGCTAACCACTGTTTCGCCATTAATTTAACCATTATTTAACAAGGAAGAGCTTGTTGAGATTAAAAATCTCTTTTTCAATAAATGTGATATTGCACAAGATAAGACAATATACAACATAGATAGTTTAATCAAGGAAAGCTAAATAATATGAGTTTAATTCACTTGTTTAATCATGACTGCTCTTAATCAACCTGGGGTTCTTGGGTTAAAAAAGAGATTGAAAAACATCTCCACCAGCCTCCACCCTTTTTTGATGCTGCGCTAACATTTAAGGGGCTCATTCTTGACCAGTGGCTCACCCTTCCACCAAGTTTAATGGAAATATTTAGAGGAGTTTGTGCCTCACTCTTTAGATAGTAATATCATTAACGATAATCACAGCAAGAGAAATATGTCAATATTTCTACTCATACTGTCACACAAACTGATCAGCTTTATTAAGACAATGCTTGTCAATCTCTGTTGAGCTCCAATGGGGACACAGAGCAGATGTTGCACAAACATAAAACACCAGAAGGACAGCATATAACGGCTGATAGAGCTACATGCTTCCACAGACACAAATCTGACCTCAAAAACTTGAGAAGATGAATTATCACAGCTTTTGTGCTCCAATTTTTGGTACAAAGCCTCCTGCATCACAAATCCTTACAACAGAAAAGCTGTGGTTAGTCAGATGTAAACCCAACTAAGTGCTAACATGAGGTCTATTCAAAACAGCTGAAAATGCCAGTTCAAGTCTTTATCCACCTGTCAGCTTTACAAAGGATTCAAGTAAGTCCAATGTGCAAAGTGCCAGGTGGGATCACAAAGGTATGGTGGTAAGGGAGGGGTACTTTATTCATGGGGTCGACCAATCGAGCCTCAGATGCCCTGATTTCCCACCCCACCGCGAGTCTCTGCTCTGCATACCCTAAAGCAGAGCAACCCGGAAACTTAATGAAACCAACAAGCTTGCTCAGTTTGCGCCCAGAGACCTGCAGAAGTGGAGCAGCCCCTAACTAGCAAATGGGGTCGTATTCCCCACTGAGAACTGAGAGTGGAGGAACCTCATTTAGCTGTAGCCTGCAGACTCTCCCCTCTACCAAACTGTGAAACCAGACAGGGGCAGACTGAGCTGCTGGAAGGGGGAGTCTGATCAGTTATTGAGTTGTTGACTTGACAAGGAAAATAAAGTTGAGATATAATGACATATTTGCTGTCAGACAGAAGGCAAGTTCCTGGTTAGATTAATACCGGAAGTATATTGGATCTTTAACAGATACACATTATATTTGGCAAATTTTACACATCCTTAAGAAAGATGTGGGAGATTTTTTTCTTCACTCAGACAGTAGGTTAAAAGACAGAGGGTGTTGTTTAATGTACAGACAAAAGCCCTGTGAGGTGAATCTCTGATTTTATGAATAAAATTCCATTTATTAAAGTTGGAGCAAGTGATTCATGAGAATGATTGTTTCTAAACACATATTCCCATCAGTTCTTCTGTCCTGTCTTCAACAAATAAAAAAGGAATAGTAATTATTTTGATTTAAAAAGGGTAGATACAGTTAGGACTCTGTGTAGTAGGAAAGGAAACATTTTAATAGATGATTTTATATGAAGAATGTAAGTACAAATATTTGGAATTTTAATAGAAATGCTTTGCAAATCTATTACAGTTGAATACTGCAGTGGCAAAAAATTACTGTGAAAAAAAAAACAATTTAAAAATATGCGCCTTCCCTCTGCAGCTCCTCTTAGTCCAAATGAAAAGATCAGTGATCAGTAATAACAGCTACTTGATTTACACCCTTAAAGGTAATTATGAATTTTCAGCCAAATTATGTTAAAAATCTATTAAGAAATGCAGCTTTAAATTACTTAATGACCAAAATTAAATGCCACTTTAGTAAAAGACTGAATTAAACTAAATCAAACACTACTGTCAACAAAAACATCAAGTCTACGTCTATGTTTTTGTGTTTTCCATAGAACCAGGATGATGCTCGAGCGTAGTGGCCTATGAGGGTTTGTGACTTGTATTAGCGCCACTTACTTCAGCTTTATATACTGTAAAAGAGTGCAGTTTGATGATTTTCACATTACTTCATTTATTCTCACCTGAGCTGTCAACGTTGACATAAGCCTCACCCGCACGTTTCAGCGACTGGAACAACGCCTCGTAGTTTTCAAAGAAATGCTGTTTCTCCACAAACAACTGACGAAAACACAATTCATAGATATATTGAAGTAAAGCGCTAGTGATGATACTATTATAAGGTAATACAAATATACAGTCCACATTTTTTCTTCTAAATCACATTTATATCCATATCATTAAAATATGTTTACCTACTTTTTTCAGCTTGTCAAATAACATTTTAGGGCATGATGGGTAAGGGGTAAATCAATCGTTGAACTTACTACATAGTTATGAAGCATCAGTTCCACAGACTCTTGTCGTCCATATTTGATGATCCAGGATTTAAGCCTGGACTCTGCTATTGTGAGAAAAGCCTGCATTTGGTGTTGGTTCTCCAGGAATTCCATCTTAGCCAGATGGACGCTGGAGGATGTAGAGACATAGTTCATCCTAAAAAAGAGTTGATGCATGACATTAGTAAGGGTGTTAGACCATATCAATACACTTGAGTGTTGTGATATTATGTTTTGTGACAGTTTTATTATTTCTTATTGAATAGTTTATCAGTAGCAGCAATTTTGTTTTGTGTTTTAAGTCCCATCAAACAGAAATGTTCTCATTTGAATTTTCCCACTCTAGTGTAGCAACCAAAGACTATAGAAGCAACCTTAACTGCAACAGGAAATGAAGATAATACCCATTAACATAGTTGACTCATAAAGTCACCACTATGACAGCTTTCCTCACTGTCCTAAAAAAAACATTACTTTACTGACAGTATGGCAACATATTGCATCAGAAACTCAGTATCAGATCTGTTCACAGCATAAAAACACATCTTTTATGCTAGACAGTGGTGATCCATCAGGGCCAGCAAGACCTTCTCTGTTGGCTTAAAGTATCAGAATCACTGACCTACATTTACACCCAACATTTTTATACTTGTTCCATGAAGATTTATTAAATTATTCCCAATAGTCTATGTTCTTTATTTTGTAGCTTTTCTCTTGGTTGCACTGCTTCCAGTAGTCCATGTGTATGTTAGAGTGTTCGTCCAATGATATTTCACCATCATTGTGTTGCCGGGTAAAAGAAATCTGCCTTGAGGCCTTTAGAATCAACAGTGCAGCCTCTGGAGCTTCAAATAAATGACAATGAACCTGTTGCTTTAATTAATCCGACTTCATGTTGGCCACACAGGGTGATCTAGCAGGCATAAAATAACGTCTGCATTTTTATGTCATTTGACTGGACGGCAAAAGAGCATACAAGTCAGAGCAAGCTCAACTAGCAAATCGCATCTGTTGTGACTTACATAAGCTGAAATATATCGGTTTAGATTTAATAGCCATTTTACCGACACACAATTGATAGAGGAGAAACTATTCAGATGCAGAGTTACTAAAAAATAAGCAGCAATTTTAGTGAGTATAACATATTTTATTTATATTTTTGTCATTTTATTCAGTAAATATTGATGATTCTTGAGATGGTGTACATGGTGCAGATATGGCTGTAGTGAAAGGAGACTATTGCTTTAGTAACAGCATTTGTTCTCGCAACATGAGACACCTGTTTATGATGCAATGCCCTGTTATAGTTAGTTTTCGTATAGTATTGGTGGAATAGTATCAGTATTAAAAGGTGGATTCAGTCAGGAAGAATCCTACTGAAGACCTTGGTGTAAAATACATGGACCAACACTGGTATTAAATCATTTCAAAAGAAGAGCAGAATACAGAACTGAGTCAAATTACTACACATGAAATACACATGTAAAGAGAAGACTTCTCTGGTCTTAGATTTTATATGTTGGCTATCATTTTTTATTTAGATTATTGAGATTCCTTGTTCTTAATACCTTTCAGCCATGTCTTGGAGCTGGTCTGGAGGCACAGGGACCCCATCAATACTTCTGTCTTTATGGATCCTTTGAAAGACCTGCCGGTGACTCTCCAGGCTCTTCAGCACATCCTACACAGAGTAAATAGAGACAATGCATGAATACAAAAACATGAATGCTGCCCTGCTTTTGTTGTCTGTGCTTAGGATCTGCAGTGTGTATCCCCATGCTGACCTTGTGCTGCTCCAGAGCTCTGTGAACAATGCTTGCCGTCTCGTCATGTGCCTGCTGCACACTGATCTCCTGTCGCAGAGCTCCTTCAGCCTGGTGCAGCCATGTTCCCACCATATCCAGAGGAGCTGGCAGAGACCTGTCCAGCTGCAGATGCCAGTCCAGGAGCTAAGATGAAGACAATATTATAAAATTACTGAGGCATCAAACAAAGTCTCAGTGTTCAGCTCATTGCAAACCAGAAAACCCCTTTTGGTGTTGCAATGAAAACTCCAAAGTGGCAACATGACAAAATCCCCTCCACTCACATTCTTTTTCTGTAATCTCACCTAAGATCTCAGTTTAAGCTTCAAGGCAGCACAGATATTTTGGTGCCAATTGGGCTTGAACATAAAAAAACACGGGCAGTGAGAAAACTTGAAATGATCATGACACATTTCTCAAATTTAACTTACCCAGACTTAAAAAAGTGCCTGAAAGTTAAACTTCTAAATTCTTAATCTTTTAAGGTTTTTTCAAACACAAACAACATAAACAAACATAAACCCATCCCAAAACACATTCTAACACTTAATAATTGAACAAAAAAAGATACTAGAGAAACAACACCCCATTAATATGTACATCTTCATCTAGTCACATAAACATCTGTCACAGAAAACTCTAAATATGTACATAACAGATACCAGTTGCTCTATCAGCCATTGCTTTACTAAAGCAAATAGTCAAAACTTTGGCAGGAAAGTGCGCAGGGGATGTCCTTTATTACCCCCCCCCCCGAAGGGGAGGCAAGGGGTATTGTTTTTGGTTCGGTTTGTTTCTTTGTTTGTTAACACTTTAGCAGCAAAACTACTGGTTGAATTCATACCAAATTGGGTTTATAGATTGTCACTGACCCAGAATAGATCTGATTATATTTTGGGAAAAGTAAGTCAAAGTTCACATTTTTTTAAATCTTTTTTTTTCTCCCATTTACTTATAATGGGCGAAATTTCAAATGTCTATAAAAACATCAATTTTGTCTCAATTTACTTCAAACTTCGCACATATATAGAGACAACTGACATGCTGACATCACCCTACACATTGACATGATTACATCAGCTGGATCAATGCCAAAATAAGCTACAATGCATGTGAGGGGCGGGGTTTGTTGTGCCTGGTACCATTTGTTTACCTTTTTTTGTCTTATTCTCTAACTTGACCGAAGTGGATCCTCAATAATTGATCCAAAATTGACTGTCAACTGTGTCTTGCCACTGTGGAATGTCATTACTGCAACCTTTATAATAGAATAATCAATAATGAGAATGACAATGAGAATAATGTTTAGCTCACTTTGTTGGAGGCTCTTTCCCAGGCCTGTTTGACTAGAGCCTGATCCACAGTCAGGATCCCGTCCTTCTGAGTGGACTGCAAAGCTCCCTCCACCTGCTTCCTCCTCATCTCCAACTGAACATGCATACCCTTGAACACCTGAGACAAAAAAAGTGAAATCAGTTGATAATGTCACGTGAAGCTCTGTGTAAAATCTTGATGTTACAGTACAGGGATGTTAGAGGTCACACCTTCTCCCTGCAGGTGCCTCCTCCTCAGACGCTCATTGAAACAGAGCCTAATTGTCCATGAACACTGTCTCTGGCCCTGGCTTTATATTCTGAGGCTTTCTCCAAAAATGTGAAATGAAAATAGGGATATCCCACATGCTGCTGAATATGGAATGTATCCCGGGGCTTGGTGGAATAAGCCAGATTGACTGAAAATATGACTGCTGCTGTCTGATCCCTACAGTGTAATGCCACTGATTAAGCTAATAATAGGAGCGTCTGTGCCCAGTGTGCCCAGTCTAAGCCCCATAGACCGAGTCAGACAGACACACTAACCTGGTACTGCTGAGCGAGATTGCCCTCAGTCTCCTGGGCCTGTATTGCGTCTCTCTCCAGCTGGTCGAGCCACATCTTGAGCTCCCTCAGGCTCTTTCGCTGTTCTCTCTAGGAGGCCAGGATAGAGGAGCCGTGGAGGGGTGCAAAATGGAAGGGTGGGAGGGTTGGGTAGGGAAGATGGACATGGAAATTGGGAAGTGCAAAGGGGAAATGAAAAACAAAGAAAAGACAGGGCATGCGAGGAGGGACGGGTTTAAGAAAAAAGGGGGAAACGGAGAAAAAAACATTTACCAGCGAGACGTTTGAGGGATTGATTAAAGAATGGAGGAAAAGAGTGAACAAGGGGGCAGAGCGTGTACTGTTAAACATGTGTTTTCCTAATCCTCTGTGTCTCCCTGTAGGACAAAACGTCAAAAACCCACAGCTGCCAAAAACACTCAGCTTAAACAGGGTACTTTGTCTAAGACCCCCTACTAACATTTCAATGGATTTTAAGTAACCATGACGATAATACTATGCTGCTCAAAAGCTTGCGTGGTAGTCTATTCAGTCTGAGAGGTGTTCAGTCTCAGACAATTCAGATTTTTCCCTCACACTGGCTCCTGAAGGGAACCCAGTCTCAAACTTTATTCCTTTTGACAGCTTAAAATGTGAAAATAGATTACACTAAATCAAATAGTGAGCAGTCTATTACCTACTAAAATGTACTCAATATTATACCTTTCCTCAAAGTGAGAACATAAGTCAATTTAAATATCATGTGAATGCATATATTACATTTATTTAGTTTATTAAAAATGTACATTTAAAACAGTAAGGTATTTTTGTCAGCAAGGATCTCTCAATTAAAATAATTATACAAGTCATAGTAGAAGACATGGAACAGTAGGGGGAAAAATGGGAACTACAAAAAAATGCTGTAGCGTATCACGACCAGATCAGATTACTGACTCCACTGAAACTTGTTTCTACCCAAACTAGTTTGGGCTGAGACAATTTGATATGGAATCAAAATGCATCACATAAAATTGTTTTGAGATAATGACTGACTGACCATAACCAAGATGGCTGCCTCGATGCTTATATCTGCTCTAAAAGAACAAGCAATTGCATTGAAAGCCTTCACTGGACTGAATGATATGTTGAAAATTTGATGAGTTTTACCAGCTGGCTCAGTGCCCTGTGTTTTGTTGCTCTAATTGGTTGTAGGTCTATAAATGCTCATCCAAAGTGGAAATCAGAACTGAACTGAAAAGTGTAGGACTAATTCTCATTGAATTAGGCTAGTTTTCAGTGTTGCTTTTGCTGAAAATCAATGTGGTGGCCAACATCATGTTCACAGATCAGGCTAATGTATTATGTTTTAGTCATGTTATGTTGGTTTATACATACATATACATACATATATATATATATATACACACATAC
>JAPQRP010000018.1:29704141-29734451 GCA_037367295.1 Apogon hyalosoma
AAAAACAGTGCTTTTATTCATTCCATGTTTTCTTTTCTGTCTGTTTTAGTCACATAATACACACAGGAGTTAGTACTGGATTGCATAACCATTGTTTTTGATGACTTTTGATGGTCTAATAATTTTTTCCGAAACTATTTTAAATGCTACTGTACAGTCAAAAAAGAGACTCAGACATGCAATATGGAAACAGCAGTGAAGTATAAAAACAGAGTCCACAGTCAAATCAATAGGAGACGGACAGCTTAGACCTAAGGCAATATTGGCCAAGTAAGATCCTTAAGCTGTCTTTGTCTGTGCTATGTGTGTGTGTGTTTGTGTTTGTGAGTTCTAACGTGTCCTTGTTAATCAGGGCTTTTCCGTTCACTTCCAACATCCTAATAAAGCAGATCAATGAGCATTTTCAAGTAACAATGCTCATTTCACATGCACTCCATCGTTCCTTGGAGACTGTCAGAGACACTTAGAGCACCGACACTGACTGTTACTATCAAAATAAACAGTAACCGAATTTCTTTGTTACAGTATTTGACCAGTCAGCGCAACGTGATCAAGTTAAAATTTAATCCGCCGAGATCAGAGGATATAAAGTGTTTGAAGTCCGTCGCCAAATCACATGCTGTAGAAGTGGCCATGAGACTCACCAGTTTCTGTCCAGAAAGGACTTCCAGCAGGGCCAACAGCATCACACCATCCTTGATGTCCTCAAACAGGTCTGTCACAACCAGAGGGGGGACACGCTGCAACGACAAACACAAATGCCTTATTAGAAAGAGGAAGTTTTGATCTGAACCATTTAAAGTGCTGAAAGAAGAAAAATGGTAACGATTTAACCCTTAAATACCTAGAGCTAGTTCTGTGGTGACTTCCAAATTAACCTTTCTTAAGTGATTTATTACCATTTATTATGTTATCCTCTGTAATTTGCATTTTTCAGTAAAACACAAATGACTTTTTCAACCAATTACATCATTAACTGAACATAAAAACAAGTGTCTACAATGACTCATTTCTCAAACTATATGGATTTTATTGTTGAATCGATGTTGCAGAAGATGACAGCGTTTCCATGTTCACTGCACACTCTCTTAACGTCCAAACAGATCATATCTTTTGTCACTGAAAAGCCGAAAAACTGCATTCTACCTCGATTATTTATATTTATTGATAGGAATATTGGTATAAAAGTAATTAAACATGTTAGATCAGTAGACGCTTTTGGTCCCTGGTGGCTATTTAGGCCTTTGGCAGGTTTTAAGGAGCAATAACAACTATGGACATGGTAAAGTTATGGTTTTTAGTATTTATATTTTTAAATATTTGTTTAGAAGATATTTGTAGCTTATGTAATAAATTATTTAACATTAATTTAACTTTTATTCAATCAGGGAGACCCTTAACATTTTTTTAAAGGGTACAGATACCTACAAATGTATTAAATCATGCATGATGAAAACAGCCAAAATATAGCACATTAATGGTTTACAGTAAAAGACTAAACAGAAATCCATATTCTGGCACCGCATCCTTAAAACCATTTCATCATTTTATTTCTTTTATTAAGTTTGCTACTGGATTTTGGTTTTGTATCTAGTATTCGTCTGTCGGCTGATTAAACTGAACATTAACTCCTTTCTTACATAAATGTTGCATACCACGGACCCAAACAAAGGCTTCTCAGTCTTTGTGGAATGCAAAGATTTGGGATTTTAGTCTTAATAGCTGTTGCAATGTACATGAAACTATGAGGCAAGACGTGTTTTTCAGATATATTATCCCACCCTAAGTGGTTGGGTTTATATAGACACCAGAATATGAAAAACACAGTATGTTCCACTGGGAGATGTTAATTTAAACTTGTGAAACATGGATAAAGGAAATCCTCATGAAAAAGGTACTTGAAGCTCAAAAAGAGTTTTGGCTGTGCAGTGTGTTATTGACAGACGGAGTCAGCCAAAAGCAGAGGCTCAGCAGGCTCTGAATGGGGTCCTCAAATCCTAAAATATGCTGATGATTTCAAACTGCATCCTTCTCATTGACTTTCTTCCCTGACCTGACACAGACTTCCAGACTCAGGGAAATCCACATATCTCTGTTTCTCGCCGACGCCACATCAAGGATTTCTCTTAAAGCACAGTCACATGCTGGGGCTGAGGGGAGGTTTAGAGGGGGAAAGCAGATGAGTGCGGCATTCACAGGGAGATTAGCGGCGAATGGAGTGAGGAGAAGGATAGAAGAGACGAATGGCGGAAGAGGGGATGTGTGCGTGAGTGTGTGAGCACGTGCGAGTGAATGAGAAAAAAAAAACATAGTGGGAATGCAAGAGGGGTATAATTGAGTAGAAAGAGTGGCAGCAAAAAAGATGATTGCAGGCAGCGAGAGAAGGGACACTAACCTCACGTCTTTCAGAATTAATTAGTAAATACAGTAGCTCTTCTCGCTAATTCCTCTTCTAATATCATTTTATGGCTTGGGATATTGGAATATTTAGACAGCACTTGTGCCCGTATCATAAACTGACAGAAGAAACACTTGCAAAAGGATGAATTACACCATGAACTAATTGAAGTTAAATTTACCTATTTGTTCATTATAATCCCAAAGCTAATGAGGACGTTTCTGGCTAATTACAAAATAAGAAAGTAATATTCGCTTCCTCTGCTTAGGCACGAGCTAAAAAGGAAAAAAAAATAAATCAAGGGCTTAATGAGCTAATTACATATGAGTGTCTGGGTGATAATTGATTGTGAGCGGAGGAGTTTGAGGATATGCGTCTGTCTGCGCTCTCACGTTATTCCCCTGGTGCTCTCAATTCGGTGGATTCCAAAAGATCAACAGCATGAAAGACAGAGAGACAGGAGGAAACAAAGAGGAAACTGAAGGGCTTCGTCCTGAACTGCAATACACCCTGTACTAAAAAAACAACTGATGAAAGAAGCCTATTGTGCAAGTCTTTTGAGGGCTTCATAAATGCAATTGTACTCTCTTATTGTATCAGTTTGACACAGTAAGTTTTCAGCAAATACCTTCTTTAGTGAAGCAAGTCAAATATTGTAGTCCCTGCATATGGTTTTGGCTATGGATCTTTGCTGGGAACTAAAACCACAAAAAAACAAAACAAAACAAAAACAACAATGCTCTAATAACAGCAAAGATGAGAGGTTACAGCAATAGTTACGGTACCATGTAAAAGTCTTAGGCCACCTCTAGCTTTGTTATTTTTACAGGGTTGAAATGATCATACATATTTATTTGTCATTCTCTTTTGACCAGGTACATGAAAATACAGGAAATACATGAACAGCCTTAAAAGACACTTTAAAAATGGAACTAACTGGGTTCTAAAGGTTAAAGTTATTACTTAGTGTGATCCCTGACCCCATGACGAGAAGCATGTGACATGTGAATGAAACATGTGAATGAAACCTGGTATAAAACATAAGAAAATTAGTGCAATTAATCAGATTTTGTCAGGCATGTTGAGTGTAAAGGAAAGTCACACTAAATACTAGCATTCTGGTTTATAAAAGCTGTTTTTTTTTCTTGAAATTTTTTTTTCCTGCTGTACATACTTCACATATATCCAGATGGGATCTTAACACAGATTGTTAAATGCATGTGTGGTCATTAAAACTTTACTAAATCAACAAAATAATGTTGGACAAAGGATTTTTGTGCAGTACTATATATGCAAGGATGGAAGTAATGGACTACAGTTATTCTCTTTACATCAGTTGAGTACATTACACCAGCCCGATATAAAGTCATACTGTGACTATTGGGGATAATATTGTGATTTGTGACATGAGTTGAACAGTGAAGGAAAATGCAGGTTATTGGTCACTTAGAAATATGTATTTTTTTCCAATTTAACCATAGAAACTTAAATAAGCATGAAAAATAAGGGATTTTCATTTTGATTTTTTACACAATATCTCTTGATCCTCATTGGAATTGAGACTGGGATAATAAACAATGATGATGCTCTCTTTGAAGACACACAGACACCTTTTATTTTTGGAGAAGAGAAAGAAATGCACCTCCATGTACATCACCATGCTTAGCTCAGCTCCTCTTTCTCCCATGAGGGAATTGTACCAAAGGGAAGAGGTCAGGGGGCAAAACAATATATAATGTATAGACAGCACCAACAAAGAAGAAATGGAAAAGGTCTTTGAACATAACAAAAAAAAAACACAGAAGGAGCTGGCAGCCACAGTCAGATATGATGAAACTTCAATTACATCACATTTAGCAATATATTCTCATGTTATGTCATTTTATTAGAGTGAAATAGCTGCAAGTAACATCAATCATTAATATTACCTTAAATATTGCAGGAAACATTTGTATAAGTATATATTTAAATAAATACGCTATTACCCATTAAGCTGGAATACAATATTTTTACCTCTTCCCATGACATGACTGGCAATGTGATTTATTCTTGATATATAAAGTGTAACAGACTCAGCATGTGATCATTGTACCTGTTCAAAAGTGATTACATTACTAAAAAGAGTGAAATGTGTCTGGAAAAAAAAATATTCCAATTTTATGGGCAACAGTATACAGTTGAGGAAAAAAATCATTAAACCACCTCTTGTTTTCTTCAATTTCTTGTTCATTTTAATGCCTGGTACAACTAAAGGTACCTTTGTTTGGACAAATATAATGAAAACCACAAAAATAGCTCATAGCAGTTCAATTTCAGAGCTGATATCTATCCATTTTCTATGTTTTCTTGATAATAACCAAAATCACTTCGGTTCTTCCATCAATATCTATGGCACTGTACTGACAAAAACAGTGCTTTTATTCATTCCATGTTTTCTTTTCTGTCTGTTTTAGCCACATGATACACACAGGAGTTAATACTTGATTTCATAACCATTGTTTTTGATGACTTTCGATGGTCTAATAATTTTTTCTGCGACTGTATATAACACATGCTTCAATGTACATAATTTTAAACCAAAAATTTGACATACTATGGGTTTAATTCAATTTTCACTATAATGATATTACTTTTACTTGAACGGAATAACTTATACCTGTGGTTAGATGGATGAAATAGAGAACAGAGCTGTTGCTGAAGCTACACACCATGTGCTGTGATGTTCTGGGTTTCAACAGTGTGCATGGGGCATGTCATCCGCTCAATCTCCCCTCTCCCACAAACCCCCCCAAAAAAGAAAGAACAATGTGGGTGTGAGTGGAGAAGTTAACCACTGAGAGAGGAGTGGAGAGATTCACTTTACTGTAATCTCTAAGAACACTTGGTTCACTGATTGCTGCACTAAAGCTGGAAAACGCCTGAGAGACGATGAGACCTCGCATCGGCCACTCTGTAATTAAGCTTTAACCTTCTCAGAAAGGATTTGTCAAAATGGAAACTTGGGACCCGCTCGCCGAATTCTCCCCCCTTGTCACTCCACTGCCACACAGGGTGCAACTTGAAAGCCCCAACGAAAACTATTAATTTGTCGACAAAATTTAGAGGCACGCAATATTAATATAACTCTCTTTAAATATGAGAAACAACCTGCTCGCACTGCTTTGCCGGCTTCCAATAGTTTCTACATTTGGTCTGAACACGGTGACTTAATCTGATGAACTGCTCTGCATAATGAAAGTCATTAATCTTCTGTATAAATTACCAGTTCTTTCACAGAAACTCTTTGTCGGAGCTCATAAGACTTCTTTTGTTATACCTGTGGAGTGGAAAAGTGTGGGGGAGGAGCGGAAGGAAGCCCTCACGCCATGTCTCAGCTCACCTAACGATTAATCACATACCTTTAGGCGCTGAATTAAAGACCTGTGATAACTGGAGTGGCCTAATCATCTGCATAGCCAAGGGCATGATCTATCCCTGCGAGAGTGAAGCTAAACCAACTGTTAAAGCCTCTTCTTTCTCTTTTATCCCTCTGTCTATCTGTCTCTCATTTTTTTGCCGAATGTGCCTCTTTAAATGGATCTTTGTAGAGTATTTATAGATGTACGATAAGTCACAGGATGCCATTACATACGTCTACTTTTCTACAGAATAACATCCTTGTTATTCCAGATCCTCCTGTATTGACTTTTGCCCCTGTTCGTCACAAAGCTCTCTGAACATTCACCAAGCAGCGGTGACGCCAAAGACATTTTTGTAGACAAATATAGGCCAATCAGCATCACTATGGCAACGTCAGGCATCAGGTGAAAGGGTAAACAGTTTCATGATGGGTGAGGAGAAAGGAGGGCAACTAATTTGATCAACCAGCGAGAAAAACGTGAGGTCCAAACACCGCTATCTCCTCCCGTGGAGCTGTGATGGTATCATGAACCTATTGATTAAATGAATCGGTTAATTAAACTCAAATTTAATGAAATTTCCAGGATCTGTCAAACCAATTTATTTGTGTTTTTGGCATTAACAGGGCTTGAGTTTAAGGACTGCTGGTTCATATTGTGCTGTTCTAATATAGCCTTTTTACAACATTCCTCCTTGATAGCACTATAAATTGACATTTCCTGACCCAAATTTCAACAGCCCGAGTATATTAATGTGATTATTTGACCATGAAGGAAGTCATGGCTCTATTGTGCATGAGAATGACTTGATAAATAAACTATGTGCTTAAATGTTATTAAAAATTCACAACATTTAAATATCGGGCCATGTGTAATTTTCTGGTGGCACGGTCCTGATACTTGATATCTAATTTTACTTCGATGTTTATTCCCTTCTGAGTGCTTTTCAAATGGATTTTCTGCTCCACGTCACCGCATCCTGTGGCCTCCACAGCTGTTGTAATATATACAAATCCTTGAGTGGAGCATCTGCACCTGAATTTTTTATACACATTTTCATTGTCCACACTATTCGAGCAATAATGGGTTAAACTGAGGAGCCTAATGCTGTTTAATACAATAATTACACACATATGATGCACATGCAGCTGCATCTCGTCTGATTATAGTATGAATTACAGATATACTGTTGTCCACGCTCATTGAGGAGGCAAATGAGGTTCAGTCTTTGACTAAAAACTCTTATCCTGACCAATCTAAATGAGCCAATATTGAGATAGAGAGCTTAGAGGTTACTAAGACTTAAATTACTGACAGTAGCTTGCAGGAGACAGATATATTGTGTAGTAAATTGTGTAACGTGAAAATGATAATTAGACTGAGAGTAAATCCTTGCTACTAGCTATACGAGATGGAAAAAACAAAAAGGGATAATAAAGGCATGCGAGTAAGAAGTGAGTGTGTGTGGTCTTAGGTGGAACAGTCAGTCCTGTGACCAGTGTTTTGGAAATGGAGCAAATGTCACAGCCAGAACAGTGGATGGGGTATACAAGAGCAAAGTGATTCAGAGTGGAAAAAGAACAGGAAAGAGGAAGTTTTAACTCCATGAACACCTGCAGTGTGGGAAAACACAATGCTGGCAGCAACACTTAGAATAAGCCAGACTCTCTTACCTTTGCCAAGTGGGAATTGATCCATTTAGTGAATGTCCTTTTCTGCACTGCCTCCTGCTCATCTGTAAATCAGAGCCCAAAGCATCACTATCAGTCACAGGCAATAATAAACAAAGATGGGATTAAAACACAATCTTCTCATTGTCTATTGTTTGGAGAGTTCATTTTGGTTTCCAGAGCTGGATGGTGACTGTAATTAACTTTGATATTATTACTGTGTCTCCAACCCAGACGCCAGAAGAAAATGTTACCAGGATACGTAGAATCTCAACATTGCTGAACCAAAAATATGCTTCATATCAACATTACTACATATGCTGTTGATGTTACAGTGTTTTAACCAATCATTTTCAACAGTGTTTGTTAGATAATATCTATAATTGAACAACTTTGTGCTGAGATTTTGGCATCAACAGTAATTAATTAGGGTTAAGAAAATATTTCAGGGTTTGGTTTAAAAAAAGGAGTCAAGGAACATGTAACAAAGAAGATTAAGTTCACTCTAAGGAATCCACCATCTTTGAGTCACAATCTGTTCATGGTGTTATAGTAGCTATGACCAAAATCTGTTTCATGAAATCACGATGACTTTGACCTTTGATCTCAAAAATCAAACCACTCCACCTACGAAAATCCATACCGTGGTTCCTGAAGCATCACACTCAGTATGGAGCTTGTCCGTTGACAATGTTTGTGCCAAATTTGAGGAAATTCACTCAAGGCGTTTGTGACACATGATGCTTCAAACAACGTGACCTTGACCTTTGGCCACAAACATCGCAATTTATCCTTGCACTCAACTGAACTGTTCCTGATTCATTGTGTTTTAAACATGATGGGGACTTACTGATGGACCGACTGACAGATCTTATAGAGTTCTGCTTTGGATGCAGCTAAAAATTATCTATAATGTGTCCAATAAAAACTGTTTCCCTGACACTAACAAAAGTGTTTTTAAAGACTTCATCTAAACACGAACAGGGGGTGGAACATGAACTCCAGTCTCTGGTAGGGAAGTCCTGCATTTTGTTGAACCTTACCTACTTCAACCTCCTCCTGCTCATTGAATGAATACTAAAAAGCCACAGATAAAACACCACAACATGGATGTAGAGCTAATAAATATAATCTATCAGCAATCGAGCATACACAATCCTGAAAAAATCATCCTTATTTTTTTTATGCTAGCTCCTCATGACAGTGGTTAACCATGATAATATTACATTTTGGCCTTTCTTGGATAAAAGTTGAGATCAAGAAAAAATCCAAAATTTCCCATTTATTGATGTTGAAAGGAATTTAGTTGCCTTGGTGGAGATTTGGATTGTCGGAGTGCTTTATAGTTTCATTATTTCCTTTAAATCTAGAGGCTGATTTGGTCTCCTGTGTTACAGTTCAAGAAACCAGGTGTATTATAACTATAATAATTGCGGTCTTAAAGTATAACTTATTGACAGAACATGATAAACACTAGTCAAACAGTGGGATATTTTGCAGTTCTGATGTAAAATAAGCTGTAATAAAATGCTATGTCTTAAAAATACCATGAGGTGGTTTTCTTCTTTGTGGGTGAAGCAGAAATGACTCTATACACTGGTGTAGTCTGTCTGCCCATTATTAACCTACAACTGCATATTACAGATCAGACTTCTTGGTTTTATCTGATATTTAAAAATGAATAATTAGGGATAAAGTGGTAGTTATATTGAAATAAGACATATAAATGTTGAAATGAAACATACTGTTGGTTTACGGACATTGACATAATACAGATCTGTGGTTTGCAGAAATGCAGCATTTTTTTTCAAGCCTTGCTGTCTAAAGTGTCTGGGCTCAATTTCTTACCACATCCAAAATCATACCTCAGACTGATGTTGGAGGAGAAGGCATTTGACATTTAAAGATGGCATTTTCAGTGGCTGGATGTCTCCTATGTAGACAGAAAATCCTGCTCTCAAAAATGCCCTTTAGATGTTAGAAGGCCAGTGGTTTTCTCAGAACATGACACACACCTCTGCCATTATCTATAAAGAGGGTTTATTTATTTCTGACCACACTTCAAACATACAATCTTTAGCTGCAATATCATTTAAGACCAACAACTGCATCACAAACCTGATGTTACAAACATGAGTGGAAGGTCAGTGTTTGTGGTGGCTACAGTGATAAGACCATTTAGCAAAGGAACAATCAATAGTATAGATGTCTCCTGACGATGTCCCCTAAAAAGCCACTTAACTAAAATGAGGACGGTACATAAATCAAGTCTCATCTCCCACATTTGCACAAACCACCCTATGTACTGTACATACCTGGAGCCTTTGTATTGAGTGTTGTATTCTTCAAGAATCCAACTAATGCATTTCTCTGTAATTTATAATCCGATACCATCTGACAGCAAAATTCATTGCTGCTCACAGACCATGCAGTAAAAAATGGGACTTTTGCTGCAGTTACATCCACAAATACATGTCTAACTGTCACACACATCTTATTGCACACAACACAGATCTATAGTCTACCTGGGACGGTAAGCATCCATTTATACTGTGACTGGCACATGTGACAATGCTTTTTTCTGTCCCGTCTGCGGCACAGAGCAATATCCTTGAGATAAGCATGTTATCTGCAAGAGAGGACATCTGACACAGTGCTTTCCTCCTTAATGAAATATGCTGACGGTTTGATTACACTCAAGTTGGTTACCGTGTCACTAGGTAGAGTGGGCAGAACTGAACAGTAAGGGGTATGTGTGTGTGTGTGCGCGCGACGGAGTCAGAGGGAGGGGGCTGTTCATACATAATGCAGACAAATTCACATAGTCATACGTGCCACTGAGCAGGTCTCTGCTCTATGAATTAATCTTTTGATTGTGTCCAAGAGTAATCAAATATTGATGGTAGTAATATCAGATGAGAATGAGAAAGATTTAGCCGGCATCCTGGAGCAGAAACGTGTGTGACAGAGAACATGTCTGCATGTGTGTGGTGCCAGCCTCTCAGTCTCAGGGACGAGGTGACTTTGAACACACACGATCACACTTTAGCACACACACACACACACACACTCACTCACTCACATTCTTTCAATATCACAAAGGGAAACGGCCATCCTTGGTAACCAAGCCTCGCAGCGCCGCTTTAACACACTTGATTACCTTCTCAGTTAATGTTGGCCCCTATCATTAGTCTCATCCGCAGCCCCTGAGTTCCCACTTTGACCCCCCACTGTGTAGATGACCTTAATGAAATATCATTAAAACCCAGTTAGTACCCTCAAAAGCGGTGTCTGCTGACAAAATGTGACAAGACTCCTTGCAAAGCAGGCAGAAGGGGCAATAAGTATATGTACAAGGTCTTTGCAAACTAGCAGTAAAGCAAATGCCTGACCTAGTCTATGTTTCAATATGTTAACTGGCTGAGTTTTTATAGGATAGCCACATATTACTATAAGATAGGTGCATATTATTACACATATTATCCAGATAAATAATAGGGTCTCCATATCTAATCTAATCTATCAGACAGTGAGACAGACATGCAGGCAGACATAAGGTTGAATGCATGGAATCCAAATCTAAAAGGAGCAGACAGGCAGACAACCACAGAGTCAAACACAGATATAAGAAATCAAAAATTTAGTCAGTTTGCCCACTGGGCTGTGACATAAGACATACACTTGTCTGCTGCTTCACCTGCTGTAGGCTCAGCGACCTCCGTACACACAGACACACACTGTGCCAAAGTGGAAACGCCCCCTTCAAATCTCTGCCCGTTTAGCTTTACACACACCCCACCCACAGCCAAAACATTCTGCCCTGCAGGGAACACTTTGTAAGCAAGACGAGACTGAATCACACTGAAAAATGCACACACACTCATGTATGTCCGCACACTAACACACAGAAGGCACGTAGAGTGCATACTGCAGTGCCATGCTAAAACACAACGTACAGCATACTCCAACACACTTGCAGAATCCACACACACACCACACAGCTGTCTTCATGTCAGAACAGTGGACACACACTGCACTTGCACTGGCCCACTTACCGCGGAGGTAGTGATAGAACCCCGTCACCAGGTTGAGGGATGTGTTCTTTTTCGGGGAGGATTCACCCCCTGCTCGTCGTGCCATCTTGTACCCTGGACTACGCCTCGATTCCCGCCTGTTTTCATGGGGACGTTGAGAGGACATCCACAGCAACCTTCCAGGAGAGGCTACACTTGCCCTTGCTCCTGCCCTTGCTGCCTTTCCCCCCTTTTTAGGGGAGGTGTCTTTAAAGAACTCCCTGGAGGTGACAGCAGTGGAACTGTTGCTCTGGGGCAAAGCAGCACAGAAACTATCACAATCCTGCTCTCCTCTTGCCTTCTTCTTGCTGTCCTGTGTCCTGTCCTGCAGTAACGGGCTGTAGACTCAGTCAGACTCAGTGTTTTTCCTGCCTGTTAAGCAGCTTGGGAGTGTGATGTGAGTGTACGCGTGATGCTAAGGCTGTTTGTGTGTGTATGTGTGGAAGTGAGTGCAGTGCAGTGCCGGCTTGCCTCAGCATCAATCTTTCTTGCTTAGTCCCTCTCTCCCTCTCCCTCTCTTACATATACTCTCTACTCTTTCCCTCCCACGTTCTCTCCCTCTCGCTCTTAATTTCACTGTAGGCTGCGGGAACAATCCACTTCCCTCCACTAGTCGGCCAATCAGGGTGCGTGGGAATGGGTGATGTCACAGCAGCCCCATCCTGATGTGGAGAGGGAAAAGTGGTGAGGGTGGTGGGAGTGGGTTGAAGGGGAACATTTAGCAGGTTAGGAGGGGTAGACGAGTGAGCTGTACTCTGACAGCATTACACACACACACACCGACACACACTTAAAAACAGCACCGGGACAGACGTGCAGGAATTCCCCATCACTATAATACGTCTCCTCGCTCTATCATCCACACTGATACCATGCAGTGCTCTGAGGGTTGCAGCTTTTTTACTCCACAGAGCCTGCAGGGGAGCAGACTATCACTGGCAGTTGTCCTGTCTGATCTGCTACTGTACTCCCTTCAAAAGACATCCTCTTTCATCTCAGCCACAGTCACATACAGTACATCTGTCTGTTTGTTTTCTCCAGGGGACGGTGTACAGAATAGAATACTTCAGAGGTGAATATGATGCCTGAAGCAAGGACTGGATGACATACAATATACACACAACAGATATTCACAATAAAAGTCCACTGTGAAGAGGGATGCAGTATGGTTCATTCAAACTCATTCTGATCTGCTTTGAAAATGAGCATCTGCTTTCCTACGTTTGCAGTAACAAACACCAGAGACAAAGGCGACATTGTTTGTCCAGCTACTGTGAATCAGCATGTAGAGAGACATTCTCCTACTCAATGTTGCACCAGCTACTAGAGCTGATACAGAAATTGGATCAGAAGCAATACATCACTGAGCCAAAACCACCCCAGCCCTGTTCGCTACTGCAGTGAAATTACAGCAGAAAATACTAGTCTTGCAGTATTTTAGCCTAGTGTGATTTGTATCTGTGTTTCTGTTTGACCTATGCTCCCGCTTATTCAGTTTGCCTCATATTTTGCCCCTCATACTCATTTTCACACATGCGCACACACACCACATTCACACAGGACCAGCTCTGGCAATATTAAAAGCACTGAAATCTTCTTTGAAACCATATTCAGAGAGTTTCCTGGAAAGCAATATTCATGCAGAATAGCTGGGTGGGTCTTATATCAGCCTTAAAGATGAAGGGACCATTCATCATTTGTGTGATTTTCTCTTTTGTTCTTTGGGTTTCCCCATAAGGGATTTTAATTATGAAAGTCATCAATAACCAATGGCAGCTGTCATCCGCTATCTGTCTGCTGATAATCACACTACTGACACTCCTCCCTTTAACAGGGTTGAAACTGGCCATCACAGGGCAATCTTTAGCCTATTCCATGGACCTGTCTTTGAAACGAGTGTCTGTCACTGTCCTTTTTATATTTCCCTATATATAGCATGACTACTATGTATGTGTAAAGGTATTATAGATAAGCTGAGAGTAAGAGTTCAAAAACAGATATTCGAGCAGCTGCATTTTTCATATTTACATATACATTGCTTTTACTTGCACACTCTAGACTATGAAAAACATCATTTTACACTAGTGGAAAATAGCAGCCAGCAGGGCATTCATACTGCAAACACCCACAATCCCTATTCAATAATATTACTGCAAGAAAACCATAATGGGTGAACTACAGCCACGCATAAAACAGAAATCTATTGTTCTGCTGCTTTTAGTGCAGCACTAGTTAGCCTCCACAGCATCAGCAATGTAAATAATGGAACAGACTATATTGACTGATAGATCCATGCACAATTCATTGCTATTTATTCAGTTTTTCAGCCAAGTTTGGGATGTTTTCATGTGTGCTAAATTACTGCTGGGCTTCGCCTAAATTCAGAAGTGTAAAGGAACTATCCAAGGTGCTGAACCCGTCGATGAGAATTATTCAAGTCTGAGAGTGATTCTGATTTAAAACAGAGGCTGATAATATAGTGTTAGACCTAAAATCAAAACTCACTGACTTTGTTTCTTTTTGTTGTTTTCAGAGAATTCTTCCATTTAGCTGTTGTACCGCAGATAGCAAGAAAAGCTGAACTTCCCCAGAGAGCTAAACTGTTTAGGAAAAACAACCCCGGGACAAAATCAAAACAAGATGGTGAGGATTCAAGGGACTTATTATGTTTCACCATGGGAGTTGAGAGAAAAGCAAAGCGAGCAGGTGTATACACACACATACACCGACAGAATAAAGGAAGCTGAATGGAGACGTTTTTACATATACTGTTGTGCGAGAGTAAACCAACAGACTCCTTTAGGCTGCAGACCTCAGGAGTGTTTGAGTGTTTCCAAGAGAGAGAAGGGGGGAGAGAGGGTGGAGGGTTAAAACAGACTGAACCTCAGCTGGTTTGGAAGCCTGGTGGAGCCCCTGGCAGTCCAACAAAAGACCAGATCCTTCTCTGAGGTTGTGGAGGTTGGATGTGGGTCAGCGCCCGGCATTCATACAGGTATGTCTGTGGGGTGTGAGGCTTCCCGAGGAGAGGAGGAACAGCCTCTTTTCAGCCATTAAAGGGAAAACAAACGGTCTCCTGAAGGGTGGAATAACGTTGCTTCTGCTCATACTGTAATCTATTCAGCCTAAGGATATTTGGGTTTGCTTTCTCAGACGCCAAGACTTCTCATTTAGCCTCATGAGGAGTGTATAGAGGCACAGCGCCACCTGGTGGTTCTCAAGTCAGCCTTTAAGTAGGTTAAGTTTGCTCTGTAATTGTCTGAAGGTGATGCTCAAAGAGGCGGCAAGACAAGAGATGAACAGGTCAGGACAAGACAAGAAAAGAGGAGAAAATGAACAAGCTCAGCAGAAGCTCTGTTTTAAATTGCTGTCTCCCAGATGACCCTGCTGTGCACTTAAGCATCTCTGATCTCTCTTAATCTATTAATGACTCCACAACTCACCAGCTGCGATTACGGCTGGTCAGATATGGACATTCACTGCACATATACAGTATAAGGTTACATACTCGGCAGTGGAGTTTTAATTTAGTAATGGATTAATTTAATTATATTATCCTAATATCATTCAGGCTGGTGCACATTTACATTCACATTTACTGAATAGCACCATAGTAGGAAGTATAGCAAGTTTGAATGTGAATATCACAAAGGCAGTGTTGATGCACATACTGCAACTATTAAACTATACAGGAGGCTCTTTTTTAGATTGGCCTGCCAATAATCCATCTTCCTCTGCAGTATAACATTAATGGAACATGCCTGCTGAAGCTATCATGCACTAAATGGATGACTTTGTTGGGAGCTACAGAGGTGCCCAGTGATCACTCCGAAGTAACACACACACTTCCTAATCCACTACACTGACACAGAAAGTGATTTTACAGGTTTTGGTGGCTTTTCTGCCCCTCTTCTCTTCCCAAAAGCTTCGTTATTCCCTTCACCCCAACAATTCCTAATTTAAAAAAAACCCTTCTCTGCACTTCCGATGGAGTACTTTAGCCCTTACACTCAATAACATCCTCTATCACACCCTTAGCACCTCCACTCAACCCTCACATGTCTATTCAGCCTCTCCACTCCCCCATCCCACCTCATTTACAGCACATTTTTACCAGTCCCAGCATAAGTGCTGAGACGGAAGTCCAAATGCCAGCCCATTACCATAGCTAATTACATTTCAGTAATAATGACACCGCATTAAAGAGACTAAGAAGGGGGGAACAAGTCAAAGTGATTATCAAAACAACCCCTTTCCTCTTTCAAGCACCATCGCTGCCTTTTCAGTCGCAGATGTGCAGAGACGGCACTTTGTCGTTGACAAAAAATGTCCAAATACCTCAGTGTTCAATTACAGCCAGGCCACTGATACAGTAATTTCAGCAATTTTAGCACCTGCAATACTGCCACACAAACATGAAAAAAACAGACAAAAAAAACAAGAAAAGTGATTAAAGTGGCTGTGCAGTAAGGTAAGATATAATGTGGTGCAAAAACTGAAGGTAATCATCTTAGGTGCATATTTGCTTAACAGATGGAGAATGTCACCAATTCCAAAGTCTCTCCAATATATGGTGTTTGCAGGGAAGCACAGGTTAATATATTTATTTGTAATGAGAGAGTACTGGTACTGCATTCTGGTTGTTTTTTCTATCTAATTTCTTTTGTTCAAACAGGGTACACACAGCTGTATTACCTCTGCCAAGAAGGTTATGTTTTTACCAATGTTCATCTGCCTGTTTCTGCAAATTGACATGATTTTTTTTATATACGAGTTCTAATTGACAGTGACTACAAATTTGACTTTTATAATGAAAAAGTTGAGGTCCAGTAATTGGGGCTCAGTCAAAACTCATATAATTTGATTATGATTTGCCACATACACATTTAATATCATGATGTAATACATCAAAAAGTGTGAACTTAAAAAATTATTTTCTAAAAGTCATAGTATTTTGTAGACAGATTTTATAAAATTTTTAACTTAAGTATTCTTGACCTATTGTCTTCTGGAATCTGGAGCCAATTCCTAGGGATGGTATGATGTTATTGAGCTTTATCTACCTTTTGTTTTCAGTTCTTTTCATTACTTTAATGGTCATTATAACTAATCATAAGGATATTAATAATATTATAAATAGCCCTTTTTACAAATTCTGGGAAATTACCTGCTTCAGATATAAAATGTGTTGAATCCTACATCGTTTGATTGAATTGATTAATTGGAAAACAAGTGACAAAAGAGCTACTAGGCTAATGTTTTCAAGATATATGATAAAGTGTTATACTATCTAGTATATACATAGGTTAATGTATAGAATAGAATGGAATAGAATAATACTTTGTCACTGCATGTCATCTATTCAACAAAATTGCATTCCTCTTATATAAACACTGTTCCATATACATTAACACACACATCCTTCCACATCGATACACACACACTAGTTATACTAGAAGGAACCTGAAAAGTATCATACTGTAGAGACAGTGTTTTAGCTCAGAGACAAACATTCCTTTTGAGTAAAATCCATTCCCTCACTAATTCATGAAATTTCAACTCTTAATCCAAAACTGTGTCTTGAAAACTTCAACCAACCTCCACTTTCACCTGTATTTTTCTTTTTCAGTGACTAAAATTTGTGAAGATTCACTAGTTTTATTCTGGAGGCATTTTGCTTGTAGAGCAGAGTATTTATAATCTTATTATTTTAAGTATGGTACCATTAAACTATGATGCTTTCTGGGACTTTGAAAATCTCATACCATTGTAAAACTCATAATTCTGTGGTAAAATGTGTTAAATAACTACACATTAAAACATTATACACTGATAACTTAGTTTTAGAAAAGACTGATCTCATGGATTCATTTCTCATAGGCGAGCTGCAGAAAATCACATCCTATCTAATGGTAAATCAGTGTGTATAATAGGATTTTGGCTATTCTCATTTGGATGTTTCTCCTTTACTAAGGCGCCATTATCAGATAAATGCATTCTCTTGAACAAAACTAAATTTCCACACCATAAACAAGCAGACTGAACATGTGGCTAATACAAAGCAGCTCCTCCACCAGAGGCACCAGAGGTCATATCAAACACCACTCGGTGGCACTAAGAGCATTAGAAAGACTCAATTTGGCTTTGAAAAATTATTTCCAGCTTTATGTTTCTGTACTGCCGCCTCTATGAATGTGTGTGAGGGCTGAGTGTGTGGCTGTGTGATGCTTTCGTGTGTGTGTGTGGGAGTGCAGGAGTGGGTCAGACAGTCTAAGCTCTTTATCCAGGTTCAGTCGGCCACCACACATTAAAGAGACGAGCAAAGTGAAAGGACTGGCGTCAGCACAGTAAATATATCATTGTGGTCACTGCAGTAAATTCAGTTATATGTCTCTTCTCCACTGCGAAATTAAAAAAAATGACTGGAACTAAGCCAGAATCATCTACGAAACCATGTCACACACACTCACTGTAACGTGGCTACACTTATGCAGCTGGAGCCAATTATTGTTTCACTAAATTAATTCTTTTTTTTTCCAACTAGCAGATGTATATGTTTAATTTCATTT
Source organism: Apogon hyalosoma (assembly GCA_037367295.1). Taxonomy (NCBI): domain Eukaryota; kingdom Metazoa; phylum Chordata; class Actinopteri; order Kurtiformes; family Apogonidae; genus Apogon; species Apogon hyalosoma. Next base: position 29,722,247 of record JAPQRP010000018.1, read on the forward strand.
TACAGCCACCTGTCCACTTAGTAATCTTTTTTTTATGAAAGCATTATCCATTTCCTAAATTGCTCATGAGCGGTCACTTTTTCCTCACTGTACATTCCTTAGTAAAAATCCTGGTTTGTTATGTCAGGTGGCAGCTTACATTTGTATCAGTAGTGAAACAGGACCCTGGGGGAAAAACAGGAAATAACATGTCATGGACACAGCAATACCTTTGTTTTTACTGAAAGTAAATGAAAATGGGTGATGGATGCTGTACAAAGTATTTAGGAGTAAACAATGGTAATAAACACTGACTTTATGTGTTAGATTATAAAATAACTTGTGCCATTGTCATTGATATGAACATACTTAAACACATTGTCAATGAATATAAAAGACTAAAAAAATCGGCAGTGGGATTGAATGATAAAACTATGCAGCATAATTAACATGACATGAATTTATATTGTGATAATTTTTTATTCATCTTTTATCTTCAAGGTTTATTTTGTGTGCATTGTCACCTACATCTAATAAACATGACTGTTTCGAGGTTTATTCATTGTTGTAAAGAAAAATATTAGCATACTTATAAACCGTTTAAAGCCTTGTTTCTTCGACTTTCACAAAAGACCAAAACTGAAGCTTAAATCATAATAATTATCAATATTGACATCAACATTTTTTTTCAAAATTGCAGAGGCCTTATTTGCAGACATGTACAATTAGTTCAACAAAAGCATCATTCTTTTATTTTTTTCATGCAGTCTTTGAGGACTGAAGCTTACAGATAATATGCACATTTGTGTATCTGTTTATTTATCTTAAGTGTTATCATCACAGCATAGATCAGTGTTATCACATAGTGGATTTGTCTCCTATCGTGCAGGTCTAAGTAGAGGTATGTTATTTTTTTAATATACTGTTATGATGCAGAAAATCCTTCTATCCTTCCATTGTGATGCTCCAAGAAGATTAAAACAAAATTTGTGAACTTATTCACCCACTGACTGACCAGCTGACCTCCTAAAGGTCACTGCATCACTGTGTCCTCTATTAAAAACCTTTTAAGTGCTAAATGGAAGGCCAGAGGCACAGTTCTCCACCATCCAATCACACTGTGACAGGTGGAAACGGGACAGGCGTGTCTGTGGGTGAAAGATAAGTGCCTCCATGAGACTCATAGTATTAGAGACAGAGGCTGAATACGTCCTGGGGTCACAGGCTCGGATTTCAGGATTTTATCTGGGTGGACATTGTTGCGTACGTCCGTTAAAACTATCTGATGCTTCAATCTGACAGACAGGACCAAAGATGCTGTAGAAAAACTGCAGCAAATGGACAATCTATGGATCAGTATGGACTAAAGGCCAGCGATGGGGAGTAACTAATTACAGTATTACATAATGAAATTACAAAATAAATGTAAATGTAATCCAGCACAATATAGATCATAACTGCAACAATAAAAACAAATAGATATCTGGTATTTTGCAGAACTAACTTATGGTTATTACACATCAAAGTCACAGCAATGAACACATTATATAGTGATACCTCAAACCAAAGGGAAACATAATAGTTTTACCTTGTCCTTTATGCGATTTCCCATTATTAACCTCTTATTTCCATTTTACATAGATTTCAGTAAAATATCATGTACATACATTATATCCACAATTAATACCAGTCTATCATTTAGATTTTGCTTTGATAATTACATGGCATTCCTAAATGCTTACCCAATACTGCCATGTTATTACCAAGCTATAAGGTAATGCTACCAAATTATACAATTAAATTACAGTTACTACAATCAAAATGCATTCTTTGGAAGTTTTATGACCAATGCAGGAAAGTCAACGGATGATGTTTTTAGCATAGTGTTTATCCGTTCTTTGAATTTTCACATTTATTTGACTTAATAAGGTATTCACTGAGTAAAACTGTTATGATGAAGTAATTCTATTAAAATACTTGCATTATTTATTATATTTCTAACAGAGTTACTGGCAATCTGTGACTTATTACATTCCCAACACTGCTAAATACAAACTTTTACTGAGCAGTGTCTTCAACTGAATGAATGACACATTGCATTGAACTGCTTTTCACAGTAAAGTGTTAATGCACAGTCAGTTTTATAAAATGCTGGTTGTTTTGTGCAACGTATTGGACAGTCCACCTTGTGAAGCCCACCTAATTAACAAGACTCCCAACCTGACAGGAAGGCTTAAACAGAAATGCTAAAAAGGAGTTGGAATTTCTTCAGAGAGAAAAAAAAGATCAAACAATCAATAGATCTTGACTTTTTGTCAATTTCCTCCCTCCTGGTTTTAACTAATTACAGAAAGACAAGTATGTGTTTTATGTCTCTCCACTTGAAATTACAAGTTCATTTTAGTGAAAATGTACACACGTTCAGTAACTTAATAGATGAGAGCAAATAAATGCATTTAGTTGGAAGGGATTCATTATCTTTCTTATTCTCATCAGTAATAACATAGTGTATATGAATAGTTTGTAGGCCCTGGATGTCCACTGTACTACTAGTGATTCCTCTGAGCATGATCATAGCCCCCCTCCAGAATTGTCATGAAGTCATTTGCACATTCCTTGTGTCAGTATAGGCATATTATGTATGATTAGAAGGTTTAGATTCTGAATATTTTTGCTATTTGGGTTTTTTTTTTTTTTTAGAAATCAGGAACACTACAAAACAATTCATCATTAAGTCAAGACATGTGTCAAGGATTATTCATGTTCCTTTCGATGGAGAACATAACCTCATGTACAGATCTGCAACATCATCATGTTTAAGTTGCATTATAATTTAGTTGTACATTAATTTCTCTACATATATTGAAGTAGCTTTGTTATTGTATCAGCATCTGCACTGTGTGACTCAAATCAAATGAAGAGCTCTAATTCAATGCCATTTCAATAATACTTATTTTAGTGCATCTCTGGACTCTGGAGGATTAAATGAAAGAACATATTAGACAAGCCCCAACTCTGACAATATGTAAGTCCAAGCTGAATACATTTCTTTTTCGCTCTGCATATGCCACCTAAAATGGTTTTATCTGCACTCTTCTCTTTTAACTCTTTTTTTTAATATTCTATTTAAAATTCTGTATTTTACTGTTTATAATCTTAATTATTGCCTGTGTATTTATAACTTGTCTTTTATTTTTGTAAAGCACTTTGAATTACCATGTGTATGAAGTGTGCTGTATAAACAAACTTGTCTTGCCATATGTGCAGTACATGTAAGACATAAGGAGTAGGTTCTTGTGTTCAACGCATCGAGAAGACAAATACGACACTACATTTGTAATGCTCATACAGATCATCAGAACAGCTATTGTTCAAACAGATGAATGGTCAACATTCAGTTCCTCATTAAATCACTTGAGCACATTTGGCTCCAAGAAGAATTACTGATATAAAAAAATCTTAAATAAAAAAGACTGGAAAAAAATTCTGCAGTTACATGGCAACCCTACTGAAACCTCCTGTGACCCTCCTGTGGGTCACGACCCAGGCTTTTCTGAAGTGCTGCTCTAGAGGAGACGGCTGACCCACCCTCCTTATTGTTCAGGTGGGACCCCTGGTGACCTCATCTTGTGGAGTGTCACTCAAACCTTCACTGACTGTCAGGTTGAAAGAGATTATAATCTGATCTGCAATATAAACCGTCTTTGATGACCTACAGTAAAGGCTAAACACAACCCCCCATTTGTTCTCAGACACACAAACAGCCACACACACAGTATTTCATCAAACATAATGTTCTGTTACAGCAGCAGAAGCTGAACCAGACACGGCCAATAAGCCCACAGGGCGAAACAAGCCTGTGCTGGCCATCATGCGACTGCCGCTATGGCAACAACTCATAAACACAATCTGGAAAGACAAGGAGAGGAAGCAGCAGAATAAATAACAACTCATACTGCAGCTCTATCCCACTTTGGCCCTAGTGCTACAGATCTGAAGCTACAACAGAGTAATGGCTTCAAGTTAATGGGCTGGCAGCCTTGAAGACTTGCTCAGTGTGCCTGTTTAACCACTCAGCTGAACTGCTCTCTCCCATCGGTGTGATATGGAGAGAGAAAAAAAAAGCATCACTGCTATTTTTAACGCCTGGTGTTTGTTTCAGTGTCTGTGCATGATTATGTGCACGTGTGTATGTGAAAGCATGGTATCCAGTGCTGCAGACGATAAATGGCAGTGTCAGAACTAAACAGGAGGCTGGCATGGCTCAAGGTGACCGTCTGCTTGGGCCTTCCTTGGCTGCGGCCGAACCATAATGTCGCCCCTGGCAACAGGATGTCACCCTGGCCCGGTGCCAGCCTGAGGATCTGTGCCAGTCCCACCAGCCATCAGGAGCTTAAAACTGGTGTGTGGGCTCTCTCTCTCTCTCTCTCTCTCTCTCTCTCTCTCTCTCTTTCTCTCTCTCTCCCTCCCCACCCTCGCTCCCCCCCCTTGTTCGCTCAGTCTCATTTTCTGCCTTTTCCTACTGCCTCTCTCTTCCCTGTTACATCCATCCAGTGTCTCTCCACTGAGATACTCATACTTTCTAGAGCTGGATGTTACAGCTAAAAATATTACCACAGATTATATTATTATGCATATTTTATTACACTACAATCTTCAATAGTAATAGTTTTCACAATATGCAACATTTCTTTAATTTTATAAGCCGACTGTCCTCTCAAGTGAATGATTTATTGTGGTTTTACATCATTTTTTACTATGAGATGATGACAAACAGCATATGCTTTCACAAATTAGAGGCGAAACAAGCCAGTCAGCAACCACAGACACATATACACAGACACCGCCTGTTGCTGTGATACATCAACGTGACCACTGCATTGGACCAGTCAAGATTGGCCTGTAAACTCATACTGCACAATGGTGTAAATCATGGATATCAAACTCATTCAAAATATAGCATTTAATTTTATGATCAAAACAACTTGCCAAGACACAGTGACACTTTTGACTGTCAGTGTCTTCTATGCAATTTTTGCCCTTTGCAAATTCATCCAAAGGGCCACACTGGACTCCGTGGAGGGCTAGTTTTGGCCCGTGGGTCGTATATTTGACACCCCTGGTCTAAGTGGTGGAGCTGTGTTTCTTGTGGAAAAAAAGCACTATACCTTTAACACTGATCACAATGCTTTCCTCATCATACATCATTACCCCTTGAATGTAAAAACAATTCACTAAAATCAGTTCAGTTTCTTATCCATAACAGTTCATCCCATTTATTAATCTTGATCCATCCAATATGACTGTGATATGTTGGTTTTGCATAATGGTCTATTTAATAGTATTCATATCATTTTACCTTTTTCCTGTTTTATCAGTGGATTCATGTGTGCTGCGATTTATGTATTTATACGTGTTTTTATTTACTTTTGACCAGTTTAATCTTAATAATTACTACTTTAAAATTTTAATTCACTCTTTTGTGTCTTTTACAGTCTATTCTTTATATATATGACATTTTATTTTTGACTTGCTCTAATGCTCGGTTACTTGCTTTGCTTTTGCTGCAATTCATACTTCACACTATGTGGAGCACACTGTGCCCCCATATAAAATTAAATCTGCTATATAAATAAAGTTTTGCTTGCTTGACATTGATGTATGACCCAGCATCCACAGTAGCATCCACCTATATTGCCTGTCTATGAACACAGCCTTTACCTTCTAGTTTTTTGCAGGTTTAGCAGACTAACAGACTGCTGTATTACTGCCCTCTACTGACCTGCAGCATGTAGCAGATAAGGCTACAGGGTATAACTGAATTATCAAAGAGAAATTAGTAAAAAATATACTGCATTAATTATCATTACCATTTAATCATCCAACCCTACTCTATAAATATACTGACTTCTGCTTTCTTTGCCTTTTACATCCCTCTTCATCAACTTATTATCTGGAACTTACAGAAAGCATCTTGCACAGTTCCATAAATGCAGCAAATCTGTTTTACACAGATAAACCCCAAAAGTCTGAGCTGACTGAAGCATTCAATCTGCGGTTATCCCCTTCTGTACTATGTGGCTGCAAATTGAAATTACTGGATAATTCACAGCCCACGCACAGAAAACTCAAGCAGGTGTTCCCAACACAATAAGATTTACCCGACTTGATAGAGCGAGCTTGATAGGCTAGCAGACAGTAAAACCCAGAGGTGTAGGTGGAAATGTATGCCTCTGCCACCCACGGAAGAGAAAACAGGTGAGAAATTGAAATAAGACAAACAGTGAATCGCTTTTCTCATTAATGAGAGACAACAAACAGGCAAATTCCAGAGCATATGGAGGAGTTCAGGCTGGGAGGTGTTCAAAGCAGCCTCGCCATTCTCTGCCATATGGTGTCACTAATTGCTGTTTTTCACTGCGACAGAGAGGTACACCAAAAGAGATGGTGGTTGGAGGGAGAAAAACACAGCCCTAAAACTGGGGCAAAAGTTGCGATTGTTTTGATGTTACATTGAGCAGCTACTAACAGCTTGAGCCTGAGGGGATGATAGTTCATTTCACGGTATCTGGTGATTTGTGGAATGTGGCTAATTTGAGAACATTGTCCTCTCTTTACAGGAATAAATATGTTAATCTAATCTGGTGTTAAACAACATACAAGTGGTATCAAATTACCTACATATCAAATCGAAATTAAACTGCATCCAATCCAAGAGAACAAACAGAAATAATGCACCAAAATGAAAGACTTGTTGAAAAGCTCCACACACGCGAGACTTGATTACTGTCTGCAACTCTAATGAGAGACATTTGGGACCGAGATTCTGAATCTCAAAGTTTCCAGATCTTATACTTTAACAAAATTACAAATACTGTGATTATACTTCCATTCCAAATTAAAAGTCCTGCTTTTAAAACTTTACATGAGGAAAAGTTTGGAAGAATTTTCAGCAAATTGTAACTTTAAGTATGAAAAGTACAAGCAGCAATTCAGTAAAACGGTCCTTGTCTGTGTTTTACTATTAAATATGACATTTTTTTGATTAATTTTACTATTGCATTGCTGTGTATGTTGCATTTTACTGCATTAGGTGCTTACAAGTTCAGTGTTATTTAGTGAAATGTAGTGCTGTCCAGTTTTTTGTTTGTGTATTTTAGGTATTTTAAGATATTTTAGGTATTTTTAAGATGTTGACTGTTAGCCTACATTTTGCCTTCTTTTTTGAAGCCAAGCCACCAATTGAAATTCTGTTATGCATGTGCATACTGACCATAAGGAATTCTAATGTCTTATGTCCTATGATGATGTTGCAGACTTCTGTTAATTGGCAAATAATCATGGAAGTCCCACATTAGATCCATTGTTTTTTGTCCTTCGTGGCCTTTTTGGTCATGGGGATAACAAGTCTGGGCCACAATCAAACACCGTAGGAGACACCACTGCACCTTAACAGTGGATGTTACCCAGTGTAACGGAAGAAAGGATGAGTCCATTCAGAGATAATGCAGAAACAGAGCAGACTCTGGGACGATTATGCATTAATGCAAACATATATGTTTTTTATATATAGATCCACCTAAATGCCCTTTAATTGTACACAAAGAAACTTTAATTCTGAGATCACTGTACACATACACCCTGGAAAAATGCCACCATACTTGATGCTTGTTATTAATGTTATGTTATTTTCTATGAGTTTGCCCACTGACAGCAGAGAATTCAAGTAGTTACCCTAAAAACAGAATTATGTCAATTTACAGATATATGTGTTCGCATTCATTCTATTGCCCCCTTAGGACCACTCCAACGCATAATGATCTGTAGCAAGACTGATGAAAAAATAATGAACAGTTTTCCAGTTTTGCTCCAGAAACAAAATTATGAGGGACAAACAGACAGACGATGCATTCTCCAGAAAGCCCAAGAAAGTTTTAAAATAGTTTATCTTAGAAGGAGAAGAATTTTCAATGGAACAATTAATACTTTAGTTAATCAAAAGGCTCTTTGACAAATGTAGTGCAGTAAAAAGTACTAAATTTGTCTCTATGATGTGGTAAAGTAATAGTATAAAGTTGGATAAAATGGAGAAACTGACCTAAAGTAAAACTACTCAGTTATACTAAAAACAAGGAACATATATGCACATGTTATGTTTATGTTCTACTTAAGCTCGAAGCCATTTCATGTTCATACTAATGAAAACATAAGCTTCAGTTTTGATTTCTAATGAGCCGTCAAGTTCAGCTGTTGTCTCCCATGAGAAAGATGGAACAAATAACAGATCAAATAAAGTGTCACATCACATTAGACTCCCATGTCCCTGTAAATAAACATAATGTGATCATCTGCTCAAAGAGAGACACATGAATAAAGATGAGATGTTCTGTAACTGACGTCAAACGCAGCAGAATGCCAGATGAGCAGAGTAATCTATTGCTTTCATTTTGTAACTATAAATACTATAAGTGCCTCCGATAAAGGTGAGGGTGGCTGTTTTAATGCAGCTTCCTTCCACAAACCTTCAGTCCACTCATCTGAAAGGTAAGGTCCAATGTGAGTGTGAAAAGACATCACAGATTACTCTATGAATGAAACATGAGGCAGTCACCCAAAAAAGTGCTGTCTCCTTGTGAATGTTCAGAATTTTCATTAAAAGGGAGCATAAATAATGGAACTAATTCACACCGGTGTTTTTGAAAAGCTGTCTGCTTCTACTGAATATGTGTTAATCCATCAAAGCTGTCTCTGCATTGTCACAGACAGCCTCTGGCAAAGACTCTAAAATTAGATCAATCAGAGCCCCACAAAGTGTGCGCTCACACCTGCACACAGTGATGCAGAGGAGCCACGTGGCTGCTGATGCTGTTTCTCAGCTTTCACAGAAACTGCCACCTCAGAAGCCACACTGGAAGCAGCCATATTGGATCTCAGCTCTGGTGTCACCTGACTTTCTTGCTACTTTGCAAGCTGAGATCCACAGAGCTTTGACATGAAGGCTAGTGACACCCATATTATTTGCCTTCTAGGACCAGGGCACGGCTGAATAAGTGCTGATACTGGCTGCATTTATAATAACAAAAGGAAAGCGCTTGAGTCAAGAAGAGATAAGATAAGAAGCAAAAGCCAGAGGTTAGAAAAGTTTAATACTGGAACCACATTTAATGCAGTAGATTATTATTATAGATGTAATAAGCAACTGACTGTACACATTACAACAGCTCTGCTCCTGCAGCAGAATTAAGAACAAGGCTTCATCCTGTCAGCTTCTCCGAGGATTAACTTTGTTATCCACTTCAAGAAACAAATACAGTATGCACACTAACTGTACTGTATGTGCATGTAAGTGTGTACATAGCAAACACTGCGCAGGCGAAAAATGCAACAATGCAGCCTCTTAAACACCAGCTAACTCAATCTGAACTGGTTCTTTCTGACACATGAGGAAACTCATGTCATTATTCAGTCATGTGCAAGGACAATGACAATAGAAGTATGCATCTCAGTTTGCACAAATGTTGACCTTTAAACTTCAGCAAACTAAAGGCCAGATAGTAAATGAATGCAAGACAAAACAGAATTGTTTACCGTCTAAAATATCCACTTGAATAATGCATCCTGTGACTTTGCAAACACCATCCAGCCATGTCCTCCAGATACCACATGCTTATAAGGCACAAGGGCTCGAATTCCAGCAGTCCACGGATAAGACCTTCAGGGTCACCAGCAGCAGAGCAGAGAAGATCCATAAGAGGATATGTTTACAGTAACTGTAAGTGTCAATAGCTTATTGTTTTGCTGTGTCATGCCTAGCACTGGGTCACCTCCAAAAACTCTGCAAACCAAGGTGGAGCAGTGTGAGTAAGCATTTTACACTTACCCTGCAGCCTCTGCATCACGTTGGCAATATCCCGAGCAGAGTGTCCGTAGTGTCTGGGTGATGCCATGCTGCGGTCCTGAGGTCACTGAAGTCACGTCCCAACTCCTGTGCATCACCCCAGCAGGGATCTCATGCTCTGATCAGGTTTCAGGCTGAGCTGCAATAGTTGTGTGTTTTTCACAATAACTGCAGGCTGTTCAGACTGAGTATGTCCATGTTGCTGTGTTGCTCTTCTGAAGTCATCCCTGTTGCAGAAGCAGTCTGCAATCCTCACACTCAGCATAGCTCCTCCCTAGATGATGATGTAAGTGCATATGTGTATGCGGACATCCATGTGTGTGTATTGAACATCTCAAATCCCCCCTCCCTCCCTGAGCATCTTACTTCTGCAGCCCTGAGAGCTTCCTGGTCTGCATGCGCTGCCACCTGCTGTCCAATCAAAAGCGATGGTGGTTCCATCACTGAGACGTCAGGACCAATGGGATTTCAGGTATCCTGCCATGCCTGTTTGTGTCACTGTAAGGAGGGAAGGTGTGTGTTACACTGTGTTATCCAAACACCATCTCTCCCTCGTACACAAACACAGTGACGAAGTGAGAGAGATACACTAACATCCAGACAGTAACGCTGCTGCTCAAATGTAATGGAAGCAGCACATGTTGTACTTAGATAAAACTATTCAGCTAGTAATTATTTAAAGAAAATAGAGACAAAAGGCAAATATTTACAAACAACACTGGACTTGGAACTACATCTATAATGTTTGGGGGTTTTGAGCTATATTTTAATTTAGTCTACAAAGATTTTGGTGAAAAACTAACTATTTCTAGAAATATTTTGAGCAAAATTTCTAATTTTTAAATATGTGAATGTTTTTTGCACAGATCTGAATAATCAACTTATTATCATTGTTTTTAGTTGTTTGTAGCAAAAATGCCGAGATTCGCCCTCTCAAATATTAAAATATGATGCTTTTCTTAAACATCAGCCCTAAATATGACAGTAACATCAATATATTTGTGTTTTACTTGACCTGACATTTTTAAAAGAAATAACAAATAATCACATATCAGTTTTTACATAAATGGAAAGCTATCTAATATGAAAATAACAGGTAGTTAGAGCCCAATATTTAATGTCATTTTTATTTTAGATGACAAAACTGCATGCTTTAAGAGGGAACACCCAAATAAACTACAAATTTATGTTTTGTTTTGTTTTGTTTGCTTTTTGTTTTAATCCAATTAATCTAATGACTGCGGTGATGTAGCATGTAAAAAGTCATCAAAAAACAACCAAATATAAAATATTGAAAATTGCATAAATGTGGAAAATGCAGACATGAAGCAAATAATCACACTCTGATATACTAGAACATGATTTAGTGGGAAGTAATGAGAACTGGTGTGAAGTGATAAACACAATGTACTCAAATATTGATTTGAGTGTTTGGTTTTTAGTTGTTTTAGTCATTGGTTATTGAGCAGCTTTAGGATTTAGTATCTAATGATCTCATCTCTACAGTCAGGTTAAAGAGGATAGTTTCAAGTCCATAAATTAAAACCTGTACAATAATAGAAACAAATATGAATGCATAATGAGCAGATTCACACTTTAAATGAATCTTAAAGACACATGCGACTTTTGCTGTTGAAAACAACAAGAAAATTGTTGATTAAAATCAAAACACACTCTGTTCGGTGATAAATCTATCCAGAGCTCTGTGTCCAAGATACACTCCTCCGGTCCAGATCAATGCCACTCTTTGAAATGCAGGAGGGAAGTGAGATGAAGCACGGGGCTCTGAGCACTTATCGCAATGTGTAATCCCATTAGACAAGTCCTTTCATCGTCATCTCAGGAGGGCTCTTAGAGGAGCTGAAAGAAGAGTGTGGCCACGGACTCATTCAAGAAAGCGACAGATGGGGGGAGTGGGCATGAAAAATATAAGAGCTGATAGTCACTGATCGCAGCCCCTCGTCTCCTTTTTCGTACATGTATGAAACTGACCAGACAGATGCACTGCACGCTGCATGTAGTCAGATGTGATTACAGTGGTGTGCAATCTACTTCCAGGGTTAATTAATGAAATGGCTTTGTGTTAATGTGCCGGTTGCAGGTAAATGAGGATATAATGGATTTTTCCACCATCAAGGAAAACAATTTAAAGACAGGCCTCAACTGTATATGTATGAGAGCATCTTGTTGTTTTACTTTATCTAGACACACTCTTACGGCTCTGCTGTGTACTGTTTGTCTAAGGTGGCTGAGTAAACATGGTGTTTAATAGGGAAGTTAGAGAAGGAGGTTTTGTTTAGCTTTTAGGAATTTATGAAGATAGAATAT
>JAPQRP010000018.1:29734551-29757384 GCA_037367295.1 Apogon hyalosoma
GCCTTTGTGTGTGTGTGTGTGTGTGTATATATAATAACTCTCCCACACAGTCTACAATAGTTTCAATTAAATCACAGATAATGACTCTAACCCTAAAAAGCCTACATGACTTTTGTGTCGACTTCCAAATTAATCTTTCCCTACTTTTAGCCTTCAAGTGATATTTTTTGCCTCTTCAGTGAAAATCATATATTTTCCTATGTTTAAAATCACTGATCATGTAAATGTTCATAAACGGTCAAGGTAAATTCATAGGTTATTATATCAAAACAGAAAGAACTGAAGAAAAAGTGTCTTCTTAGGCAATATATATTATTAAATTGAGCATAACAGCCTCTACAAGATGGGTTTCAAACTCTTTATAGTTCAGGGGTCGTATACAGCCCACTTTGATCTCAAGCAAGCCAGACCAGTAAAATAACAGCATCATAACCTATAAATAATGACGTTTCAAACTTTTCTCTTTGTTTTAGAGGAGAAAAAAATGAAAATATTTACATTTACAAACTATCCTTTCACACAAAATGCTAATAATCTGACCAACCATGACCAAATTTCTTCAGAAAAATAAGTGAATTTAAAAAATATTATGCCTCAGCTTCTGATTTTCAAACGTACATTAGAACTTACAAATCACAGTAAATCTACAAATGCACAAAACATTTAGTTCAGGCATCTGATTCTGAAAAATACATAATTTAATATGTAATCCACTACGCAAATTCATCCAGTGGGCTGGATTGGACCCTTTGGTGGGTTTGACATACCCCTGGTTTACAGCCACTGTTATTCATCAAACTCCATGGGTTTTATCAGTGAATCAGTGTTGCAGAAGATGACGTTTCTACATTCACTGCAGAGCCTCTGAACATCCAAATGAAAAGCTGAGAAACTGCATTTTACCTGAATTATTTACATGTATTGATAGGATTAGTAGTTCAGAAGTTACTAAAACTTTTATATCAGTAGATGCTTTTGGCTGCCAGTGGCTGTTTAGGACTTTAAGGGTTAACGTTCAATGAAATGCATTTACACTGCAGCCAAATTCCAAAATGAGCCATATTTTTATGACAAAGGCTTCGGCAATCCATTCTCTTTTACATTTTTACCTCAACCTACAATGTAACAACAAACTCAGCACTTAATGTTAATACATGTACATATTAATATGGTCATTTCGCGGTTACGTTGTCAGAATCTGCTTCTGGACTTGCCAGTTGAATGAAATACTGTTGAATTTATTTGGACTGGCCTGCTCCTCTGCAGCAGCCACGGAGTGCTGATTCCTACATTTTTACGCAGCTCGGCTCGGGGTGACCTCTATCGTCCGAAGCCCCTCAGGACCAAACAGATTCAGCTAAAGAAAAGGGAGACATGCTGCAGTAGAAGTGAGAGGAGAGAGCAGAGACAAAGCACAGGGGTCAACGGGGAATCTTGCAAGAGCAGGCAAAAGCTACCCGTTAAGATCCGTTTTCTTATCTAATCATTGCACAGGCAGAGCTGGGACCAGGACTGCCAGTGTGGTAATCTTTTACATACATAGTCAGCAGCTTTCTAAAATCTCATTAGAAAGCACTGTTGTAAACCTGCATGTCAAAAAATCAACAAAATGCCTTAAATTCTGTTTGGCAAAAAATATTTTACATTCTGGAAAAGGGGCTGATTCAAGGCACTGCTGACTCAAATCGAGTTTTACAGATGTCTCTAGCTCCGGGCAAGAAATGGAACAGATATTGATTCAAATGTACTTTCTAACACACTGAATTGCAGGTAAAAGTCATAGTTCTGTGGAAGGTGATGTAGTATATGTACATGATGTAATAGTGGGCAATGTAATATTCTTTAACCATGTGAAAGCCTCATTGAGATTAAAGTGCCTATGGTTTGCTTTTACAAATACAGACACAAATTAATGTTATTCATTCCCAAGGGAAGATTTGTTATAATGCAGACAAACAAATAAGTGTATACATCGAGTTATATTATACATGCTCAGTTCAAAAACTAGTGCAGAGAAGAAATTGCATTGAGCATTTTTTTTCATTTAATTTTATATGATGTCTTTCTTTCAGTGAATGTTTTATGTTCACCAATATTTTTATTGTTTTGATCTCTTTTGTAACTTTATTCAAAATCTCCTGACATGTCTCTAGAAAACAATTTGTCAAGTAGTTAAGATAAGTTCTATAAATAAAGTGTGAACTATATAAACTAAGCTGGACTATATATTTAATGGGCCGGTTGGTTTCTTTCAAACAGGGCAGATGATGAGCTGTGCTGTGGACTTACACTGGAGTACAACTCCCTCTACTGGTCAAAAAGGAAGCAGAGCAAAGCCAAATGGTTGAAAGAGAAAATAATTTATAGACAGTTATTTTGTCTTAAATACTGTAGCATTTTTGTGAAAAGATTAACTCGAGTGTAGAGGTCATAGTTGGTGAAACATATCGATTACATATCTATAATGATCATGTTCTTGTCGGATGTAAATAATGTTTCTCTGTTGTCATGTTTTCTCTTACAGAAATAATTTAAGTGTGGCAATATGATTAAGAAATCTTTAAAGAAGGTTATTCACTTTTCTATTCAATTCTTTACTCAAACAGAAATCTTTTGTCTTTTCTTTTGATTTAATTTCTTTAAATTTCATTTCCATGTTACTCCGTATATTCATGTCAATCATTGTGGTTCATTACATTTCTTATATTATTTTAGTTTCATCTATTTCTCCTGTATTACATTGTGTGCTTTATACTTGACACAATATGTACACAACAGATTTTTTTTTTTCACTTTTGGTTTTTGTCTGTGGGAAAGTGAACCCACTTTTCTAAGCAGAAGAGTTACAGCTGAGGACATCTTCACAGCAATTGGCAATTAGACCTGTCAGTTATGCATTTGACCCTCCTACCTGTCTGGAAACACCTGTGGCTAGACAACATCTGAGTCACAGAGTAGATTTCTAAAACAGAAGCGCATAGAATTCTTGTTTTTTCTCTTCAATCACAATATGCTGAAATATTAAAAACTATCAAGTACTGGAGCTTTAAGTGACCTCAAAATCTGCTGTCTGTTCATTTCCTAAGTTCTCTGGACTTCTTGAAATACAGAATCTGTTTCCTAATTTGCTATAAACATAACAGCATAAGAAAAATCTAATACCTCAGTATCAAGGGGTCTGCATATCAATCTCCTACCACTGACCACAACTTGAACTTCAGCTACAAAAGCTCAAAGGATGTGTCCTCCACCTATGGAAAGACCTTTCACTTACTCCACACATTATTTCACAGAGTTATGGGTGTTTGCTGGTTATTTTGGACACATTTTACAGCACGGTTAACAATTAAAGGAAGCCCTCGCTCTGGGTCAGTCATTCTGACCTCTTTACCACTGAGGAGAGGTACCGAACAAAACTGTCTATTTATGTGATACACTAGGACTAATTTAATTAAACAACTGCTGCACAAGTTGCACATTAGATTCATACTAATTCGACTACTCACATCCCTTCTTCTGACTACAATGATGGCTTGCAGAATTGGATGAAATAATGCAAACTAAGGGATCAGAAATTGGTAACAGAAACATTTCATTTGCATTCGCTGTTTCCATAATTATCAAGTGAAGGGAAAAAAACTGTTAAAATAAATAACTGGTGGAAGTGTTTACAGAGCAGATGTTGTGTTTTCTTATCTTATCAAGCTACAATGTTTTTGCTGGATCCTTCCAACTAAGAAAGGACCAGACGTCCGATGCAGGCACCACTGACCTGGCAGATGCTGTGGAAAGGCTGAGCTTATTAGAAAGAAGCTGGAAAACAGAACAGGCAGATATCCACATACTCACGAGTTGCTTAAAAATGATTCAAATTTCTTTTTTTTTTTTGCATCATTACAACTGAATATTAAAACTGCTTATTGTGGCTGTCGGTCAAAGCTGGGGTTTTTCCTTCCTAAGTTTATTTCTGCTGCTTCAGCTAATAGTGAAACCTGTGGTCTCTGTGGTGGAAGAAAAAACATGAAAGACTGAAATATTTGTCATTTCTTTAAGGAAAAATATATCAGCAAGTGTGGTGAACTAGTCATTGGTTTAGGGTTTTATCATTAATCAACCTAAAGGAAATGATGGCAAGGGAAGTGATTACAGCAACACCCCGTCTCTCCACCTCCAGGATCTCTGTCTTGGATAGATAAGCCACTCCTGTTGCTAATTTCAAGCAGAAAAGCAGGAAATGTGACAGTGTAGTTTTCCACTTCCATAAACAAGACGACTGCCAGGGTTAGCCGCCAGTCCTGTGCACTTCTGGGCTGAGGCTCCCAGTGAGGGAGGCAGGCACACTGACCAAGAAAGTGAGTAAGGGAGGAGAGAGAAGGGGAAAGTGAGAGGACAGGAAAGAGAGGAGGCAAAAGAGACAGACAGGAAAATCCATCAGAAGTAAAGAGAGACAGGCAAAAAGGGGAAGGCAGGGGAAGAGGGGGTAAAAGACAGACTGAATTAAAACTCAAATCTCTCTTCTTCTGTCAGACTCGACTTAAGTCATGGCGGAGAACAACACTAATCTGTTTCTGGAAATACTTCAGTCTTTTGATGCTGGTGAGTTTTTTTTTCCCTCTCTTTAAGCTGTTCCTTTGCTGTGCAGTGCCTCTAATTTGCACTGTTGTTCTTACAGAAGCCCAAGCTTTAAAATAGTTCCAATATGCTGCCAGATTACTTGATCAAATGGTGGAGACCTCAGGACAAACAGCTGCTGCTGCTGCTGCTATTAAACGATTCTTCTTTTTTCTTTTTCTTTTTTTTTTTAAAGTATGTGAAACCTTTCCTCAAATTTTAAAGAAGTAACTAAATGCCCACCCCAAATCTATAAGGCAACTGGTGGTTACTTTTTCTCTAAATGTCATTTCCAGATGATTTCTGACAGGAGTCCACTTCCTTTTTAAACAAAAAAAAAAACTGCTGTGGAAATATGGGCTGGTAGTAAAGTAGGTTTAGTCTTTTTAACGCTTAACTGAATTGAAAGGAAACTGATTTGTTTTCCCTGGCAGCCATCCAGTGGGATTTGTCCTGGCCGCTGCATTCTCGCTTTTCTCTCAGGCACGTTTATGATGGCAGTACTTCTTCCAAAGCAAAGTGGCAAAGCCCAAAAGTTTCTTAGTGTGTGGGGCTGAAATTTAATCAGTATGATGACAAAACTGCTTGTTTTCATGACAGAGGAAATGCCATTATTTTGCTTCAAAGACACTGGTGACAACAGATGTTTATTGTGACCATGGTCCCATAGATTCTAAAATGCCTTCTGTTCCCAGAGATCATCCAAAAATTGACACATTAGGGATTACAGCTATGTGATATGATATGTGGTCAATCAGTTTCAAATCATGATCAATTGTTTATTTTGCCGTGTCACACAAATCTCTTTACTGCAGAATATTTCATTATTTTTGACAGTGTTTTTGGATTCCTTCATACAGTATAATGGAGGCAGATAGTGTTTTGCTTAATTTACTGTTGCCAACAAAGTTTTGTGATCATCTCTGTTTGTCTGTCCATCCATCCAACCATGAGCAGGATTATCAAAATACTACTGTGCCAATTTTCATGAGACTTGTTGGGAGGGTAGGGCATGGACTAAGGCCAAAGCATGTACGTTTTGGAGCAGATCCGTAAGAATGAGTAGAAAATAAACAGTAAAATAAAACTCATAGAATGAGATGTTTGTATAGGCAGGAGGGATTCAGTTGGTTACATTCTGCAATATCACATATCAAGTACATGCTACTAAATATCACACACTGAACATTTACCAGTGGAGAACCTCATGTTAACCACAGCAAACTGGAACTGGCTGGTAAAATACAACTAAGACCCCTTAACAAAAACAAGGAAAAAACAGGTCATAGTTTGTGGTTTAATAATACTGCAGAATGAAAAGAGCAGAAAGGGTTTACATCGATGCACTCATCAGTTGCATCACGGCTCCATTTTAGGCAAACCTACAAAACCAGGAGTGAACGGGAATTATCTGCTTTAATTAAAGGCAGTTGGACTTGATGGGGATCCACAGACTTTTACCAAAGAAGCAGCAGACAATGACATGAACCAGGAATGAGGTTTCCTGACAAGCTACTTAATGTTGATGCTGAATACACAGAAAGCAAAACCTAAAACTATACAAAGCTTGACTCTAAGTCATACTTTTTTTCCACAAACTGCTTCACTAATACTCAAAACATTACAACATGGTAATCTCACAGTCAGTGGTAGTTAATCTGCTAAAACATATGCAATAAACAATATATACAGACCTCTCATAACAAAGGTAAGAATCTGCACTTTGCTGGCATTGACTGGAAACATTATAGTCATTTCTATCAGTAAAATAGAAAGTTGGCTAAAAAGTGTCAGACACTGGCTGTTATTGCATGTATTTGGTTGTCAGCTATCAGCTTACTTGGACACAAATGTGTTTGTATATACTGTTATACTAAAATAAATATTTGGTGGTAATTTCAGCTAAATGTGACCAATGCGCAACCAAAGACCATTTGACCTGAAGTATCTGAACAAGGTATAGCTGCAGTTACTGTGTATGCGAAAGATATTTCAGTTGAATGTTTCCACTGACCTCTATCAGATTTGACATCACATGTGTATCCTTTATTGGCCTTTTTGGGTTGCTTAGATTTTTTAATTCATATTTCATGCATTCATAATCATACTTTAGTGATTTATGTTTACATGTTTAGCTAAAAAATTGCACAAAGTTTCTAAATAAAAGGAGATGATTTGACATAATACCACTTATTTGCTGAATGCATAATTCAAAATGTAAATTAAAAAGAAACAGGCCTTTCCATGTGATCATGTTTGTGCTGTATTGCCATGTGTTATTACCTCAATATGATGATGTTTTGGTCATGTTGGTCAACACTACTATGCATAAAAGTGAGTTTAGATGTATATACTATGGATCACAACAGTCCTGAAATCAGAAAATACTAATGCACTGAAGAAACAAAAAACAACCATTCAGAAACCAAGATTTTTTTAAGATCCACTAAGAATTCTGAAAATAACCACATTTTTGGTGTCTTCACAGTTCCTCTGATCATAGCGTTCTGTGTGTCCATGGCGGTGGGCCTGGTCTTGGGGGCCCTGGTCTACGTGATCCTGACCTGGATGTCCCGTCGCAGAGCAGGCTCTGCCAGCATCACCCGCCGACCCCCTCGCCATTCTCGCAGCTCTCCTCGCACCCGACCAGGCTTCAACCGTAACAACAGCTATGACCGACGCAGCAACAACAATTTGCTGAGTGCTGCTTTCACCTTCCAACGACAGCCATCCTCCCCAGATTCAGTTGACCCACTGGGACACAAATCCAGCTTTAGGGCATCGACCTTCCACCCTCTGCTCCAATGCAGCCAAATCGCTAGAGAGGCTGAAGAGGGGAGCCAGACTACATTACCACGAACACCGACTCTGAGTACTGCATCTGGATCTGCTCCGACATCAGGACAGGCAGCTGCCACCCCACCCAGACCAGAGTCATTTTGGGGAAACGCTGGTCTAAGGGGTTTCCATGCTACACAGACCCCACCTCCAGCTTACGAGAGCATTATTAGGGCTTATCAAGAAACACGCACCTGAGGAGTGACACCACCAGGTTTACACGAACAGAATGAAACATATTTACAAAAGATACTGAACTAAATGTGCCTGACCTATTTGTCCAGGGGGAATTCAAATGTGTACCAGTGTTTTTGACAAAAACATTCTCTAGACGGTGAAAAAATGATAACAAGGCCTGCAACTAATGTTTATTTTCGATGCTGATTAGTTTCTTGATTAATCAGTTTGTCATGTGGTTTACATAATGTCAGAAAATGGTGAAAAAAAAAGTCAATCAGTATCTCCCATCTACATGATGGCCTAAAAGGTCAAGTATGGTGTTCAGTTAATTATAATAGGCTGAGTTTATGGATAGACGAGTAAAGAAACCAGAAAATATTAACATTTCAAGCAGCTGCTGATTGAATGTCTAGGGGGATTTAAGGGGGTTTAATTGCAGAAGTGGATAATAATATTCAGAACTGCGTATGATCACCTGATCTAAGAATCACTGTGTTTTCATTACCCTAGAATGGGTCTTTTATATCTACAGAGGTAGCAGGATGCTTCTACAGAGGTTCTACAATGGGTCAGAAGGGGTTTTCTCGTCTTTGTTTTACTTGTTTATAACAGGTTGCAAGCAGCATTTCGGTGTATTACTATCACGATATCACCTACTATGTTGGACCAGAGTCATCAATCTTATTAAAAAGCCTAGACTATACAAACAAAGACCGGCTTTAATGGCCTGTAACATTTTTTGTGGACACCATAGAGAGTGAGAAGGCTATCAGATAGTAGCCAACTACAACCTCACCATTACATTTAGCTAAATATCACACACTAAACCTTTAACTGGACAACTTATCAACAAAGTGAATAATCATGGGAGCTCTAAAAACCACACAAAACCTAAAAATCATCTGAAAGTTTTTGTTTTCTATATATGTATAGTGTGGACATGAACATACTAGTCACGCTTTCCACCGTACAATACTGATTTAAGAATTTAAAAAGCAATGTTGCAAAAGCTGCTTAAGAACAAAGAAGACATATCAATCAGCTGTCTGCATGAAGCGCATCTGATGATGTGTGCAAGAAACTACAGATTTATTGTGTTAGCTAAGCGTATATGTTGCCAGGCCAACATTTCATGCTTCGTCCCTGCTGATTACCTAATGCAAAACTATACAAAAAACTAATGACAGAATGATTTTGTATTTGAAGCCTAAAGAGGGACAAGTTTTGTGTGTGATTTTAAAATTGGATTTCTAGACATCTATGCAAAAATACTGGTGGAGACAGCTTGAACTCAAATAATGACTTCTTAGCTGCCTCATACGAAGATGTTTTTAAAGAACTGTGATTGGTATGTGGGTGTGTGGCATTCGTCATAGTTTACAAAGTGTGTCTGAGACTGTGTGTGCATTGTTCATGTGTACTGGTGCAACAAGGGGACAGAAACAAGGGGCATTATAGTCAGAGTTTTTTTTTTGTTTGTTTGTTTTTTACTGTATTAAGCGTATTATGTCTGGAGATGCCGTTTATAAATTAATAAAATAAAAGCATGACAAATGACTTCAGAGTAAATGTTGGAGTTTGTAATATTCACAAAAGGTTTTCACATGTTATTAAGTAACAGCCGACATGGACTTAATAACATTAAGGCACATAAAATAAAATGTACAACAAATGCTAAACATGTTTCACAGTACAACTCTGGTTAACTGAGTGAAATAAATATTGACTGTAGTTTGAGACGGTGATGTGAATAAAGAACACTGCACTATAGTTTTAATAGTGTCATTAGTGGACACCACAAACTTATAGACAGACAACTATTATATTACAAACTACTCTCTTTGTACAGATGAAAAGTACCATTATTTTATCATTTAGTTCGCCTACACACAATTACATATAAAAACATGACAAGTATATAGGGTTTTTTGTTGTTAACATTTAAGTAAGAGATATGTCTTTGCATCCAATCTTTACAATAATACCAAAGGGCCACTGTAGTGGAGGAAGTATTTAGATGCTTTGCATGAGTACTAATATCTGTTCTGACAGTGACATAATGTATGGCTCTGAAAAGTCTACTTTTCTTGAGCCCTGATTTCTGCGTTGTCACCATGTATTTTGTAAATTAATCCAGGGTTTTTGTTGTTGTTTTTATTTATTTTATTTGTTTTGAAATTATGAAAGATTTTTATTGTCCCAACCCAAAAATAAATATTATAGAAATCTTTTGCTTTATCAGAAACTTTCAAGGTCAACTACCAAGATTTTTCTGGACAGGAAGGGGATAAACTTGTAGCGTAAATGCAGCACAGTAAAAAAAAAAAAAAAAAAAAAAAAAAAAAAGTAGAATATTGGCCTCTGAGATAGAAGTACAAACATGCAGAAAATAGAATTACTTGATGAAAGTAGGCCTACCTCAGATGTGTTCTTAACAGCGTGTTGGTGCAAGTTTTCTCAGTCTGCACATAAATTCGCAGGTGTCCCACATTACCTGATTATCTTGATTAAGCTTTATTTCGCTGCTAACTACATTTCCCATGCCTTCTCGTCGCACTGATGACGTATTATTTGTGAGACGCACTTACCTTATAAACCGGGCGCTGCATTTGTGAAGAACATTGAGATAGCACTTTTAACCCTCTGTAAATAAGGTAATACATTAATATAATTAACTTTATCAGGATAGTAACGTACAGTTAATCAGCTGGTGTCAGGCTTTATAAATATATAACGTCAGATAAAGCTTATGGCTACAATCTGGGTTTAACACAGGGTAATGTTATCTTAATCGCAATGAGGGATTCGTGTCAGTAAGATTACGTTAAAGTAGGAATAAACACTATGATAGTGTTTGACAGTTTAGGTCGCTGCTATTTTATATACTTTTAAAATAATTATCAACCAAGTAGACGTATGAGTAAACAAGCTGTTGGCCAACGTGGTCATCTTATTGTTGACAGCTAAATTAGAATTAACTTTGCTAATAACAGGTTAAGTGTCAGTTTGCTCTAAATTGTCTGACCATCTCTGTAGATTATAAAATATCAGATATACGTTTGAAACATTGTTCAGCAAGAGGATTGTGATTTTTGCCAAGTATAAGCCTGTGTCTGCTTTACGACACATAATTTCTGTATCTGACTGTTGTAGTTTAACAGTGCCTAGTCTTGTGTGTTGGTCTCATTAATTTAACTCAGCCCCAAAACACTGGGGGACATGCAGGCGGAGGATGTCTGTGGCTGCTCTACGTTTGATCCACTATCGGAGACTGAGCACAGCTGGGCCTCCTGGAGTCAAGAGAGTGCTTCAGTGGAGAGATTTACGTGAGTCTGACCATGAACAGCATTTGGACATTCATTCTTCCCAAGTACAGAAATGTAAAGGGCTAGGAAAACTTTAGAGATGTAGCTATATGCTGTCTTTAAGAAAATTGTGTATTCTATAAACTACTGACAAGATTTCTTTCAACTTCCACATACAAATTCAGTCATTTAGAGCTTTTATTTGCAGAAAATGACAACTGGTTGAAATAAACAAATAAAATTAAATTAAAAAGCAGTTGGATATCCCCAATATCAGTACCACCTGTTTGACTGCCACTGATGACCATAACTGTGGCTGTTTTTTGTGTCACGTTAAGTCATAATAAACACACAGAATCATATCAATTTAGAGTGTTGACTGAAAATCCATTTGAATATTTTCTCTAACATTTTTTTTTGGTGAAATTTAGGAAAGGTTGCTAAAGTTACTGGAGCAGTTATTTTTGGGTAAGTTGCTGTGGTCAGTCACATATTTACATTCATAGCACTTCACTGATGCCAAGACAATCTGTGGAATGTATATAACATTTGCTACGAGTGTACCACAGCTTATTCATTAACTTTCTGCAGGGGCTGTCTGTTTATCACCTATGAGGTGGTAGCCTTGGACAAGGCTGTGACCATTGACACCAGTGCAATTTTTCAAGAGAAGTACAAGTCATACATCTACTTGAAAGCCACTCCTTCAGATGAAAAGGAGAACCTTGCTGCAGGTACTGAACATCATTCTCCCTGACTTATGCAAAACAATAACATGCCTTTGAAATATACAGCTTGTACAGCTTTGGTTTGGGACGTCGTAGTTTTTATTTTTGGGAACTCCCTTACTTCTCACATTGTTCAGTTTCATTTGGCTCAGAGCAGATGGGTCATATCATGAAAACTGCAGTGTCCGGGTGTCAGGTGACATCTGCTGTCATTGCTTCCTGTCGTCTCTTCCTTCCCCTTTCTACTTTATTTTCCTGCTAGTCTGTTGACTGAACTCACTTCCACTGACCAATGCTCAGGTTTTTGTTTTTTGTTTTTTTTTAACAAATAGTTACCAAAGTATATTCAGATGAAAACTAAAAACATTTCTCAATTGTTTATTTTATCTGCGTATATCTATTTATGTATTCATTAATTTTTTGCCACTGTGTATTTGTTCACACAGGACTCACTCACAAAACAAGGAGGGAACTTCATAAAGCAGCAAGAAGGTTTCTGGAACTGTCCTCTAGAGTTTTACATAGATCTCTAGATGGTAAGAAATAAAGTGGCATTTCATTATGTTACTTTATCTGGAAAATATTTCATGTGAAATCACATAACTTCCTCAGATGATTCTAAGATTGGAAAACAGAAATTGTTGCCACCATAAGACTAAATATTTATTCTCAGAAAAGTGCACTTGCACACTTTTTATGTGGAGTGTGTACATGAAGGCCACAGGAAACACCTGGGTTGTTCATGCGCATCCTGTTTTTTCAGTGTCACATACTTCTGCATTATTTTGTAGATTATCCTGTTAATTGTAACATACATCATCCTGTTTGTCTTATTATATTAACTTTCCTTTACTGATGATGTTAAATGTAAATAGACTTTTAAAATGTAGTGTAGTTAAAGTTTATTTACAGAATTGTAGTTATTCAAAACATCTAATATTTTGACATTTGACCTTTTTAAAAAAGTAAAAGCTTCCACATTGATGACGCAAAGCTTGAGTCCACAAGGTGTGTAAGTTCATCGATAGTGTAATGATCTAAAGGTAGAAGTGTAGATTCCAGTAGATAGATTCAGTTGTAGAATTTCACATTGTTCTTAAGAAAATTTGGGAGAAAGTCTTTAATTTTCTGTTATTCTGTGTTGTTCTGTGTTAATGTATATTAGAGCATTTTAGCCATGTGGATGCAGACCCCCATGAGGTGGCATTATGGGTCCTACTGAAGAGGACACAGTCATCCAGCAAAGCCGTCAGGATGCAGGCTGTACAGGAGCTTGCAGACAATCACCACTGGCATGGTAAAATGTCCCAAACTGGGACATATCACTAGAGGTTTCAAATAAGTAAACTGAACTGGGCTTAATTCACACCTATTGTCAATAACACAGACTACCAGTACCAGACTGCAGCCCAGTTTTTAGACCAGCGGACAGCCATAGGCTTGGCCCGGACTCCTCAGGTGGACCTGCGCTTCTTCCTGTCTCCACCCACCCTGCCTGTCCTGGAAGATGTATGTATCTCTGCACAGTCTGTCTCAATATGGTCACTGTCAAACAAGGTTTCTGTAGGGCTTAAGTCTTTAAAAAAAAATTGGTTAGTTTACAAAGTTAACATTAGTTTTATGATATTTCATTAAGTTCAGTCTCACTTTTAAAACGTGTGTTTGACTATAAAATTGTTCTGATCACTCTTGTAACAAAAGTAGGGTGGAACCAAAGAGCACTAATGCAAGTGTTCAGCTTGTTGAGAATTTATGAGTATATGTAGATGATCGGTATTGTGTGGGCTGTAG
Organism: Apogon hyalosoma; assembly: GCA_037367295.1. Taxonomy (NCBI): domain Eukaryota; kingdom Metazoa; phylum Chordata; class Actinopteri; order Kurtiformes; family Apogonidae; genus Apogon; species Apogon hyalosoma. Next base: position 29,748,005 of record JAPQRP010000018.1, read on the forward strand.
TGGAAATGGCTATTTTTGGCACTAATGCTAATTTTTTCCTATTGAATTTACTTGAATCTAAAAAGTAAAAATTCAGTAAGATATGGCTGTAGAACTTTACATGTTTTGTTGAAGTATGTTAAAATAATAAGTTAGACATCTGCTGCACCTTCTGTAAGAAAATCCTCAACTTGAGAAATTTGGGTGTAAAGGCACTGAAGTAAAATGGAAAAAAGCCACTGAAAATAGACACCAAAAATACCTCCCGCCACCTGATATTGTCTCTGTTCAAAACAGTCATAATGGTACTAACAAAAATGCCATAAATAGTCTTATATTTTACTTGTCAACTTTTTTAGACCACATAACTCTGCAGGTTCCCATTCTGAGAGCTTTTTCCCTCTGTATTAATCATCCTTCACAGTTTTACCTCTTAAAGCATATACCCTGAGGGCTTAATGAAGACTTTTCAACAACCTTACAGGGCATGTCAGCAGAGGATGGACTGAGGCAGCTGCTGGCATCTCTGCCTCAATCTGAGGTCGACAAATGTGTTCAGTACTTCACCTCATTGGCCCTCAGAGAGAGCACTCAGTCCTTGGCAGCACAACGGGTAACAAGGACAAAAATCATGGACAGCAACTGCAAACAGTCTATAAAACATCCCAAAAGGAGAAAAAAAAGTGTTACTAAGCCTATTCTCTATCACATTTTAGGGGGGTCTCTGGTGTTTTGGTGGTAATGGACTGCCCTACGCCCAGAGCCTCACCACGGTTCCCTCTGAGAAGGTGGAATCATTTTGCTTACAGGCACTGGTACAGCACTCAAAGGTAATCTATACATGAGTGGATCTAGAATTAAGATCCCTAATTCCCCCTTTTTTTTTTAACTGCACAGTAATCATTAATTAAACACAAAGTAAGGTAAGTTGCATACACTCCTGTATTTGCATGGTTTAAATCACATAAATTCCAAATATAGCACATCCTGTGTTTAACTTGATTAATGTAGAGTTAAAAGCCTTGTTAACTGAACATAAACATAGATGAAATCATCATCTCATTTCCTGCTGCTGTCACCACATTCAGACAGATGTAGAACACCTGTTCAGATGTTAGTACTGTTAGATAAGATTCTTGTCTTATGCTCAGGTCCAGAGTCATTGTGATCACATAGTTGCAAATGGAGGTCTACAGCTTCTGCAGAGAGAGTATCAGCTCCGTAGAAACTCCCTGAAGATTCAAAGGAACATTGTACGCATCATAGGAAACTTGGCCCTGAATGAGAGTGTTCACCAGGCCATAGTGCAGTCCGGTAAGCCTGCAACACTTATTTCATCTATTTTCTGTGTGTGTTACAGATGGGAAATGATCTGTTCTGGTGTGCAACTTATCCTTATCTTAATGACAACCAAGTGTGGAGGAAAAAATCAGTTGTACTGTGGGTTTACAAAACAACTAAAATAATATCTTTAATTTGTATTCATCAATTTACTTCATACATAAGTTTAGCATTGTGGCTAGATATGAAATCAGTTTTTTCTTGCTCTTTTAGTTTTCCAGGAGCAGATGACAGCATGATATGCATCTGTGTTGCCAGTGTCAGCAGCTGGCATCATGGTAGTCAAAATCAGTAAATACTTTAGGCTCTCCTTATCTCCCTATTTTTCCAACTCATTGACTCCTTGATATTTTATTGTGGTCTGGATATCAATCTTGGTACACCATCTTGGCCAGAGGAGCATGACTAAGGATATACAGTTGTAGCTTTGCAGAAGTTTACAGCAATTGCACCAATGATGTGTTTAAGAAGTGTGACATGTCTGGATTATAAAACCCATGGCAGAAACAGGACTTTAAAATTAAATTACTACTCAATGTGAAGTTTCATTACTCATTTAAAATGATTAGATGCAGGATCAAACTTGCTAAATAAAAAATATAGCACTTCCCTACACCAGCTACATTATCACATGCTATGAACTGAATTAAGTTAATCATTAGTTTACATCAACATTAATTTGTCAGATCATAAAATACAGCAGTAACTAACTAAATTACAAATAGATTATGCAGCTGGTACACAGCATATTTATCTTACATTATTCCAAATAACCGCTCCAAGGTAAAAATGTCCCATGTCATTAAATGCCTGTTGACTTGCCTGCCCTCTCTGGGGGTCCTCGCCTCAATTTGTCACCCTTCCCACCAGAGACGCAAGTAGAAAAGGCGAGGAACCAAGGAGCTACAACTTGAGATCTGAGAAGGCGGTTTTGAATACCTAACACCACAAAACAAGATTAGATCCAAAAATGTATACACCTGCTAACAATACCCAGATATACTTTACAGTATGAATGACTGGTCAAATATGAATGTGTGCTTTGTTTTTATTTTCAAATGTCCAAATTGAAAACTGACCAGCAAGTTACACTGGATTCGATCTTTTTCTTTCACCTTCAGGCTGGGTGTCTGTTCTGGCTGAGATGATGCAGTCGCCTCATGTCATGCAGGCTTCTCATGCAGCTCGAGCTCTCGCCAACCTAGATAGAGAAACGTTGAAGGAGAAATATCAAGACGGAATCTATATCCTCCACCCGCAAACACGCAACAAGTAGGAACATGTCAAACTTTACTTTTAAAAAATATAATGCATGAATCTCTTTTCACTTTAGAATGGTACATTACATTTGACAGTACTTTAACTTTCAGGCAGCCAATCAAAGCAGACGTGCTGTTCATCCACGGGATTTTAGGGGCGGCCTTTAAGACCTGGAGACAGAAGGATCGCAATATTTTAGAAGAAGAGGACAATGAGAGCAGCGATGACTACACAGAATGCTGGCCAAAGGTCAGAAGTCTATCCATTTTTTCTCCACTCTATATTTGTTAAACTGCCTTATTTTGCAATAGGAGTCTTAAAATCATTTGAAGTTTTTAATCCGCCTTTGAATTAATTATTTGTCTTACATGTCCTCTTGAATTACAGTCATGGTTAGCCGCTGATTGTCCAAATCTGAGAGTACTATCAGTGGAATATGACAGTCACCTCAGTGACTGGATGTCAAAGTGTCCTGCAGAGAATCAGAGGTGAAGAATGTAATTTGTTCACGTTCTCATTTGAGCATAAAAAACTGAAAAATCAGTAACTTAACAGTTTGTTTATTTTGCTCAGTGATAACTAATAAAGCACAAGCTGCTAATTTTAGAAAATTTTATGTTTTATTTTGCCAGATGCCCAAATTTTACCTTTCAAATGACCCTACCCTATCCCTCTGAATGAATGATGTATACTTGGTTCTTCTGTTGATTTAGGAAGTCGTTGGCCTTCAGAAGTCAAGAGCTGCTTCAGAAGTTAAAGATGGCAGGAGTTGGACAGAGGCCTGTGGTCTGGGTTGCACACAGTATGGGAGGTATGTCCTGACTGAATATGATGTCTGTGGAATGACCTTAAAAAACATGTTTATATAATTGAATTACAGTCAGAGTTCACTGTAATATTGTAATGTGCTGTATGTGTACTTCATTAACAAAATATTTTCTCCTTTTCAGAGTTTGTCCTTAAATTTATGGTTGATTTTTCCACCAGGTTTGCTTGTTAAAAAAATGCTGTTGGATGCAGCACAGGACCCCGATATGCAAGAGCTGTTAAAGAACACCAAAGGCATCATGTTCTATAGTGTTCCTCACCATGGCACCTTTATGGCTGAGTACTCTGTCAACGTCAGATATCTCCTTTTCCCCTCCATAGAAGTCAGAGAACTTTGTAAAGGTCAGTGAGTAAAACTAACTTTGTGCTCTAGGGCTGTGTCTGTTAAACAGAACCTCTTAGTAATGTCTATTTGCTGTTCTTTGCATTTTAAGATTCACCAGCACTTCGCAATCTAAATGAGAACTTTCTAGACATGGCCAAAGAAAATGAATTTAAGGTGCTGAGCTTTGCAGAGACTCTTCCAACTAACATTGGCCCGATGATCAAGATCCTGGTGGTACCAACACAGTCAGCAGGTAGGGAAACAAATGCACAATCACATATCTACCCTCGGTTTTTCACTGTAATAGAATCACAGATGCACTGTAAATTTGACTCAGTAATTTACTGGTCAAATTTACATGCACAAGCTACACGCTAACATATCATACATGTAGAACTTCTATACTATGAGTGAAAGAGATGCAAAGAACAAAGTTTTAGAGGTGACTTGTGGAAACATTGCAAATCTTTGTGGTAATGGTGCCAGGTCTTAACTGAGCAGTCACTTCTGTTACTGCCATATATTAGATGTCAGGGATGTAATGCAAGTCATTTTTGGTTTGTACAAAAAAAAAAAATCTGTCCAGTAACCTCAAACAGCTTAATTTGAGGTTTGAGAGTCCTGGGGCAATTTTGGCAAAAATGTAAATAAAGTAGCTAAAGACTTTAAAATGACCAAATCGTTACATTTTTGGTAAAGGAAAGTTACAAAAATGTTTCTGTCAGTGACTATTCTTAAAAAGAAAGTCTGAATCAACCAGAATTGGAAGGTGACACTTTGAAAGGTTTAAAACTTGTGCTTCTTTAAACAGACAGAAGCATATAGAGCACTCACACAGAGTTGTATGACAAACAGATACTTGTCTGATCTTATGCTTTTAAGCTCTTGCCTCAAACCTGCTCTTGTTTCAGATCTTGGCATTGGCGAGCTCATTGAGGTGGATGTAGATCATCTCAACATCTGCAAGCCAGAGAAGAAGGACTCATTCCTGTACAGGCGGAGTCTCCAGTTCATTCAGGATGCACTGCACTCCTACATCAGCCACTGACTGAAACACATGAACATAAACACTCCAACCCAACTTGTACTTGAATTATTATGGAGAGCACTTACACCCCTCACAAGCAGATGTTAAAAATAACTGCCTCCTTTCGTTGCACATAGACATGTCTAACCACTAATGTGATTATTAATGGTAATTTAATGTAACATATTGATATCTAAAGAGTTGAAAAAAATCTGGGTGCTTTTTTTGTTGTCATAATCCTAGATTGGTCACTGCCCCCTTTAATAGATACTTTTTTTTTTTCTAAAGGTTGTTTTACCTCATGATCTTAGACTTTACAGTTTTAACATGTTACATGTGATATTCATCCTGTGCTTTCTTCAAGATGTGCTAATATCCTGGCATCTACTACTCAGTGCTCAAGCCATGGTTTGAGATATTTTTATATTTATGTATATTTTATTCAAATTATAGTATAACAGTTGTATTTTGTGCCAAATGCTGTATATTCCCCTCTGAGCCTTACCTCAAATGGACCTGCATTACAGTAACATTTCAGATTGCTTTATTTATTTTTATGTGACTAATTAAGAAAATGTTTTATAATGTGTGTTTGCGGCCCACATTTCCATTAGCAATGCTGACACTGAATAAATGTTTAAAGATGAAGGCTTCACTTAACTTCTGAACTCCTCATGTTATTCCTCCTCATTTTTTGTGTTATTTTTCTTAGTACAACAGGGATGTAAAATGTGTCATGTTTTTTCTGCTAGTGTGACTGGCAGTGAGAACACATACAGCGATACAACTATATGACGCTGCTGTGTCCTACATAACAATCATCAAATTATTGTTTATATTATGTTTATATTATCTCTGTACAAGCTATTGTAGAACATTTTATATGGTTTTTAACATGAAGGTCAGTAACCTTCAGGAGCATCCACAGACAACCCATCCACTCAATTTATTTTTAGAATAAATAGCTATGGAAGAATGTTATTTTTTACACTTCATAGGCAGCTGCTTCAGTAAAATGAATACTTTTGTTTATGCTAGTTACTGTTAACATTTCTGCCAAATCCCAACCAAAATTACTCAAATCACTCATTTGTATGCAGAAATGATACCTGGTTTGAGTCATGTTTTCACTAAAATACTATTATTACACAAGTAGTGTGTAGGTACTACTGTAACATTGGTATTGTAAACATAATGTGCAGGGAAACACTGGATATTTGTTACTTTGACCACTCATTTCTGCAATTAAATGCTTTAAATTATAGAAGATTTAATAAATCAGTAGTTGATTGGATAAATCTTACTTTACCATCCTTCAGCCTTTTGCATTTAAGCAAAACTAGGTCAAAAATGTAAGCAACTTGGCATTGTTAGACAGCTTCTCTTATTCATCACAACCAATTCCAGTAGTTCAGCTGCGGAAATTTGGAAACAATATTGTGCGAATCAAAGTGTGTCATCGTAATTTAGTTTATATGTTAATATGCAACAAAACAAAATCCTACTTACTCCTTATAAATGAAACCGATTATAAAAAACAAAACAAACACAATAATATTCGTCTACATAATCATTGGTATAGGATTTTTATCGATTAACATTATTACTACTAATAAAATGTAGCACCAAATAATATAAACACTTTGGAAAAACATTTTGGCTGGGGCAAATGTACAATCGCTACTTCAAGAATATTGTCCCTCGGTACTCGCCGTATCCATAGACATTGTGAGCAGCAATGCGCATGTAGTCAACCACAATTGTCGAAATTTATAAAAATTTATAAACAGCACGTTTAGTAGTCCCTTCATTACTTCCTGGCTTTAAGGTAAGTTTTAAATATGAGTTCCGAACAGTTATTGATCTGTCGCAGTCTTAAAGAAGCAAAATAACTCTTGAATCATACAATAGTTACTCCTACTAGCACTGCTAATGCTAACAGCTAGCCAGGTTTACTAGCGTTTCTACTCATGATTTTGCCACTAAAGTGACGTTTGTTCGTTTCTCAGCAGGTTTTGAGCCTTTAGTTTAACCGTCGCTTCCTTGGAACCTGTCAGCATGGTCAACGTACACAAAGGTGTCCTCATAGAGTGGTAAGTAAGCCTCCATTAACTCTTCATCTAAATGAGAATTTATGCTAACGTTACACAAAGGTTAATCTCATATTGTCCCTAAAATATATTCTCACAGTTGTGTATAAATAAGTTAATTCTGTATGTTTGTTTGTTTTTTTCACTGCTGTATTTGATGGATCAGTGACCCTGCCATGAAGCAGTTCCTCTTATACTTGGATGAAACTATGGCCTTGGGAAAGAAGTTCATCCTCAAAGACCTGGACGACACACACGTCTTCATCCTGGCGGAGGTGGTTCAGACCCTCCAGGAGAGAGTCGGAGAATTAATGGATCAGAATTCATTCCCCATCACACAAAAATAACACTACTCTGTTTTAAGGACTGTCTATTTTTAGACTCAGGTCTCCTTGTTTTGTTTTGTTTTTTTTAATATATAGGTTTATCTTAAAATGATTTGCACCAGTATAAAAACTTTCTGAAAGGAAGGACTATTGCTTGTAAATATGGAAAAATACTGAGTAAAAAGGACATTTTGCTTCACAAGTGCATTGTGCTGGGATGCCATTTGTACTGCCGTGGGTTCTCTGTTTGATTTCAGGAATTGTTTAATTGTATGTCATCGGTTTCTTGGTTTTAGGATTATATGCCAGTGTTTGTGCACGTTGCGGGCTGCTTCATCTAGAGAAAATTCTCATAATGTGCAACACATCACAGTTTGTGTAATATTAAAAAAAATTAAAAAGGTAGTGCATGTCAGATTGCCAAGTTAAATCATATTTGACCAATTGGGATGATATTCTTTAGGATCATGAGCAGTATGAAATGTAGACTTACCAGCATGTCCATGACTGTGCTGAAGTAAATTGGTTTACACTCGTCCCCAAAATCCTATATGATTAAGAAGATCATGATGGCTGCCAGAGAAGATGTGCTACACAAACTGTCCCATACTATCAGTCTATTGAATACACCAACACAGGTTTGTGTCTGAGAAATCATTAAGACGACATTCAAGTATGATTCATGGTCATATCCTGCCAGTTCCAAGCAACAATCACCTGGCTTTAATAAATCCAGCAGCTGGAAACAATCACATTAATTTATCACCTGTTTATTCTGCTTCTGCCTCTAAAGTTACATCTTAGCAATTGTTCCAACCCTAAAACCCTGTTTAAAAACCTCAAAACTGAACTTGTACCACACGCTCTGTGTCAAAAAGTAGGATACATCTTTCTTTAAACACGTGACTTTTGTTAACTAAGTCTGTGTTAATGAAAGTTACATTTATTTGTATAACTTTTATTTAGTTTCATGGTTGTGGTCTAGTAAGTGTTTGTAGCTTGCCATGGCATTTACAAACTACAAGCAATACAGTATTTTTGTGTTTAGATGTATTTCTTGTATCCTTAAGGCCTGTAATTGGACGCTGTGATTCACATGATTTATAGGTTTTGTAAGAACTAATCTGCTCAAGTTCACATTACACTATTTAGGCTGCTCTGTGCTGTAGATTGTTACTATTCTGGGACATTTTATAATAGTTTAAAGTAGAGGAATCATTTGGAACCTGGAACTTCTGTGAGTTTACTGATGAGACTAATATACATAAATCAGAGAACATTATCTGAAAACTTAAATGATCCTTATGGCATTCCTCTCAGAATCACATGATCTGAACTCCTGTCATTTGTCTCTTTTAAACAGTAAGACAGCAATACTACAGAATTTTAAATATAGATATCACTATCAGAATTATGACTATTTGGATTCAGACAGTTGTGCCTTGTACGTCTACATCTTAGTGGGAATCTATCTACTGAAATATAAGAGAATATGAGACAGCCCACACTGACAGGGTAGTGTATTGTGTCAGAAACTCAAGCTATTAGGGGTGAATTTTGAACGCTGTGGTTTAACCAAATTCTTTTCAGAAGAAACACACTACATCGGTATTGACGTGCACCTTGGGCCTCTTACCTGACATGCAGAGGAAGGGGTTCCTGGGAGCACCGCCAAGTTGGTCACCAGTTCGCGACCGACACTGGCTATTTATCTTTTATTTTTATTATTATTATTAAATTGGTGAATCAAAGGTATCAATTCTGAATCGATTCGTGAAAGATGAAGGAACTGAAATAATCAAGTCAGTATAAGTAATTGAACTTCCCATCATTAAACAGTATTTGATGGCTAATGAATTTCAGTCATCAATGACTGCGGTGCCCTCTACTGAGTAATGACCTAGTTTGTCCAAATTACATGCTGTGAGCACTGTACAACTGCCGGGTGCTTCTGACATTCACACCTAACGTAAGCATTCATACACAGATACATTGTTATTCTTAGACGGCTTCAGGGGGTGCACTGTTCCTGGAGGTACTGCAATACCAGGTCAATGCGTGGAGTGGATGGGGCAAGCCCCTGCTCCAGCTCCCTGTTCCAAAAATCAATTTAATATATGGTCCCCAGGTAGGGGACGTATCAGATATTAAACTGATAAGAACAGATACTACACTTGATCTTAGCCAAAAGGCCGAGAAGCGAT
>JAPQRP010000018.1:29766698-29803993 GCA_037367295.1 Apogon hyalosoma
TTCAAATAGACTATTAAAGTCTATATATTTTACACAGGTAACTTCCAGTAACTATGTAATAGGAGCATCTAAGCTGTTGGAGGAAATATCCTTGTTCTAAAATGAAAGTTATTTATTCAAAGAGTTATCCAAACCAAAATATCACTTGGGCCTTTTTGGAATTCCACCCAGCTGCAAGAAGCAATGAAGCCGTTTTTGTGTTTGATGCTGCTGCAGCCTTACTGCGGCTGCATGGAATTCCCATTCCCACAATGACCTTTAAACAAAATTTCCAAAAATGCCCAAGTGACATATAGGTTTCGTATGTAAACAAATGGCTTGTGATGGAGTCAACTTTGAAGTTGTTAACCATGAGGGAATAAGTCTTTTTTTTTTTCTTTTAACATTTGCTCTAACAAAAAAAAAGTTACACATAACATAAACTACAAAATAAGAATGTGTTATGAATAACAGTGACTGGAAGACCAGTACACTCAAAACATTGTAAATTGTTTACATAAATTAAAAGTGTGACACATCCAAAAATAAATTGGTGGTCTGGTATTTGGACATATCACTGCAAAGCAAACAACACTGACAGAAATTGAAGAACCTACAAGCAAAGTGACAATCATTCAGACTATGCTTTGGAAAAAAAATAAACACTGACAAAATAAAAGGATAAAAGACAAAAGTGCATGACACAATAGCAAGAATTAAAAAAGGATGTGACACAGTCAGTTCATCTCACAGTTGACAACATTTACAAACGGTTTCCGCAGGTATCAGCAAATTTAATTTGATGCTTTTTATTGGCACTTGAAACAAATTCAATGCCCATGTCCAACTGCAGATATATATATATATATATATATATATTTACATACACACACACACACACATATATATAACCACTCCTACACTTCTGCTGAAACTTGCATTTTCCCATCATTCGCTAATATTCCCTCCACTTTTGCCACAGCATGAGCACGCTCAGAGCATGTTGCATTCCAATCATCCATTGTTGTAACATCGTGCACCAGCCATAAACAATAGCCAATTAAAGGGTCCCATCTGTCAATCATCATACTGAACTTCCGAATAAAAATTATTAAATATTTATACAATGAAAATAAATCGTGAATAACAATGGGGTTTTTTCCATCAAGTGTATTTAATTTTTTAATGCCTCTGGACATTGAATTTAATGCTTTTTAATGCCATTCAAAGCCTCAATTTTTGCAAAATCTATTTCATGACTTAATGGTTTTTAATGACCCGCAGAAACCCTGAACAAACACAGATGAAAACACGCTACCTGTTGTTTAGACATCAAAGATCAGGAGGACACAATAAAGGGATGGACACATCTGAGGAAGTGGCCTGGGTCACCCCCCACCCCCCCACCCACAGGTGATGTCACCTGTAAACAAACCAAACTGTGCACAGCAGACAAGAAGACACATTTGGGCAGATACTATGCACCAATTTGCTTCTCAAGTCTGTTTACTCAGGGAGAAACATTTGATTTTTGTCTGTCATTTCACCTGCTTTTCTTAAAGATCATTTGCATGTGACATGGACTGTGGGCCCTCCTCTCCCGAAGAGGTGAAACTGTACACCAGTGTTTCCCCACCTTTTCAAGCCACGGCACATATTTTACATTAGAAAATTCACGAGGCACACCAGCAAACAAAATGTCACAAAAAGTATATTTATCAAAATGTAATACAAATCTAGTCTCAATTTACTCAGTGTGAAACCTGGGCCTGTTTAGTTGAACACAAATCTTCCTCCACAGCTCTGTCTCTTTTTTCGTCTTTATATCAGTCATGCTTAAAAAGCCCACTTTTTCAGAGTTTATCCATTTGAAAAAAAGTCACCAGAATGAAATGTTTCATTATATGTTAATTACAGTGTAAATTGCCAATGAGGTTGCCAGATTTCCTAATCGTTCACTTATTCCTTTTTGTAGACAGAACAGAGCTACTTCTCTTTCTCATAGGACCTACATCAAGCACCACTATTACTACAGTACTTTTTCCACAGTACTTTTTCCACAGTACTAGAGTGCCCTTCCCTTGGTGTCATTGCCAGTGTGTATTAGTGTTGGGTTCAACAACACTGACACATTGGTCCATGTATCGAGTACAAAGAGCAACACCCTTTATCAGTGCGTGTATTTTAAGAAAAATCATGTGACCAATACAGCTCCTGTGTTGTACACCGGTGAAGTGCCAAAATGTGTTTATCAGGATGCGAAACTTGACACATCTGCATTCGTGCCAAATGGAGGAGACTTTGTGTGCTGTTTTGGGGTCATTATTTTGACTTTCTGGGATTTGTGGAGGAACATTTCTGCAGTCAGGGAGCATTTTGATCTGAGAACACCAGTTAAGGTAGCCTAAATGTTTCCCATTTTCCATTTTGGCTCAGTTTTCGTTCAAGTTAATCCAATTCCAAAAAACTCCTCATTCAATTTTTTTTTTTTTTTTTTTTTTTTAAAAAAAAACACCAATTAACACTAAATTGTATTTGCAGGTGAAATGTCGGCTCTGCTCCTAAGAGTTGTCTTACATGAACAAGAGCACTTCATCAATGTTGAGACACTACAGAGCTCGACGCAAAAAACAAAGATTCTGGCAATACTCCAATCATAGACTCAGGTACGATGAAATTCTCACTAAAACATTTAACCTTTTGCTTTGACATGGATTGATGCATATTACTATGACTATTCCATGTTATATTAATAAACATACATTTCCCTTTTGGACAAAGCTTCTAGAAAGCAAGCAGTGGATCAGGCTGTCATCAATATGATCATCAAAGACTGTCAACCACTAAGCATTGTAGAAGGTAAGGGTTTCAGAGACCTGATTTGCCTCCTTGAGCCCTCATACATTCTGCCAACCAGAAAGGTATTGTAAGTAAAGGAATATTAAATGAATATAATCAACTTGTTAACATACATAAGTCATTCTTTTCCTATTTTTATTTGATCTCATCTTATTTTTCCTTGTTTTTATTTCAGGCTTGTGCAGTGAGGCCCCGGGATGAAGCTGGGCAAGGAGGAGTGGAAGCCCTCCAGGCTGTTGCTGCCCCACATCATCTTGTACCGTGCCAGGTGTATACCGTTGCACATCATGTACTTAGTGATGGTGTACATGTTGTGGCCCGGTGGGTCCTGGATGAACTCCAAGTGTTTCTGCTGGTTTTCCCAGACCCAGTCGATGGTGTCGCCGTCCTTAAAAAGGGGGATGCTATTCTTGTCCAGCCCCGCCGGGCCTTAATAATAAAGTTTATTTATATAGCACCTTTTGCAGAAAGATTTCACAAAGTGCTTTACAATAAAATCAGAAGTAAAATACATAGACAATAAAAACACACAGTTACATGCCTTTGAAGATGTCAATGGTAGCCTGGGCACGGGTGAAGGTCACCTGGGCCCCAACAGTGATCCTCCTCATGTAATGCTTCAGATCATACTTTTTCACGAGTCTGAAGCATTTTGGCGTCAGTCATGGGCGCATACCAAGTGGGGTGTCCAGCTCTCATGGCTTGCAGGAGTGCCACGTCCTCCTTGTTGTATGCAAACACACCAGCAGAGAGTGCTGACTTGAGGAGGGTGTACTTCGGCTGGTGATCCATTCGGAGGGCGGTGTCAAACCTGTGGATCCAGCGGAAGATGTCCAGCCGCACCATCATTCCATTGTCCGTCCACTCCTGGAACAGCTGCTGTACTGAACAGACCCCTTGTTTGCAGCAGCAGCCGCCATGGTCCATGTACATTAGCTCTAGGCCGGTTCACCAGCCATCCTGTAACGCTCCGTCAGACCCCTGGCCATGGGCAGCAGCTTGTCAAGGGACTCCTCTCAAGTTATGACAGACATGAGTACCTGTCCCATCTCATTGCCCATGTTGGTGCACTACTCAGCTGTGCTCTTGCCATCTCTGGACAACTTCTTGCAAATCTGTTATTGAAGCACCGGGGAGAGAGAGAAGGGGGTCAATTGAGTACTGGATGCCATCACATTTTGTGTGAAATCATTTTACTTGTGACTGCAGTTAACATTATTGCAGTAGAGTCATACTTGAGAACTTTTACGAACATAGACATAATCTGCGATTGGTAGTCCTCCATATTGTCTGACTCTGCTATGAGGTATGCCTTCTTTAGTTGCTCTGGGCTCGGCAGTTCTCGCCTTTCATGAGGATGTACAGTCTGAAGCGCTTCAGTGACTTGGAGGAAATGTTATCCTCCTTCATTACCAGCCACACAGAGCAGTACACTTCTTGGGCCATCTTGCGCTCATGATCGCTGCCGACCTGTGGATCTGCGAGCAGGGTCTTGTGCAAACTGCACCACCGCCACATCTCTGAAAAGGTAAAGGACTGGAGGTGACCCTGTCCATAGACAGCCTGGTCCGCATTGACCTCCAGGTGGCAGGACACTAGTGGAAACAGCTGTACGTAGGCGACCAGCTGCTCTTTCAACCACCACTCTAGAGTGTCCTCCCTCCTGCCTGCCTGCCGCCTCTCCTTCATATGGCAATCCAGGAGACTGAAAGAACACAACAGAAGAGTTTTGTAAATGCCATTGCTTGTGTGTTACACATATAATTTTATAACTTCAAACTCACTATTTGATGTATCCAACATCATTTTCCACCAGCCACAGTACTTTCCAAAGGTAAGCATCAGCTGACCAAGGATCTGGGTCTTGGTTGGCACAGTGGCTCTGACAAGACAGCACCTCTTCTCAGGTGAAGGTTAAACATAGTTAATAACATCATTGTCAGTCAGTCATGTATATGTGTTAAGAAGGTTCAGTGATCCAAAAATGTGTGATTTTAAAAAAAAAAAAAAAAAAAAAAAAAAATAACAAAACAAAACATTTTACTTTCCTCATAAGCTCTCTTGGGTTGCAGACGGTCACATCTATGTGAACAGCCTTGGCTACCTTCACTTCCTTGGAAGCCTTCAAAACACACTGCTGCCTTTAACTTAGCACACAATGTCCATGATGCACAGGACAGGCAGCAGCACATCCACACCTTTACTTGTTACACTTTTGGTCTCCATCCTCCAACTAAGAATGGAATAATTACTAATATACAGTCATACACATGTACATATACGATGAGTGTGTAATAACTGTCATGACATGCTTAGCAGAAACAGACACACATATACATTTATATACACACTATATATGCATATATTTATACTTGTCAGTACTATGGAAAAAGTAATAACAGTCAAATGCATATGCAATGTGTGAGTAATAACTACCACAACATGCAGGGCAGAGACAGACACACAAACACATACATTTATACACACACATATGTGTATGGACCTATTTGGGCTGTTTTTGGAATACTTTGGCATAATTTTTTTTCAGCACAACTTCACCTGTGTAACTGTACAGTTATTTTTCATTTGACATGTATTAACACACTAAACCAAAAATCACAAAGGAAACATGAAATCCAAATGGGAAAAAAGCAAATTTTTAATTTTTTTTTTAAACCAAAAACATGTTGAACAAACTATTTTCATAACTTGGAATGAACATATAAATAGAACTGATCAAAATAATAATTTCAAATTTAGCATAAAACAAAGTTATATACTAATATTTAAATAGAAATGCAGGCAATATTTCCACAAATTGAAATGGCGTGTCAGTGAAACACTGCTACTTAACTCACAGATGTCACCTGGACATGATGGTGCAAACCAGGGACTCTTTACACGTATAACTGCAGCATATAATTATATACGTGGGTAGTACTTCTGTCATAAGGGATAATAAAAGCAACTCACCTGTGATTACCTTGGGGCTTTTTCTGCCGTGTAATGGTTGCAAAGGAGGAACGAAGTACAAAGGGTGGGCATTTATTAGGACAGTAGATGATCCGACCTCCCCACTGTCCAAAACTATAGACTCTTGGCCAGTGACTGGACCACATAGTCTAAGGTGATTCAACTCCACAATCGTGTAGCCACACGTCCCACATATAAGAGTGGGGTAGTGTGAACCACAACATGGATCCCACCACGTGATCAAACTTGATTCACTCAAAAAACCTAAATAAAATTAAATCTCTGTCGTAATTTCAACTGAAAACAGGATTTTTCATTTCACATGATATCAGGGGAGAGCGCGAACGCAGTCCCCCACTACCAGAAATTATGCAGTCGAGATTCCCACATTTGGGGAATTCGCAGGGGTCAGCACAACCGTGGAGTGCAATGGCTGAGCCTCGCCCTGGGTGAACCACCTTCTTGATCATGGTATCTCCCCTGCCAGGTAAGTATGAGTTGTACACGTTCACGAGGAGGTGGTCATTCCCGTACATATACGCTTACATCAGGGTGCCACAAAATAAATACCGATCTAATTTCAGAAAATATTAGATAATATAACATAAACATTATTTATGAATTCATTCATTTGGAAAGAATACAAACAGAATACATTTTAGTTGTATTGTGTCAACGATTATATATCCCATCGTGCTTTGCCACGCCGCATTCTGACGTCATGTGGAGGGCTACTTCCGGGTGAGGGGCGTTTTTACTTTAAACCCAATAACTGTCAAATATGAGATCCCTCAACAAACCGTGTTTACTCGTTTAAACCCATAAATCCACGTGTCTTTAAACGGGAAACAAAAAAAACGCTTAGTCTGACCACCGCCTGCTGCAACTGTAGAGCTGTAGACCGCGCTCCCATTGGCCGACACTGTAGCCTCTCGGCCAATGACAGGGCCGCATTGTACACAGCCTACTACTACTGACTACTCCCGAAGCAGAGCCGCCATGGAAACGCAGTGGAGGTGAAACACAACATAAGCAGTCTGATTAATTGCCCGAGTATAGCTGAGAATTTGTAAGGGTGTCAACATGCGAGGGCTTTATCTTTACCTCGGATTCATTCATTTACGGTGACCGCAGTGCCGTGAAAGCCTTTGCACCAGTTTGCGTAGCTTTGGCGCCACCTTGTGGACAAAGTAAATCATGACTTTTTTTTTTTTTTTTTTTTTTTAGGATGATTGTTCTCGGTCTGACTTTTATAATCTTAAAGTGAAAAATTCAAGTATATTGAATTTACAAACACAATTGCACTTACTTTTAAGACACTTTCAGAAAATGCAGTTTGTTACTCATTTGTGCTCGTCTACTCCTACTAACAAATAAGATAATACACTAAAAAGTTGTCTTTGGCCACTTTTGTTTTTTAGTTTTAGCTTGCAGCCTAAACACGGGAACAATGATACATGCACCGAAAACAAGTTTTGACCAACGCCTATTGTGATAAAACACGAGTCCGCATTTGAATATGTCGTCACAGGTGGTAAGGCCTTAAGGCCATTTTAAATTTCTGTAAAATCGTGTTTTTTTCCGTTTTCAATCTCAGTTGGTTCATTGCAAAAGTTTTAAAAACGTTGGTGTGCAAATATGTACGTACATGAAGGAGGTAAACTTCAAGTTAATGTCGAAAGTATACTCACTTTTCAACTAAAAAGTTGAGGTGTGTCGGCGGCCATGACCCACGCAGCAACAATTGTCCACAATTAAGTCCAGAAAATCAGGTCTCCGGGTCATAACACGCTCATGACAGTAATGCACGATTTAATACATTACAGCCTTGATAAACCTATACTATAAACCTTTTATCAAGCATCCAGAATCGGTCTTGACCGCAGAAAAAAGACACAACAGGCCAGAGCAGGTGGGAATTTCAGAGAGAACATGTGAGCAGCTCAGCAATTATGCAAATGAGTCCCGAGTCTGACTTCAACACATCCTCAGCTACTAAAACATAAGTTAAAGGAAGAAAACTCAATCTAAATTAAGATAAAACTCACTTGTTTGATTTTTATTCTATTTTAAATGATTTTATGGTACTTTTTATTGTATTGTATTATATTCCAGTTTTTGTTTTTTTTAATTATTTTAATCATATTCATGTTGCATGACAATAAAGCTGAGCCTAAGTAAACTAAAATAAAACATACCTTCAATTAATAAAAATAATTCTAAACTAAAATGAAACTTATCAACCAACAAAACTAACTAAATCAACCCTCAACTAATAAAACTAAACCTCAACAAACAAATCTGACTCTTAAGCAAAATAAAACAGAACCTCAATTAACAAAATTGACTAAATTAAAATAAAACTGACACTAAACCAATAAAACTGACTCTAAATTTAAAAAAAAAAAAAAAAAAATAGGACAAATAGCCCTGTAGTGTTTGGTGAGCTAATAAAAACAACATACATACATAATTTTCTTGCAGAATAATTTTTTAGCAGATAAATAGAAAACATTGTTGTAACCATTCTTCAATTTCTACGGAAGCCGCGAGCGGCTGTTGTTTAACATATTATTTTATGGTTATTTCGTGATAACAAATTTATTAAGTCCTCATCTCGCGATAACAACATTTGTTATCTCGTGATAATGAATTAAGTCGTTATGCTAACTAGTAGGACTAAAAATGGCAGATGTGTGTGTGTGTGTGTGTGTGTGTGTGTGTGTACACGTGTATGTATGTGTGTATGTATGTATGCAAGTTGTATGGTTTTTGACTTTACAGATTATTCAAATAAATTACCGTATATCTTGTGTGCCCCTCTCAATCAATGCATTCAGTGATGTTGATACATACGCGTCCTGCGTTCCTGACACATTCAAATCTGAAAGGACGCAGTAAACTCACTATCAATGCGTCCCAGGGACGCACCTAATTTTTCTCCCGAAAAACAATACATGAATACATGAACAACAACTCGTGTTTGAAATCACAGTAACTAGCAAAAGAAACTTCGTTTTCATCAGACCAGACAAGCGCTACCTCAGCTCATCTAAAGACACGCTGACGAGATCCCTGTACACACAGTATCATAATATGCTAGTTTAAATGCGACCAAAACAACTATCCAGGCACTGCGGATTTTGTTTCAACAATTAAAAATACGATCTTCATCGTAAGTAAACTCATGTTTCTACTCATTGATAGTGTGCTCATTCGTGTCAATGCTTTAACGTTTAGGGGATGTGCTATAATGAAATAAATTAGGCATACTCCGGTGGCAGCAATGAAGAATATACTTTGAATGGTGGTCACCATTTTGTTATGCTCAGGCAGCATCTGCGCATACATCACACTTCTGACGAGATCCTGTTTTTTTTTTTTTTCTTGAGTAGAGAGCTAGCAGGAAAAAGAACACAAAAATGCTACCAAAGAAAAAAATTAAACCAATTGCTGGGCAGCAGACTTTCCACTGTGTTAGTTACATGTAATTTTTGTGCTAAAAGTTTCACAGTGATTGACTCAGTTAATTTGATATAGTCAATGTTCAGACAAGAAGATTTTGGTGTTATTTTGGAGATAATTTATTTGTTGATTGTCATGGTGATGATGATGTTTTATGTTTTAAAATCAGCACTTTTACTGATAATTTATTTTTGAGACTACAGACACTATTTTGTTTTCATTTGAATTTTAGTAATTTTTGGTGCGATTTATGTTTGTACATAAATGCTATTTTATTTTAATTTTGTCATGCCACTTTGACAGTTTTATAATAAACATTTCAGATTTGGAATTTTGTTTAATTTCATAAATATTAATATGTCTTAATTATAACCATGTCATACCATACCACCATCAAAGGAGTTTAACACTACAATTTAGGAAATAGAAGAATATAGGAAATGGAAAGAAATACATTTTTTAAATTGAGGGACCTATTGAATTTCCAAGGGACCCACTCAAAATGCCACCTGTGGGTCCCCGGGACTGACTGCATTGAAAATCTATCAACATCACTGTGTATTGTAACCTACACAACACACTTAATTGAAAGCACCCATAGCAATCATTCAACATGCAAGTTTTCATCAGCACTACTGATAATTTAGGGTTTTTTAAATTATTATTGCAAAAAATACAATTTCTTGTAGAGACAACAGGACATGCCAAGGCACTACATACATCAGCATTTTCAAAAAACTCAAGGCATTAAAATAATAATGCAATATTCATAATGATAAAACATGAATAATAAATAGGTATTAAAATAATAAATACATTTCAGAACACAACTGACAATTATACACAAGGGGAATACCACATACCTCTGTCTCTCCATCATAGGCAAAAGTTACACACAGTTAAGTCCCTGTCCCATCCACTACCATACAAATCTAACAATTGAGTGTGGGAGCTGCTCCAGCTACACACTGAATCTGTTAGAGCACCACAGAAAGTCAGGCAAATTCAAGGAAGTGTAACCAACCCTGCTACACTAGCATTATTGAAAATGAAACACTGTATGCATCTAGTCACAGATGAGAAAAGCCCTGTCACCCCCTTTTCTGAGATCAGCTGGGCAATGTTTGTGCAGTGTGCACATTCATGGATGGGCCTTGAAACCAAGGACAGTCTAATTGCTGAGAATGCCATAGCAGCATTTAACTTGGATTCTAGAAATGCACAAGTGCAGTGCAGCCAACTAATTAAGGCTTCAATCAGAAATGCTACATGTTATTCACCAATAAGGCCCACATGGGAAGAGCACTAAAATGAAGAGGACACCACAACACAGTGAAGGTTTATATCAAATGCACATTTATTCATTCGAATTTTCTGAGAAGTCTGCTAAAAGTTTGAACAGGTGTGATGGATGTCTGTGTAACCCACTAATGAGTAACCTAAAATTTCATGGATTACGACTCTTCATTCACAAGCTCCCAATCTTAAAATGTTGGTGGCCATCAGATCTGTGAAATAATATAATAGAGAATTATCTTAATAGAAATGTTTCCTACTGTACACTTTTCAGGTGTTAAGATACATTCATACTGTCATAACAGCTAGAAAAGTTCATCCAGCGTTACAACTACATATGAGACACTAACCATACTTAACTACTCCTACAGGGTCGCTTTAATAATACAGACCGACCTACAATGCACCAAGGTACTTAAAACACCTTTCAAAATGTATTTTCTTGTAACATATAGAGGGGGGTGCACCGTTCCTGGAGGTACTGCAATACCAGGTCGATGCGTGGAGTGGACGGAGCAAGCCCCTATTCCATCTCCCTGTTCCAAAAATCAATTTAATATATGGTCCCCGGATAGGGGACGTATCAGATATTAAACTGATAAGAACAGATACTACACTTGATCTTAGCCAAAAGGCCGAGAAGCGATGACGACTTCAGGGCGAAAAGAGGACCCCATTCTCCCCGTTGTAACTCTCCGTCGCGGTTCAACGGAGTGTAACAAGCCAACGGACACATACTTCTATATTACGGACAATTAAGTCAAATATTGAAGGTAAAAAGTGAAAGTGTCCGTTTCTTACATGTAATTAATAAAACTACGTGCAGCCAAAGACAGTTCATGCCATTTCTGGTCATGTGACTTGCTACTGTCCAATCAACGACATCTACCATCCCCATCAAAACAGGGACAAAGTTTTTCATTTTAGTCACACTGTACATGTACATATACTTAGTTTAAACAGCAACAACATATGCTGGATAACAAGACGCACAACTTCGCGTTTCATGTGGCTTCTCGGTGTAACTCTGAGCTCCGTCTGCGCAATTAAAAAAAAATAAAACTGTCTTTTCTCGGATACTTCCACCCTCCGTTTCAGGCTCAACTCATCCTTCAACTTGTGCCAAATACAACACGACAGTTACTACAGAAACTCAACATAATATAGTGGATTTCTGTTTAGTGCCATACATTTATCAATCCGAAGCTTTTACAGCACGTCATGTTAGCGGCATGAATTGTTTCCACATCCGGTACAGCTAACCGGGTTTGACAAAGTAAAAGGTAGTCCAACCATTCTGTAACTGCAAAGCCGTGAGCATCTGCATCGTAGTTCAAACTTTGACAATGACCCTCTAGGTCAGAAGTAACGAGCTATTTTAACATAGCAAACTTAACGCCAAAACGTACTTCTTACCGCATCCAAAAAAGTCATATTAAGTTCACTTGAAGAAATGTCAAAAATTTATCAGGGGTTAACTTTCCCTCGCTGGGAAATAATAACTTAAAAAAAAGACTCTGACAAAAACCAACATCTTAAAGCATCCACAACAATATCTACAAAAGCAAACTAGTTGAATCTCTGAAAAGTCGGAAATCAACTCTGTTGCTACTGTCCCCACTTTTTGGTCGTTTAATTAATTGCTCGTTAACTACAACTATGAAGCACCACTGACTGTTCTGTTTCTTATTCGGTATATTATTTACAATTTGTAAAACGTAACGCCCATATTTCCACCCAATTGAAATAAGATTAAATGGTATCAAACGAAACCACATTTATTTCTGTCACCTAGCATTACAAAAGACATTATTATTAGACTTAATTAACTTCCTCAAACAAATGAACTAGCTGTTAGTGTTAATTGGGCCTATGGGTGTATTCTTCTTCGGGAAAACTTAAGCAATTGTCATAAATTATGATAATTTATTTTTAATAAAACTATAACACAGTTAGCTTAATTCAACAAGTGTTTCAAAGCAAAAACAAAAAAGAGAGACAGAGAGAGAGAGAGAGAGAGAGAGAGAGAGACAACTAGCTAGCACTGACGGACTAACTTTTAAGCTAATGCTAGTATCAGGAGGAAAAAAAAAAAAACGCAACAAACTGCGGGGATTGATGCAAAAGTCGATAGCACGCAGACAAACAGTCCTTAAATTGTATCAAGCGTGAAGAAACCCACCAAAAAAACGCCTACCTGTAATTTTCATCGAACTACGTACGTCAGCGGTTGACGAGCCGTGATAACTGCGTCACTAACTTGACCGTTAACCTCCGCTGTGGCGCTTTAAACGTTTTCCACAAGTAAACGGCAGAGGGCAGACTTTCTCTTTTCAGTCTGATAATAACTGTATTTGTAAAATTGCAATATATATCCTATCAAATATAATTTCAGATACAGTTTTTAAATGTAGCTTCTGTGCACTAATATCTGTGACTGAATTTAAATTTAACGCTATAGGACACTTATAAAAATTTAGATTAATTAGTTTATTCTGATTGTTTCAATTTATATGATATAGTACATATGTATATGTGGACAAGTATATATGCATAACTTTTAAATAATTTTTTAATAAATGGTAATGAATCCTGCTTTACTCATGAATGCCGGTTTGTGTCGTGGGCTCCTTAATTCTTCATTTTCTCTTTTAACGTTACCGGAAGTTTAATCCCGGGACAACCTAGCTAGCGGTAGTTTAACTATGGACGACTATCAGGAGGAGGAGGTTAGTTTCCTATTATTTTAATATAACGGGAATACATTCATTTATCACATTGGAAATAAATCTCTTTGATATTGCCCAAATTCTGTCTTTAAGGCAGAGTAGTGCAGACAGTTATTTGTGATGAACCTCTAACGTTAGCTGTTCGTGTTTATGGGGAAAGAAATATGCCGTTGGCTAGCTCAAATCGTAATCTAACCTTACTGTTTTGTTTTGTTTTTTACTTGAAAAGACTGCGTTCGCTGTTGAAGAAGTGAGCAAAATTATAAAAGAGGTAAGGGAAAACATTTAATGAGTTTTGTCTGAAATACAAATGTAAAGTTTATTTGTTCCTTGCTAACGTTAGCAAACAGTTGGTTGCTAGGGACAGTGTTACGGTTGCTAAGCACCGTCCCCATTAAATTTAACCAAAATTACAGAGTAATTAGTTTCTTTCTAAAAGTGTTTTGGTTAAGTAAGTTACACTGATTTGTCATATAATGCCACGTCTATCATATGCCATTGATTTCGATGTTGTGGATTAAAAATAGTTGAGATTGTTACTGCACAGTTTCATGGAGGTGGACAGTTATGATGTCGTTTGTTGCGCAGCATTGACGTAACTAAACCTCAATTTGTAATGTTTCTGTAGTCGGTAGAATCAGCTATAGGAGGAAATGCCTACCAGCACAGCAGAGTGAATCAATGGACTACCACTGTGGTCGAGCAGTGCCTCAGTCAGCTCAGCAAACTGGGGAAGCCATTCAAATACATTGGTTTGTGGGATCCTGCCTCAGAAACATTCTGCTAGTGGTCTTTTGAGTTTAATTATTAGATTAGAAGACATTGTTTGTCTGTTCTTCACAGTAACCTGTGTCATCATGCAGAAGAATGGAGCTGGTCTACAAACATCTAGCGCATGCTTTTGGGATAACACTACTGATGGTAAAAACTCTTTATTTTTCAAAGAACTTTTCATAGTGTATAATGTGTTATTAAAGTAGTTTATGTCTGAAGCAGGAAAAGAGAAAAAGCTTGTGGTAAAGGTAACACCTAAGAGATTAAAGCTGCATAATCAGTAGAGGGTTAAAATCAATGTTTCCCACCTGTGTGCTTTTAGGCATGATTTCTGTTGTGTTCATTGTCAACTGATCAATATGTCTACTTTCTTTGTGCATCCATCAGGAAGCTGTGCTGTAAGATGGGAGAACAAGTCCATGTACTGCATCGTCAGTGTTTATGGGTTGGCCATCTGATTAGCAACTGTGTACCTTAAGTGTTCTGCATGTAAACATTTTTTTGTATCTTTCACAAACAGCACATTTTAAAAATCTATTTTGATCCAGAGTTATACATGTATAATCAATTAAAACAATACAATACAGTATATATTTGCTTTATTTACACTTGACAAGACAGAGTGCCATGTGGTCACATTTGCTTCTGCTAAAGCAACAAAAATGCAACTACTTGAAATATATAAGCACCCCCCAAAAAACAACCCTAATTTAGCCAGTCATTTAACCCCACAAAAGCTACATTCACACTGAAAGTATCAAACATATACATTTATGTCAAAGCTTTACAATTCTGAGACTAGCCCATTCAGAAGATAAACAGTGATGTAAGGACAAGGCACCATCTTGATTAGAATACAGTTATTTGTAAGAATTTAAACAGCTGTTCCAGCTGTTCTTCTCCATTAGCTCCAACTTTAAGAAATAAGAAAAAGCACATTTCTTAAATTTTCAGCAAAAAAATGCCATGAAAAAAATTCTTTAAAACATTAAACATAAGGCAAAATTTGGCCAATGGAATAACTGTGGTGAGATACGAAATGCTGACATAATACATCAGTAGTCCATTAACATAAAGCTATGTAAAAATCCATAGTTTACCCACATCATCATCATCAAATAATACATCAGTGTTGTCAATTTCTGTAAGTAAATGAAAAAAAAAAAAAATCTTAAGTGCAATTACAAAGGTGGTAGGAGTTCAGTGCTACCTAGTCCAGCTAAGGCTCTCTGTATGTATTCAACACATTTTTCTTTTTTTAAAATACAGCCAACACTGCTTTGGCACTTTAATTCTTGATTTATAAATCATTTAAGTCACAACACTGAAAAGTAGTCCCATTTGTGGCTGTAGCATGAGCTTCACGAATCTGTAACGCAATTGTAATGTCACACAGCCCTGGCCAACAAATGCATTCTGGTTATTCTCAGACTGTCAGAGAGCTGATAGGAATGGCAATAAACACAGTACGAACACTTAAACACTAAAGTGGTTCAACACAAATCATTAAAATAACATTGCTTTCCTTTACACACACAAATCCCAGATTAATATTAGCACTTTTCTCATTTTGGGTTTTTTTTTTTCCAGAAAAATTTACAAAGTGGTAAAAATTCTATTGTTTTTTTTTTTTATTGTCAGTAAAACTGAAAGCAAAAAGAATGAAGAATAAATCAAAGTGGCTTCGCGCCTCAACCTCCAGTAAAATTACAATACATTCAGTTGACGTATCTTTTAAAAATAGGTTTATGTACACAGAGGGTATATTATTTTGTTTTACTGATGCAAACATCCCTTATTTACACATACACATGATAGTTTATTGTATTGTATTTCCAGTGTTTCCAACAGGAACACAGAAGAGAAGAAATCACAGATGGTTTCAGTCACTCTCACTCTCATCCTGGTACTTGGCGGTTGCTTTGATTGCACGTCCGTTTTGTAAAGGCATATCTTCATAATCACTCCTTCACAAAACAGACACTCATTAGCAGGGTTACAAACAGTTTGATATTTTGATAGCTGGTAAGTAGTCTTACCCATATATAACTTCATCATCTGAGTCATTGAGCATGGAGAAAGCAGGATTATCTTTCAGCTGGGAGTCTGATAAATCAAACAAAACCCAATGCATCTATGAATTATTGTGTACTGGAGATTAAACTGATTCAATGGTCAAGGTTGAACTGTTTTACTTACCATACAGAGCATTTTTGGAGGGAGAATACACAAATGCTAATGTATACAAGTAGAAGTTGAGAAGCCCATAGAATGACAAAAATTCAGCTGGTATGTCTGGAATTAAGGGGTAATTCATCACTATTTAAAAGGGATTTATATGGTGCATTTCAAGTGAAACCATGGTCACAGTTTTAAAGGATATAGTTTTGGTAATGAGTAGATAATTCAGCCACAAAGTTGTTCTGGAGAGCCTTGGCACCAAATCTCAGGTAGAGAATGACCATGCTGGGGTAAAAAGGAGCCAAAGAGGTTTATCATCAGTTTCAAATTAAAAGAGAAAAAGCACATTTAGTTTTTTGCTTTCTTTAAAATCACCTTATTATTAGAACCACAAATGTCAGTGCTGTCAAAAATTTGAGTCGGAGATCTAGAGTTGAAAAAGACACAGCATGTTGAGGGTTAAATGTGTAAAAGATGTGAGATGGGTCACATTCTGAAAGGTGTACAGTGCTGAAGTACCTGAATACGGCATGTTCTTGAGCTCAGAACATGCCCTGACAATCAGGAAGACCAGATAGAGGATGTAGACAGCAACTACAATCAAGAAGAAGACCTTCATACCCTGCAATAACAGAACACCGGACATAACAAAATTAAAACCGAAAATAGCAATATAGCCAGAGTGCATTGAATACATGCCACAGGTTTAACAGCACTTATTTGAAGGTTCCTACAGGTTTCTACATGTTAAATTTAAGACTTTTTAAGACTACGTTGACAGAATTTAATGCCCATTTCATTGTCTATTTCACAGCCAAACTGGCAAAAATTTGTGACTCCTACAATTTAAGAAAATTATTTACTCCAATGCCTTCATTCTCACTGTTCCAAGTCATTCCTCACTGGGGACTGCAAAGTTAGCAATAATCGGTTTCTTATTTCAATATTAATTGTTGGGTTGGAACGGGTGGAACTGCGTAGAATAACTTTATTTGCAGCTTGGACATTTCCCAGACACATCTACAGTGAACACGTTTATGGCAACATAACTTAAGAGCTACCGTATCAAATTTAATGCCTTTACAGACTTTTTAAGGCATTAAAAGCAGATTTGTACATTCAAGACTTTTTAGATCCCACGGGAACCCTGTTATTTATTAGCCTCCCATGACGTCAATCTCCTACTTATGCCTAAAGTTAATATGAAGCTCTGGAAAGAAACTTAAACCACATTGAAAACCTCTGAAATGCATTTAAGAGGAAAACAGATGGCAACAAGTAAAAGCTCAATCACTTTTATTTTTGTTCGGAGAAGCATAAAGCATCGACAGCAGTGAGACAGACTGGACAGCATGCCAAGACAAATAAAAGCTGTGACTAAAATAGATTAAAAATATGTCTTATTTCATCAAATACTGGTTTCTGAACTGCTCATAAGTTAAAACACTAGAATTATTTGCAATGTCTTTGTATTATTTGAGGTTTGAAAACAGCATTTTTTTTTTATTCTGATCTTTTGTAATTTTCTGCAGATAAATGCTGTAAATTTAATAATTCATTAATTTTCCTTGCAAAAGTTGCAGGGGTGCTGCAGGCTATCACAACTGCCCCAGTTCATCACTGGGCTGACATATACAGACAAATAACCATTCACTGTCACATTCACACCTACGGGCTATGCCACCACTAAATGCTCTAAATTACATTTTTTATTTAGATGTTGTAAATAATTTGTAGCATAAACATGTTTCATACCTTTAACAGACAGACAGACTGATAGCTGTTAGTTCAACATTTAACACAAAAGAATGATTACAATTACTATTCAAGTGCAATGAAAGGGAAAAGTCTCACCTGAAAGTTGGCAATATCCACATTATACCTGTAAGTTGGGTCTTGAAGTTCATTGACCCTAAGAAAATGATATAAGAGTAGAAAGTTTCACTCAGCGTGTTCACTGTGTGACTTAAATGTCTTGCAGCCATGGTCGTACTTACGTTTGCCATATGCCCAGTGTAACAGCTGAGAGCCACAGGAGCCCTACGATGATTAGCTTTGGTAGGTAGAACGTCAGACACTTCCGCTCACCCTAGAAATGAAACAAATCCCAACATAAATGACAATACGAGGCACACAGAACATAATCTACAATAAGGGTGAGAAAACATTTAAGTATTAATTTATAAGAATAATGCTGGACCCACCTGAACCCTGATGCCATGGTACACACAGAGCCAGAACAGAAGCAGGGCACACAGGAAAAGAGCCTGAAAAAATGCATCTAAAGTCCCAGGAAACCAGCTGTTCACCAGGAATGACAGGGGGAAAAATGGATCTAAACAGCATAAAAAGAAAACAGAAGTATCAAACAAAGAAACCATGTGGAAAATTTGCATGGGTTATAAAACCACTGAAAACTGAAGGGCAAATTAAAGCTAAAAGTACCTTGTGGAGAGATTATATGGAGACTCACCATTGTAAAGTAGCAGCAAAGGAAGCAGGATAGACATCCACTTCTGTTCGATGCCCCAGTCCCTCATGGAAAACTTCCTCAGTGAGTGAGCAAACATACACTGGAACATGCAGACAAAAAATATTATTTGTCTATGAATCTCTGAATTACAACAGCCATTATTTGTTACAGGCAAAATTAAACTGTTCCTAAGAGAATTTTTTGTGTATTTTTGTCATACTGGCGCTCTGCTACCCTTGAGTTTGTACAATGACTCAAGGAATTATTTGTTTGTAAAAGATGTGACTGAAGAGTTGTAAATTCTTGTGATTACCTGATGCTTTTCAGTGTGAAGACTTTCATTTTGGTGAGTTTTATACAAGATGCAGCTGAGTCAGAGGATAATGTGTCCAACATAAGAGATTTCTGTTACGTAAACTGAATATCCTGGTATGCATTTGTTTAGAATTTGTGAGCACATGTGGGCTGGACACTCCAATCAACAATTAGTAATGTTCCTAGTTACATTTCAGTCAGACTGTGGAGGTTTGACTGGAATACTGGTAATATGAAATTACATAGAAGAAAACAGCACTCTTACAGTCACCATGAAGGTCAGGACCACAAAGACAAAACGGAACCAGATTTCCACTTGTGAGAAAGTGGGGTTGTACATTTTCCACTGAAGAGGAATTTAAAAAAGGAGAAAACCAGGGAGAGAAACACAGAGTGTAAATTAGATGGAACTGACATGTGAGAATTAATGCAGAAGAAAAAAAAAACAGTTGCCACTTACCACAAAATTGACCTTAGTGTCATATGTGATGTTTTCCAGGCCTCTGAAGCTGACCACCACCTGGTACTGGGTGTAGTTCAGGTAGCCCAAATGTAACACGATGATCTCATCACATTTCTGTTTGGACACACAAACA
Organism: Apogon hyalosoma; assembly: GCA_037367295.1. Taxonomy (NCBI): domain Eukaryota; kingdom Metazoa; phylum Chordata; class Actinopteri; order Kurtiformes; family Apogonidae; genus Apogon; species Apogon hyalosoma. The sequence goes on from JAPQRP010000018.1 coordinate 29,786,339, forward strand.
AACAAAAAAACTCTGCATTATTGTTGGTTCAGTGAACAGTCAGCCATATTTTTCATCAATAAAATATGTGGAAATAGCTGCTTGTGATTCTAATATAATGAACACACCAAATTTGGCCCTTATCTCTACACTGTAACCTCATGTTGGGTGATAAATGACACTTCCCCACATTGCTATTAGACGCTATTGCCTTATTAAATGATTAATGACAATCCATCAAATGTTACAGAGATGCTGACTGACCCTTATGGAGCCACAGTGTAGTGTTCGTGACTTCTGTAGCACGTTGTTGATGTGCATGACGCTGGCATCCTGCATCACTCCCTTCAGCTCAACATTGATTGTGAAATTCTGCTTGAAGTCGACCACTAATACAGACAATCACAGAGAAACACACATATTTACATACATTTCCATACAACACACAAAAGTGTAGGGAAGATTTTCTGCTGCGTTCGTACCATTACTGTGTTCAACCTGCATCACACAGGTGAGCCATAGCTGCTGGTTGTATGTGGTGAGGGGCGGAGACACTAGACTGAAGGGTCCAGTCTGAAAAAATACATTCAGTGACAGAATTTATGTGTCAATCACAAAAATAAGAAAACACATTAAATTATAAAACCACCAATTACAGTCCAGTCCAAGTTGAGTTCTGCCAAATGAACCCAAACTTCATCTTCATAATTCTCAACATTATAAGAAATTTGCTGAAGATTATTACTATGAAGTGTTTAAACTGAGTTACACAATTAAAGGAACTTGAAGCACAATAATAAAAGGGATGTAAACTTTTAACCCTCTGATAATGTTGTTAATAATAGCTGAATTTAGCCTCTGAGGGAATACATACTGAAATGCATAGAATTGTTAAAAAAAAAAACTATGGTGTGAATGCATTTAACCAAAATATACAGTAGATCCCAAAAGTGTAAACCGTTTTTATTTTGCTGCAATTTTCCAAGTGACTGCATTAGGGCACCGACTTGAAATGCTTTATACCAGTGGTTCTCAACCAGGGGGTCGTGAGTGACATTGTCGTGCATGAGTGCGGGTGCGTTAGCGACTACTGTTGCACATCACAACATTATAAATCACTCGGTATATACTGCAGATAGTCAATAATAAGGTGATTTGTTTGTGCAAAACAAAAAAAGATTAGTTTGATGGAAACAATGGTAACAAAAGTGAGTACATCCTTAAAGTGCAGTCATGTATACCGTACTTTCCGGACTATTGGCCGCACCTGACTATAAGCCGCTCCCTCGCTTCACGCTGCCGTCTCCAATGTCTTACCATCGATTCAGTGACGCCAAGCTTGCGTACAGCAGCTCTATTTCCTTCTTTGACAGCCGGATCAATCGTTAGTCCGTGAAACATAAATTAGCCGCGTCATTGTTAGAGCCGCGGGTTCACAGCGTGTGAAAAAAGTAGCGGCTTATAGACCGGAAATTACGGTAATATGCACTAATGTTCAGTAGTTTTGAGAACACCCTACATTGTACTGAGCAGTCAACTCACAAGAGTTGCACAGGTCTTTACTGTGATGTTCCTCCATTCTTCTGTGCAGACCTCTCTAAACTGAAACTTGACATACCTCCACCTTGTGTTTCAGGCCTCATAACTGCTTAGTTCCGTTCAGATCAGGCAACATGTAAGGCCAAAGCTTCAGAAAGGCAGTGGTGCTTTCAGTCACATATGGTAGTCATAGCATCATGGTTTGGAGTGCTGCATGAGCACTGCTGAGGAGCTCACATTCACTGATGCAATTAAGGATTCCACTACATACTATAACATTTTGGAGGAGAACATAGCACTCAGCATCACTCCAAGCAAACCACTGCCTATCTGAAGGCATGACCTGACACATCATCTTATGTTAATACAATCGAGTGCATGTGGGGCCTGAAACAGAGTGGATGAATTACAAGTGTTCAACATCATGCATCAGAGCAGTTGTAACAGAAGAATGGAAGCACACCCTAGCAAAGACCAGTGCAACTCTTGTGAACTCAGTGCTCAGTAGGGTCAAAGTTGTTCTGAAAAAACAGGAAAAATTAAAAAATAATATTGACACTGGTGCAGATTGGCTGTACTTGAAAGGTCTAGTCACTCTTAAGAGCAAACCTACGACCTCAAGTGTTTGTGCAGCTTCAACATATTACCTCCTGTATATACATTTAGCACCTGCACCATGGTTCCAGCTTTACAAATGCAGTTATGAAATGTATAGCAAGGTAGACAGAAAAATGATAATTAAATGGAATTTAATGTGTTCCCAATAAAACAACATGGATGCATCCGGCACAAGGATGATGTACTCCAGTTTTAGAAATATCTTACCTTTGCTGTGACATTTTTTACGAGCAACTGGTCACCACTGTGCTCTTGTTCAGCAATAATCCTAGGACCTGCAAATATTAATACACATTAGAAATATGTTTTTCTAATGCAAAAGTGGAAAAGATAAGTTTTCTGTCAGATGGTATCACTACCACATCCTGTAAAGATTCATGATACATTTTTAGTTTTAAGAGCTTTGAGAGTTTTTAGTTTTCTCAAATGAGTGTACAGTTTAGTATCTTTCTAGATAAACTCAATGTACTAAATTGTAAATTAAAAAAGTTTACCCATAAAGAGCTTTCAACTCCGGAACAAACTAGAAATAAGCCCTCCACAGCAAAGGTTTAAGGGTGGGTAAAAGCAAAATAGTACAGCTGTGACCATTTTAGCTCATGTTACTGTATTTTGTGTCATTGTGCCTCTATATTTGTACTGTATTGAGCTTTTATGGATGAAGACTGATGATGATATGAAGACTAGATATTTTGGTTATAGCAATAGCTAACCTTTATGTAGTGCATTACTTTTCACACTCACCTCTACTGGCCTCATTTAAAAATTAACCTCAAATTGTGCTGCCAGAAAAACAGGTTTAATAATGTAATGGGATATATTAAAATGACTCAAGTAGCTGCAGAAAACAAGGCATGTTCTTCAGTTCAGCTGTTATCAGCCCTTGATAAAAGAAATTGAAGAATTGAACCAAGGTGACTCATTCACTTTCTGTGTGGAAGTATTCGGTAAAACGCCTTAACCAACACCCAACGTGGTCAGAACCGCTATAAGATTAACATCTCATACCTGCAATCCCAATGAAGACTGTGAGGCCAAAGCAGATCAGAAACACCACGAAAACCAGGACGAAATGCCTTTTAGACAGAGTGTAGAGCCGCATGGGGGCCAGTCTGTAAAGCCAGGACAAGCACACAGAGGCTTACCACCACCCCTACCCTCTGACATGTATAAAACACACATGAAACTTACACAAAACAAACAGTTTTTTGTGACTGTCAGCCTGTCTCAAACGAGCGGATATGTCAACTAGCTTGCATGCTAGTTTACGCTAGCAGTAACAGATGGTGGAGAAGAGCTGCATAATGGCTTTCACACTCCCGTTCACAAATTTAAACATCGAAGACATTTTTTCCTCAACACTTTTTACACTTACAGCTCCATAGTTTGTGATTCTCAGCCTCTCTGATGAGAAAAGACGCTTGATTTTCGGAGTGAATCTACATCCGTATCAACATCAGGAGTGCGACAACTGGACTGCAACGTCATCAAATGGGAGGGGCTGTGATCACGTGGTGTAGTGAGGAGGAAGCTGAAGTGAAAGGCGAGTAGTATGGCCTTCATTTTTTAAGTCTGTATCATTCACATACAGCCTGCACCAATTGTACCCGATCCATAGTCTGCACCATTGATATACAGTTTATAATGTGCATCATTTATATACATTCTGTCTCCTTTTTCATTAAGTCCATAGGGGTAGATTTTGTGGATGTCATTGGGGGACAAGGGAGATTTGTGCCCTTTGTTTAAACACATACGTTTGTCCAACTTTCCATAAAGATTAAACAAACAATGGACTGGAAAAACTACTAAAATGTTAGTAATGGACAGAGCAAAATGTAAAAGGCCAAAAAGGAAAAGAAAGGAGATCTGATACTATAGGACTTCATTTAATCAAAAAGACTCAAACCCAAGTAATTTATTAGTTATTATTAGTTTTAATGGAGCTTTTTCCTCTATTATTTATTTATTTGTACTTTACCAAGTTTTAATGTTGCCAGTCCAGTCCAAGTTGAGATTCATTCATTCATTCATTCATTTCCAATATATATTTCATTACTTATTAAATATTTTGTCATTTGTAAAAGATAACTTTAACAGCTAATATTTGTGTGTTTAAAATATAAAATTTGCACACTGGTGATACATGCCAAAGAACATGCAGTTTGCCTGCAGCAACATCTGCTGGGCAATGCAACATGGCTCTATCTCTGAAAACATAAGGTGATTTAACCACGTGAGTCATATCAGTAAATTGAACTTCTGAAGTGTTTGTGTCTATCTATCTATCTATCTATCTATCTATCTATCTATCTATCTATCTATCTATCTATCTATCTATCTATCTATCTATCATGCTAGATCTAATTTCTTTAATCACAATAAGTCAGTTTACCTGAATGTACACAAGAAGACATAATTTATTTATTTGAGGCTAAATTGCTCAGTTCTAAGGTTAACACTTGTTGCCTTTAATAGGCATCATCAAGCCTCTGTCTTGCTTAGTTTATTCTGTTTATCTAATCTCACATATGGAGAATATTGAATGAAATGAACAGCTTTCCCATGGCTTTTTTGATCAAATATAACAGACTACAAATATAATAGACAATACACTGAGGCTCTTTACAGGCCAACTGTTGTTTATACTATCCAGTAAGAATAAGGCCATAAATCTCTATTATTCCATATAACATAGGTGTCTTGTGTTTCCATCATACAGTAACAGACCCATCATCAGATATAACGGTCTCTGAGCTGCAGATTGTTATATTTTAGGATATTTGCAGCAGATCCTGTGGAACCCCGGGGATTAGTGGATGTACCGTGGAGTGGGTGACAGCAGACCCACCTGTAAAATCGATCATCTCGGTAAGGTGTCAGGTCCTCCTTCAGCTCGTTGTAGGCCTCCTGTATTTTCCTACAGAAGTATTTCAGCTCGCTGTACAGAGGATTTTCCAAACCGGACGAATAGTCGGTGTCCATTATTCCATCGAGCGTCTGAAAATGGCGATGAGTGGAAAATAAACACACACACACACAAACACACTCACACACAAGCCTCGGCCTTCAGAGAACAGCACAATGAACCGTCCGCATTGTTCGGTCGTGTAATTGAAAATGCAGCCGTAGCTGTTTTGTTTGTGTCGCTTCAAAGACAGAATAAAAGCAGTGGAAATGAGTGGGCGGAAGCGCAGGAGGGCGGGGGGGTCACGTGGTCTCAGTTCAGCACCACGGACAGAGACTCAGACGGCTGTGAAGATGTGCCTCCACTGTCTCCCCCATCTATGGATCTGTTTTCCATAAAGCTTTCATTTCCTCTTAAATAGTTTATCAGTCTATGTTATATACAATGTGCTATGTTCAGATGTAAACTAATTTAGTCCCACCGTTTGTGGGGTGTCAAACTCACTTTAATTCTGGGGCCACATGCACCTCAATATGATCTCAAATGAACCAGAAAAATTATGAAAATATTTATATCTACTAGGTATACCTTAAAAAATGTGAGTAAGATGTACAACCTGAAATGTCTAAAGAAAATTTAGTACAGTTTTAACAATATGATGCTTCAGCTTATCATGTGCATTACAACTTATAGATCATAGTGGATCTACAAAGGCACAAAACATTTAGTAATAGGCATAATATTGTTAGAACTGCCGTTACTTGTCTTAACCTATAAAGACCCAGTGGTAATTTTTTGGCCGTTCCAAAATGGCTTTTTTTCTCTAGATTTAACGTTTCTTATATGATTTATTGCCATTTATTACAATATTATCCTCTGTATTTTGCATTTTTTTCTGTGAAAATTGGGTATTTTCCTATATTTAATTCACTGATCATGTAGATGTTCATTAAAGCACCTGAGTAAAGTTGAGGGTTAATGTATCAAAAATAGAAAGAACTACAGAAAAAGTAACTTTTTCAGTATAATCTATCATTACCTGAACATTAACCGAGTGTTTCCATTCACTGCCATTGATCAAACTCCATGGGTTTTACTGGTGAATCAATGTTGTAGAAGATGATGGTGTTTCCATGTTCACTGTGGAGCATTGGAACGTCCAAATGAGTCATATCTGAAGACCATGAAAAGATGACAAACTGCATTCTACACCAATTATTCACATGGATTGACAGAATTAGTGGATCACCAGGTTTTAAACAGTTTACATCAGTAGATGATTTTGGTCGCTGGTGGCTGTTTGGGTCTTTGTGGGTTAAGACATTTCATGTTCATATTTATTGAGGTTATTCACATTTTGGGGAAAAGATCGTTTGTAAATGTAAACATGAATTTTACTGGTCTGACCCACTTAAGATTAAAACCTAAAGTAATTGATTTTAACACCCAAGACTGTTAATATCCTATGTGTAATTTTTGCATTTCACAAATTCATTCAACGGGCTGGATTGGACCCTTTGGTCAGCCAGTTTTGGGCCACATGTTTGACACCCTTGGTTTATAGGATCATGTATAAAGTCACAAAAACAGCCCCAAACAATATTCTAGTTCTATACCAGTCCAAATCCACTGTGGTAACAATGACCTTTATCTACTAACAGACATATCTAGACATACAGAATTAATCAGCTCAAAATAAGAAATTGTGATTAAGGCAGATCTGTTTTCCAGGCTTAACACATACACTAACCTATGAAGCCTCAGAATGTGATTTGGTCGTTTAGGTTTTCCTTTATAGGTCTGGTCCAATTAGATGTACAGTATTTAAAGTAATTTGTGAATTAAAACTGTGGTTATTTACCTAGAACTGTTCAATAACCACTGAACCTTTAACCTATCCATGTACTTAAAAAATCCAGGTAAAATGGAATTTTTCAGTGATAAAACATAGGACTGTGCTGAACACTGAAACACTGTGCTGCTTTCATTCATCACAGTTTCTTAATTTGAGCCAATAAATGGCAGTAACTTGTGCAGGAAAGGTTAGATATGGACAGTAATTAATTTGTAACTATAACATCCATGTTAAAGTTTCTAAATAACCAAAACTTCCTATGGGATGCACATAAAAACACACAATTTTTACAGTATTTAAAGGCTTAGAAACCAATTCATTCTCACACAAGCAAATGTCAAGTAAATATCAATGTGGGTTATATTGTGAAGAGCCTTGTGGAAACTGTACTGCTGTTACTGGTTTGACACTGACAGGACTAGACAAGAGTTTTTTCTGAGACAATGACGTTTTATTCAAAAGATGCGTGACATATACAATTATAAAATAATTTACATGGCATGCCAGACTATCCATTCACTATAAACGTTCAGTCACCAAATCAGACTCAGATTTTTGTCAAGTGTTTTTGTCATTTAGGTCTACATCTACAAATACAAAGCACATCTCTTTTCTAAAGGAAAAAAAAAGCCAAATCCTACAATATCTACAACAGGTCATCTCATAAAATCAGTTGGAAGTGAATCCTTAACCTAAGTCCATAGGCAATTCTGAACATGAACTCAGTGGCTTACACTTAGCTTGAACGTGTGAACAGTGTGTGTATGTGTAAAAAGCCATGAACACATACATTTGAAGATAATAGATTTAACACTGATGAGGTTGGTAGACTGCACAGTTGAATACAGACAAACCTGACTTGACAGTTACACTCTACAGAACTATCCTATCAACTACACTAAACTGGGCACTTACTCATTCACATCTTTTCCATCCAATGCAAACTTCACAAAACATAGAAAATCTGAAACCCACCCCCACATCCCCGTCTCACAATTTGGGCTACACTTGTAACAAACTTTTATCAACACAAAGAAATGTTCAGAAACTCCACAATATACAGTATGTATAGATACTATATCTCCTTTAGGAAATAATCTCATAAATAAAATGTACAGACAGCAACTGAGATGTTGAACTCAAACAATGGTTTCAAACTGTGGTCAAAGTAACAAAGGGTTTTCTCGTCTAGTAAAATATTGCACAACTAACACAAAAAGATGTATTATTTTCTTTATGCCATGCTTATGTTTTCTTTTTTTTTTTTTTTAAGGAACAGTAGACTTTTTTCATTCTCCAACCCTACTCCCACCTCTGACAGACATGCATCTCAATGTACGATGGAAAGACCACAGAAAAGAATGTGATAATCTCATTCAAAAATTCAAAGACCAAGACAGAGTTGATCCAAAGTGACTGCTTTCTTTATACTGAGCATTAACACTTCCCTAAGGGCCCATTTTTTTCCCCTCAACTTTAAATGATAATATATTTTGGCACAGTTATCATGACCCAATCACACCTGCATTTTACTAAACCTTAACATTACTACACTCTTTGTAGAAATTCTGATTGCGGTCTTATACTAATAAAGCCTGCTGCAGGCATTTGCAACGTGCCTGACCATTTCTTCCTGTTAAAACGCTCTCAGTCGACCCCACAGTGTATCCTCAGAGGACACAAGCTTCACTTCCAACAAAAAAAGAAACCAGCTTTACAGATTTTACTTTCAGCTTAATTAATGAAATGATTTCTATCGTTTCAGCCTTCATTGGAGTTCTGACTTCAAAGATTCAGTGAAAATAATTCATCTCAACTGTTTTTCTGTATGTGTAGTTGTTCAGTTAAACACTACTACAGCTTTGCGCCACACCTGAAATAAACTAAAAACACAGTGGAGACAGGTGTAAACAGACATCTGTCAAAGTCACCCTGGTCTCTTTACAAGATTTACATGACCGATATGTATTTACACGACTTCTGAAAGAGTATGAAATGGCATAGGTGAAATATATAAAAATATTTCCTGTACCTTGCTTATATGTTAAGTGTGGGCTTTAAGAGCAGGGATAGCCCCCCCAACTACACACTCACTTCACAGAAGTGACAGCAGGTGACAAATCACTTCATGCCAGAGGTTAAGATGTTGAATCCAGGCCATGGCGACTTTTGTGCTCGTGTCACCGTATGTAGATATTCTGTTCAGTACAGGATATGTCAGTCAAAGCTTTCTGTACAATCCTCTAACCTGAATTCTCCAGATTACACAGCAATGTTTAAATTCAGCCACCAGTCTCCCAAATAAAGCAGGTAGGTCAAAAACTGTCAACAGGTATGAAGATTGTAGCTCACAAACAATGACAATAATGTTAAAATAGATAAACAACAAAATGTACATATAAATTAATCCATGTTGAAGAGTAATATTTCTTATTCCTTCAAAGTCCCAGGAAAACATGTAAAAGACTGCAGTTCATCCCAGCTCTACTTCCTCCTCACCTTCCCAAGTTAACAGTGACACCTTTCACACCAGTGAAACGTGTGAAAATATATAGTAGTGCTGCTAAATTATGCATATATCTAAACCTCAATACAAGCTCAGATAGCTTGAGATAGTAACAAAAGGAATGGCAGAGAGCAAAAAACAAAAAGACCCTCCTACCCTCCAGCACACTTAGTCATTTAATAAAATCCTAAAAGCAAAAGCAGTATAATAAAGTGGTAACCATTTCACTGAAGGTTTGTACAGCAATGGATTTCAGTGCCCAGTAGTACCTGTGCGCTCTGAGAAAAGCAACTTTAATCTCCAGAGTGTGGTTTTCAAGTATAACTGCTGCTTCTTTAGAAAACTGCGCTTCAACAGCTCCTCTCTCTACAAAGTTTTTCTACCTAAAGCAGCATTTATTTGCATGATGATTACCAAAGCTCAGCTCTTTGGCCCTACATGCACTGCAAGGTGCCAATCGCTGCCAAAATGGAGCAAATTGAGGGCATCCTTAGCAAATGCCAACACTTGTTGCACCAAATCTAGTGGCAGCATTGTGTAGTGCAGCGTGATTGTATCTCTATGATCAGGGCTGTTACAGTCCTCTCTCCAAACACAAATATCATTAATCTCAAATGAAACAACTGTGCCCCTTTAACAGATTTCACTTAAATCCCAGATAGAACTCAGGGTTCGAACATCTTATTTGAGGCGTTGAGTGACATTGGCTAAAGCCACTGCAAAGGCTTGCACAGCAGAGAAGGGATACTGAAAATCCAAGATGTAGGCATTGCCATCAATCCTGCCAAACTGCATCACCTGTGCAAACAAAGACATCATGACAAAGTTAGTATATAAAAAGGACTGTGACAAGCTGGTAATATAAATATTCTAGATGTTGAGCTGTGCATACTATAAATATTTACTTGCAGACAAGAGTGATCATCTCAGGATAATGACTAGAGGTTGTGAGTGATGTTTATTGAACCATATCTCACTTACTTGTCTGCCTTCCAGTTCAATCTGAAAGTTCTTGGCAGACTCCTGCGTGACACGGCCGCCAAAGTCCAGCTGATAGACCTGTGTGGCTTCATTCCACAGCGGCTGTTTGTTGGCCATGACATAAACAAATCCCTGGCTACCCAGTCCCCTGTCCTCCTTCTCGTTGGCCTTTCGACACTTGATCTCATCCAGCTCAGTGGCAGCCCGAAGGTTTCTCTTACTCTTCCAGCCCTTCTTACCGCTTTGGCACTGGTTGAGAAGCTCATCCCCACTGATAAAGAGCTCTGGCTCACTTTCTGAACTATCCTGGAACTCACTGTTGGCAGTGGCCTTACTCAGCTTCTTAGCCTTCAACTGCTGCTCTTTTTGTCCCTTCGGCTTCTTCTTGTCCCTCCCTCCCAGCCGTGGACTGGAGATGAGAGAGTTGAAATCACCTAGAGCTCTGCCTTCCTTTTTTGATTTGTTCCCTTCAGCTAATGGTGGCACATTACCTTCTTCAGCTCGACCATCCACCCTCTTGCGGTTCTTTTTACTAATTTTTTCAGAGCGCTGTGGCACAGGGCTCTCAGTCAAGGAGAGCACCTCTTGAAAAGCTTCCCCAGCTTCTGCCATGGCCTCTTGTAATCCTCCATGGCTCTGCAGCTCTGCTGGTGGTGGAGGAGGGGGTGGAGGAGGAGGGGGAGGAGGAGGAGGTGAGAGAACATTTTTGTCCACTGCCATGTGGGAGGCTTTGGGTGGCAGTGGTACTGCAGGACTGGGCATAGGAGGACAAGGGTTATAAGTACCCCAAGGTGTGTGAAGGGCAATAGGGGGAATAGGAAGCCCAGCACAAGCGCTTCCTCCTGGATACATGGGCGGGAGAGGACAACAGGCAAGGTTTGCCAGGTTTGCAGAGTAACCCGGTGGTAAGACAATGGTGGCATCCTGCTGTGAGAAGGGTACTGGTGCAACCACCTCTTTTGGGGAGGAGCAGGGACGTGGTGATGTCGCGATGGGCTGGAGCTGAGCTCCTGAATAGGCAGTTGCTGGAGGGTACTGGAGAGAGATTTGATAACCTGCAGCAGCTGCAGCAGCTTGAAAGGATGCAGCACTGGGACTGGTGGGGGACTTTGGAGAAAGGACAAAAGGCAGCCTGGACACATCCAAGTGCTGAGTTGGGTTAAGAATAAGTGGGGGTGGTTTGTGGGGCCCGGGGGGTCCAGTAGGGTTCAGCGTTGCTGTCCTTTCCTGAGGAACCCACACCTCCTCTGTTGCAGCTGGGTCCCACTGATAAGGAGGAGGCCGTTTGACTACTAGCCCTGATGCATCATTTCCTCCTAGTGCCAGATGCCTCAGAGACTGATTCAGTGTCTCATCTTCAGTAAAAGCTGAATTAACATAGTCTGCCCTGTCTCTGTTTTCTGTTCTTGCTCCTCCTGCTCCAGTCCCTGATCCTTCTAGAGCACTCAGCAGGTTGTAAGAGGACTGGGATGCCAAAGGTGTAGTGCTGTTGGAATGAACAATAACTGTGCTGTGTGGTGCTCCATTACCAGGAGGAAAATCCTGTCTGATAATAGTCCCTCCTGCTATTCCATTAGCACTCCCAGGAGCAGTACCTCCTACACTGGATCCACTGCTACACTGACTACAAGTGTATAAGGCTGTTGGCACTCTCTGCTGGAGAGAGGCTGCCAATGCACCACTGTTTTTAGCCTTAGGAGGCAGCGGTCTTGGCAGTTCCAGCATCTGGGAAACTTTGAGAGCAGCCTCTCTGCTGTTCCTCCTGAGAGTGGCATGGATTAGATTGCTGTCAAGCCTTAGACCAATGTTCCGGCTAGCAGCAGCAGTATTCTGATTGGCTGGGTCAGGGTATGGGGGAGGGTCTCCGCTGGGTATGGAGTAACGAGGTGCAGTAAGTCGGTTGAGAGTGGCAGAGGTATAGGGCATCTGGATCTTCTTGCTATCAGCTGAGGAGGAGGAAGAGGATGTGACCCTGAGAGTGGCAGAGCTGCCAGGTCCCTGGAGTGTATACACATTCTGATTACAGACAAGACGCGTTCGAGGGCGACATACTTCCTCCACATTCCCACTACTGTCAAAAGTTGTTATTCTCTCGTAGCCCAGTGGTGTGGGGTACTGCGCTTGTTGCTGACCTGACGGATACAGTGGGAAATCACCCTTCTTAAGACAAAGGTCACTAGGAGGAGGGGTACCACTGGTGCCTCCTACTCCTCCTCCTGTTCCAGATGCAGCACTGGGAGCAGTAGTGGAGGCTGATGCTGAGGCAGCAGCAGCTGCAGCAGCCACAGCTGCAGCAACTGTCCCAGGGTAAGGGGGTGGAGGATTCATCTTACTGAGCTCCAGAGGAGCACTGAACACCACAGTATCACCCTCGGCCAGCTGTGAAGCTGACCGAGTGGTCTTTATTTTCAGTAAATGCTCATGTTCACCTCCCACTGTTCTCTCAACCACTAAATCAGCAGGTGGATGGGGGATCTGGATCTGCAGCGCCCCCGGCTGGAGCTGGTGCACAGCTGCCCCTGAAGGCTGTCCGGGTGTCACAGAAGGAACAGGAATCTGAATTTGGAGCTGCTGCTGAAGAGGATGATGGTGCTGTGACTGTTGTTGATGGTGTATATGCTGCTGTTGTTGCAGTTGCTGTTGAATTTGTTGCTGCTGCTGTATGTGCTGCTGCAGCTGCTGCTGCTGTATATGTTGAAGCTGCTGCTGAATGTGCTGTTGCTGAAGTTGTTGCTGTTGTAGATGCTGGTGCTGGAGCATTTGCTGCTGCTGGAGTTGCTGTTGATGCTGAAGCTGTTGTTGTTGTTGATGCTGGAGCTGTTGTTGCTGTTGATGCTGAAGCTGTTGTTGATGGTGCTGTATTTGTTGATGATGTTGTAGCTGTTGCTGCTGTTGCTGTTGCTGCTGTTGCTGCTGATGACTTGGTTGTTGATGCTGCTGTTGTGAAGGATTATGGGAAGGTGGCGGTCCAACCATGAGTCGACCCATTTCTAGGCCCCCAAAGATGACCTGCCCTGGACTTGAGTACCTGGTGGGAACTGTGTACTGGGCTGTCAGGATGGTGTCCTGGCTTTGGTCTGATCCACTGGCAGCAGCTCCAGCTGGGGTTGGGGTTGCTGTAGGATTTGTAAGGACATCCAACTGAACGTTTTGATTGGCTAGAAGTGATTGAACCAGACCAATGCTTTGAGCAGGGGACATGGCCTGGGCAGGACTATGAATGGGGGCGATGGGGATGTTGACAGTACAGGGAGGATTATCATCAGCAACACCAGCAGGGCCTGTGACAGGTAGGTCATCTTCATCCTCACTAAAGACATTGGGACTGAAGACAGGCAGGTTGATGTAGTCGATGGAAATCTTCCGAACCTCTGGCAGGTAGATGGTCATCTGTCTGGGCTGCAGATGGAGGAGGCTCGTCTTATAGATGACTAAAAGGGAAGATACATGAAGAAGAAGTATGAGGAAAAAAATAAATTGGGAAACTTCAGAAAACAAATAATATTAAGTTATTTAACATTTCTATATTTCAGTTTATCTGATAAAACAAGTTGAATGGTTACCTGCACCAAGATTGGTTGGCAAAAATGTGGCTAGCCCTACAATCTTGAACTTTGTTCCCCAAATATTAGATGTGACCTGAGCTAGGTAGTTTTGCTGGAAGAAACAAAGGCAAAGGAGAGTGTTGTTTTACAAGAACACACCTACAAATAAAATGAATCACATTTAAAATCATAAGAAAGTTAAGTAATTTTTTTTCTGGTTTATCATCATAATTATACTTATTAAACAATAAAATTTTATACCTGGGTGATGTCATCTAGAGGAAATTCTCTCCGTGTTAGACTGGGTGACCCAATTGAAGGTTTCCGTATTGGTAACCTTGGTGACCTGGAGATCTCCTGTGTAGCGCGGGAAAGTTTTGGCGATTTTCTGGGATCAATGTTGATCCTGTTGGTAAAGGGACAAACTAAGTCTCTACAGAGAAGGTAGCAAATAAAAAAGAAGGTTTAGGCATGCAGTGATCAAAACAGTAAATGTCAGAACCTCTCATTTATGTGAAGGGTTAGGGAAATATTACAATCTCAATGACGACAAGGGTTTAGATCATTAAATTTGTAATTTTAAGAACTCTTGTTGCATCTTAAATAGGGTTAAACAGTCTCTTTATCAAACTGAATCATTCTGCAACAAATGAACAAAAACAGGTTTTTCAAGCTGTGTGTGAATACAGGAGCATCACTGTTGAAGAAATTAATAGAATATCAGATTTTTAAAAAAAATGTAACAAAATATGCGACAGTACTGACAGATTAGGTATCTGGTTACCTGGGCAGTTTAGGGGATTTACTACCCCTGGATATTTTTGGAGATTTCTTGCCAACCCAGTCATCACTCAGCTCAATGTCACTGGAGTCAGAACAATTGCAGCTGTCAATCATGGCAGATATCAGACTATTGCCGTAAATCTCATCTGAGGGAAGACAACAACAAAATGATAAGTCAATAGATTATCAATATGTGGGTCCTAAGATGAACATAATAGGGCTCATTTGTTCTTACAGCAAACCTTCACCCACTGTGATGCTGAAGACATAGCTCAAATGTGAATATGTGGACATCTTAATTAACTTGTTAATGAAAAAGGAGACATGACATACTATATCACTGACAAAGTAATGCTTGAATATTTCGTCACATACATAAGAACGTTATCACAGAGTCCAAACTATAACCTCATTGCGTCCCTTTCCTCATTCACACTGTATAGGATCTGTGAACCACTGCTGCCCCAGTTTAGGTCAAGCTAATTTATTTGATGGACATTAAAGTGTGAATAGGCTGGAACCATTTCATGGCTGGCTTCATTTATCACTGTGGAGGGAGGGAGAGGGCTGATTTATGAGGAGCCCAGGGGCCATCAGAGCCCCCATTAAGCAGTTTTTAATTAACATGGGCCCAGTGTGCCCTATGTGACTAAAACACACTCACTCTGTATGCCAAGACTAGATATTCAAATAACTGGAAAAGTACTGAATCAGGCTGATATGACTGGGAGTAATACAGTATACATAATACAGATATGAATCTAAAAGGATACAAAGACAAATGGTGAATAAATATCCCACATAAACTACAGAGATACAGTGGTAGGAGAAAAACATTTTTGGACACCCCATGTATTCTTGACATACTGCATTAAGAAAAGACTCTTAAGTCATAGAACTCTGCCAAGCATTGTGCCAAACCTACATGCTCCTTCTGCATGTGCTCTGTTCTACTGAGGTCCACACTGAATGTTTCAGCAAAATAATGAAACACATCTAAGGTGTAACATGTTGAAACTATCAAGAACTTAGTTTGATTTTCTCTTGTTAAAAATAGACAAAAAAAATAATTTGCATTTGTTTGTGTCTGTCTGATGAAGCCACACAAAAGATTTTTCCACAAATATTTCATGATAATATTTGAGATTATGCACAATTTTAAGGGTGTCCAAAAGATTTTTTCCACTACTGTATATGTAAATAAACCTTAATCTAATACAAAAATAACAACACCCTGATTAAAAAAAAAAAAAGTTAATTAGGAGAATGCTATTTCGGCTGTTACAATAACAGTAGTCTTCATAATCACACTCCACGAATAAGAAAACAGACAACTGCTCTAACAGTTTATTATTTTGACCAATCACTGTTATCACATAATCCGTTATCTGTGTATTTGTTGTGTAGGTTAATGTTATGAAGGAAACGGTCTGACCTGTTTTCCCATCAGTCTTTGGGTCCATGATGACAAACTCAGGCCGTAGTTTACTTATTCGTCGGCCCTTCAGGATTGGCACAAGACCCCCGAGGTACTCCAGGTACAGAGTGTAGCAGGGCCCCCCCACCTCAGGATTATCCTCCGTACGCTTCATGGTGCAGTGCAGGCGTTCATTTCCAGCTGTTGGGTAGCTCACAAAATCACGCATGTTGTTGGGATCTGGGATAGGAGGCTGGAAAACATTAAGGACCTTTAATCTTTATGTTTATTTTTTACTACGAGTTAAATTGTCAATATAGCAGTGTTTAACTGTACAGGTGCATTGACCCAGAATAGTATACTCTGCTGTCTCAGAAGGTGACGGCAAAGGCACAGTATGTATCCCATAAATTACCCTCAGGCAGTGACCACCAACACTCTCCTGTCCTGCGTTACCTTGATGGTCGGGACAAAAGCGGCAGTGACGTAAGAACAGAGGCGGGAAGGCATAGTGAGCTTGGCAACGTCCTTCTCTTCCTTCACTGCTGTGGCGATGCCCTGCTGGCAGAGAAGTTGCAGGCTGGCAACACGGTGCTCCACTCGCACGACGTAGAGTGCTGGTCCACAAGCCAAGAACAGGCGAGAGTCCCTGTGACCCCAGCACAGGGTAGTGATTGGGCGCTACAGGGTGACAGAGATTTAGGATGAGGACCACGTTGTTCCTACTTTGTCTACATTCTGTGTACAATCAGTTCACAAGGTCATGAAGATAGACTGATAATTAAGGCTTCTCCCCTGGAAATACTGACAATGAAGGAAAACAATAGCCCCGAAAAGAAATAACAATAAATGAAAATGGTCTCAGCTTGACTTCACTAGTTTGATGTTCATTTTCAGATTTCTTAATGACTTATTTTGAGCTTAAAATCATTTTAGCGGTTAATCCAGTTATTAATTTCCAAGCATTTTGATTTTCTTTTCACTGAGGAAGGAGGCCAGTAGTGGATTTTTAAAAAAAACCACTACTGGGCAACCATCAACATAAAAAAATGGGAAAATTTGAAGGTTTTAAGATTTAACTAATTCATCCATTACTCTACTTAAAGAGATGCATTAAAAAATAAGATGGAAACAAAATAAAGTTAGGCATTAGATCTGTTTTTTTTATGAAAGACAGTCAATAGGGAGGTTTTCTTAAAACTGTTCTTGAAATACAATAAATAAAGGATTCAGTGGAATTACTATTTACTGATGGAAAACAAAATGACACACTACACTTTGATTACCTGTGCTGGTGTGTCCAGTGTGTAGATGTGTTCACCCCGAACATTGTAGAACTTAACAATGGCGTTCCTGGCAGCAGGAAGACAGGAGGGGTCTGGAGAGAGGAGGGTCTTCTCCATCCCTGCCACTGCAAGGAGGTCCCCCTGTGAGCACCACTGGACCACCACATCTATAGCACAACAGCCAAATATATATATATATATATATATATATATAGAGAGAGAGAGAGAGAGAGAGAGA
>JAPQRP010000018.1:29804060-29825081 GCA_037367295.1 Apogon hyalosoma
AAGCAACTGAACAAATAAAGTTTGAGTGAATAAACAAATCTTAGAGTTACTCGACACTAATGATGTGACACTCATGCACCTTTCAGTCCAGTGCGGATGAGGGTGGGAGAGAGGTCATCATAGTTGTTCATCAGGCTGATGTCTCCAGAGGTGAAGCTGACTGTCAGCAGAGGTTTCTGGCTGTGCACTGAGAGGAGACAGGAAAAACCCCAAAATATTACAGAAGCAGTGTGAAAACAGTACATGGTAATGATCACCTGAAACCAAAGTTAACATGCATCTCTTTACAAGAGCTGTTGATGATGGACCTCTTGTTGTTTTTCAAGGCAGGGTCTAAATAAGAACATCTGATGATCAAAAGTTGAAACAGTACTCATCAGTTTATATAAAATTCATGAGGGGAAAAACTGAAGTTCATTAATCACAGCTGATAATGAGGTATGAGCTGTATTTATACAATCTAGACATTTCAGCACTTCACAGAGGATGTGGTGATGGATGCAATTCCAGAATGGGAAATGAAAACAAAATGAATGTGACAAAAGACTTAAACGTGAATGTTTGTGTTTCACTATAAATTAAAGGAAAAGCTGTCATCAAGTGTCTTAGTAAGGCATGTCCACCGTATGCTGTTAGAAGAGGTTCAATTGACTTTGAATTCTACAGAAGAGCTGAACTGATGGTGGTTGTGGAGAGCACAGTTAGTCCAAAATCTGCCATAGGTGTTCACTGTGGCTGAGATCTAGTGCCCATGGAGGTCAGGGGTTATTATTCATGTCCTTTTCCAATACATTAAACAATTACATTGTCATGATGGAAAAGATCACCCCCATCGGGATTGTCCTTTAATTTGTCAATCGTCTGTAGTTGACTGTTATGTATCTTTTCCAACTGTCTTCATGATTAGTTCATTTCTACTGCAGCCAAATTAAGAGGCATTTTCATCTGCTCTAACACAAACTCAGCAAATCCCACTGCTGCATTTGTAGCTGAAACGAGTGGCATTCTGTCACACGACACAGCTATAAATAACACACCTTCAGACAACCACTCATACATTTTCTATTAAAATATCCTTGACTATGTCCTTTCACCAAGTCCTGTAATGACCCAAATACCAACAAAAATAAAATATCCACCTCTGCCTCTGCCAAATAAGAGTGAGTCTTTTTATAGTGTGACCAATTTACAGTGTTTGTTGTACTAAATCAGATATATGATGCTACTGTTAATGCATTGTGTTGTGCTGTTCAGTGATAATGGGTCATCATCATATATCATGACAGAGGGACCTGGCAGGCAGAGGAAAAGGCAGCCTGGTGTTTTAGTCAGGTTGTCTGCTTGAGAGATACTTTCTATCAGGGCCAATCAATTACTATTGACTGGTTTAATTAGTGAGTTAGAACATAATCACTGTTTCAGCTAAGGCAAGCATTTTTCAGCCTTACCACCAGACCCACTGACGGAAGGGGAAAAATAATAGCACAGCGAGAGGAGGACAGATCCTCACTAATACACCCTTAGCAACTGAGAGTAATTAAGCTGAGGAGAAAAGGAGGCAAAAAGGGGAAAAAAAAAAAACAGGAACCAATAAAGAGAGTATACACAGTGGAGGCAGCAGGATATGGAAAGCTAAACACACACTACTATTCCCCTGTGAGACTGCACACATCCCAGTGTACCAGATTCATTTCAACTGGTCAGCTAACTCAGTGGTTCTCCAACTTTTTCAGGTCGATGTCCAAAAGAATTATCTAGTATTTTTTTGGGTCTTGAATGCACAAAAAAAATTATGAACTGGCATAAACCTTACTCTTAAATCATCAGGACAATGTTGAATAAAGGCTCTTTGCTGGAACACTGGGACGTCAAGATAAAGTCAACAATCACTTCTAACAGTGACAAGTAAAGTTACTTAACCAGTAACACATTGTTAGAATAAAATGTACACTATGACATGACTGAGCAACTTTTAGCCTTTTTAGACTAGCCTCTATATCAAGTATAATTGTGTTTACATGTATGCTAGTATCCCAGTCATGAGGCATATCCTGGTTTTGATCATACCCAGGATATGGTGTTTACATGGAATACAGATACATCTGGATATTCATTTCCCTGTTTACATAATACCAATACTAGTATCCCAGTTACTCATTACTGCTGTTGTTGGTGCAGGCGCCAGCAATAAAATTAATCTAACATATAACTAAACATAACAAAATAATTTCAGCCAATTTTAAAGTTAAAAAGCTACAACAAAATAGACCAGTTTGGTTTATAACAGACTTAGCAGGCTATTGGTGATTTGTTTTACTGTTGTTTTTCTACTGCCAGAAATGGGAGATAAGACCAACAGGTAAACACATCCTTCAGCTGTTATTCTGTCACCACATAGGACAAGGGGGAGGATGACAACATGCAGCCGTGACTAATGGCAGAGGGTTGTCATAATGCAGCTCAGCCACTGGTTTTAAAGGTAATCTGTACAGTAAAGTTTCTGTAGTATTTTCTACAGTTGACTTGCTGCATGGTTTGTTTTGGGGAAGCTGACATCCTTTTGGTTGCTTTACCATGGACTTAACCTTCTCATCTTTCTTTCCAATACTAAAAGACAAAACTCTGTTTCCATTGCTCTTGTGAGATTCTTTTGTTACTGCTGGCACATTTGTATTTCTGTGACATCATTGTCAGTAACTTTGATACGACCTGTACACGTAACAGTATCCTGGTTACAGGGATTACTCCTGTTACAGAATCTGGGTTCTGAGTTTCTCAAAACCGGCATAAGGTCACATGTGATACTGAAATCGGGATACAGTGTTTACATGCTCGCAATCCTACAGTTTTTGTTATACTGATATACATGTAAACACAGTCAATGCCTCATTTCAAGACATTTGTCTAGTTTTATTTTTAACTTTTCCTTACCGAGTACCTCCAACATAAAAACACAAAGGCCTTTCCTGTTTACAATTACTTCAGTGTAGCAAATGTTTACGAACTCTCTTTTCTAGTGAATTCACATATCTTATAATGGTATTGTACTGTTGTTGTATTTTACTCTGCCAACCATGACTCAATAGAAATGGTTCTACAATCCTAAATTTCGGAAAGGCAGAGCTAACTCACCAGTCCTTAGTGACAGAGTGACAGGACCTGATTACTGCTATTGTACATCTGAGTCAATAGCCGACCGTGTCAAAAAGAGGAAAGCTGATGTCACTAGCATCACAACAGGATTATCGCAAATTAAAAATAAATCACTTAAAATGGTTTGTGGAAATATGTGTTTACCCTGAAACTGTTTCCATTTTGTGCCAAGTTGACAACTCTGGTAATGAGGGCTGCAGAGGCTAAAACAGGTCCTGATGGTAAAAATAGTATTCAGTCAACTGTGGCATCACACTCAATTACCTCAGCTCTCCTTGACATCTCAAACTTATTCCAGCAGAGTCCAAATGGATAGGGATTTAAAAAAAATAAAAAAATAAAAAAAAATAAAGATATATATATATATATATCTTTGAAAATAAAACTGAAACGGTAATCTTTAGTGATGTGACTTCTTATGTTACAAATTTCAAATAATACAAACACATTTTTTCAAGCTTCAAAGAGGTAGCAATGTTAGTGTGTCAATAACAGGTAAATGGAAACCCAAGTAGTGAAGGCATATGTAAATGAAGAGACTCCAATGAATTATTGAAAGAACAAACAGGATATTAAAAGGGACTAACACAAATGCCACAGTAGATGAAAAACAACTATAAAACACTACTATGTATCAAGACGTGCTAAAATAAATGGTGTTTGACAAACTAAGAGTTGGAAGCAATGCTATGTGATCCAAAACATGGATCACTTCAGAATGCAAAAGTTATCTGCCAAATTCAGGATTCTGTAAAAATAACTCATATTATATAAGATCCACAGTCAATACTAGCATGAACCATTACATCAAAGTGGTTAAACAATCACAACGAAGATGATGAAGAACCAGCTACTAATATTTGCATAATAGTAGTGGTTGGAAATGCAAATAAATTTAATTTTATTTTGCAGGTTTTCTGAAAATTTGGTTAAAAGTGGAAGTACATCTGGATGGAAACCTACCTTTTCAACATGCATAGCCATAAGGTAATGCACTTAACAGAGTTCATATACTGAACTTGCTCAGCATATTTGCAAAAATATGAGACGCACAGTGACAGTTATATCAATATAGTTCAGTTTCTTAACCATGGGTTTAATCAAAGAAGGCCTGTGATCCAGCAGAGGGTCGGCCCAATGTTAGCAGTGCTTTGCTTCCTGTCCTCCATCTTACCCTTTCATCCACCATACATTGTCTGCTTGTTTAATTTTAACTGTTTACAACAAGATTTGCATGATCACAAGATCAGACATGTTGATCAAAGTCTGTGGAAAGGCCTCCATCCCTGCTTACCCATTTTTTGAGTAGTAATTACATGACTTGCATTGGATTGACCTTTCCCCTTGCAGTGCATTGCCTGCTTATTTTGCATGCTGGCATTATATGGCACATGTCTTACATTCAACTCTATGACATACATTAAAAGCAACAGACTTTGACACCATGTTACTATAATTGCAGGATATATGTATCATCTAATACACATACGTAGTTTGGAAACCTTATTTCACCATATTGGCAAAACAGATGGTCTTTGGACGAGTTTGAAGAGCCTACTCAACAACTCAAAGGCGGAGCATCAAACCTTGTGGTGGGGAATAGTCGTCAGAGTCTGTGTCGCTCTCACTGCTGTCCTCGACCAGGAAACTGGGGTAGTTCCATGACATGCCAACAATGCCATCAGACTCATGCAGCAGAATGTGTGCCAGCATCCGCCCATGACAGTCCATCACTATCACCTGTCCATCTGCGGTACCAAACAACACCTGTAGAGGAACACAAAATGTTAGTGGACAGAAAAGGAGCGATAAAACTTAAGGAAATGAAAAACAGATAAAAAAGGGAGTTCACGTAGGCATAAAAAGAAGACTGTACGCAAAATTTTAAAAATGCATATCATGAAGAAACAACTTGAAGAAAGAAACATAAGGGATGAAGGCAAAGAACCAAGATGGGAACACATATTCAAAGTGAAAGTTTGTTGACGTCCAACCCAAGCTGACAATTTAACAGCATGAAAGCAAGAACATAGCCCATCAAGGGCACAACACATTCAACACAGGAAATGCTTGCTGTCACTCACTGCTAATCTCCTCAGGGGTGTGTCTGTGTGTTTTGAATGACAAGTCTACATACTCACAGTGGCAAATGAAATGTTCCCATCCATCAAAAATCTGTGGTTTGTGTATTACCTGCTGGTCATCAGGGGTCCAGATACCACAGGTAATCTGGCTTTCCAAGTTGATCTCAGAGGACCAGTGTCTCTGTCCGCTCACTGAACCCACCAGGACAAAGCCATCGCGGTATGAGATGAGAGCCTGGGTGCCATCATGGGACCAGGTGAAGTCGCTTACCTATGGCAACACACACACACACACACACACACACACACACACACACACAAAGAGTTAAAAATGTAAAAACGACAATCTCTAATTTTTCAGGACATTCCAACTATACAATTTTTGTATAAATACATATTATATACTACAAAAAGCTACTGACAGTACCTAAACTACCACTTTCCTCACTGTGGAGACCCTGAGGATGTCAACAAACCTGTGTTGTGGTGTAAAATCCAGAAAGGCCTCTAGGGGCCACTATAGGGACATGTACAATCAGTCAGACTATCAAATCTCATCCCAGTACTATGGATGTCAGACAGATATGTAACTAAGTAAAGAACAAACATGATGACAGTATGAACACACCTACCCATAGGGCAAGAAAGTCATTGAATTGTTTGATGAATATAAAAATGATGTGAATCTGAATATGCTTTGGCTTCACAATCACCAGATCTACACGTGGCTATGGGAAACTTTGAACTGGTATGTCAGATAGTGTTCTCAAAGAAAAACAAATGAGAGAATATCCTTTAGAATAATGGACAATCCAATAGGGAACCTGCTCTGATGGCACCTATTGAGGTACTTTGTTTTTCCTTTCTGTAGCTGCCTGCAAGAGCTTAAGCCTCAAGTGCAGAAATGTATACATTTATAACCGCATGGGGTAGTGAAGTGCTATTCTAAATGCAATACATCTCAAGAGGCTATTGTTTAGACTGTCACGTAGTAAGTAAATTGATCAGAGAAGATGAGATGTTGTCAGGATTTATCACTTTCGGTTTTGCATATGACAGTGATTGATGGATGAAGTCTACAGGCAGGCTTTGACGCTCCGAATCTCATTTATTTATGCACTTTACATATTCTGTCACATATTACACACAGATTACAAATAAGATAAAAAATAATTTTCTTTACATATGTCTTGTTTTTGTGTCCTGTATCTTACCTGAGCTCCACGGTCGTTTACCAGCTCCACTGACCATCGGCCCTCATACTGGATCCAAACAAAGATCCCGCCGTCTGTATCACATGTGGCCAATTTCTGGAAGGGCTCATTCCACCTCACCAACACCACCTTAGAGACACACACAAGAGCAAATAAATGGGACACAAACACAATAAACAGCCTATCCTGTGTCTTTTTTCAGTCTAGAATTGTATTTTTTACAATTATTTGTTGGAATTATTTAGCAGCCGTCTTCTTATTCTTATCCATATTATGATATGACCTTCTAGCGTCTTTTGCCCATTCACTATCACAAATAACAAAGCGGCCTTGACTCAAGACTCTGAAATCTCATCTTTACTCTTTGCAAGTCATTCTAAATGAGGGCTCCAGCTGAATGCCTAAAATGCAGGAAGTTAAAACCAACTTGCCACATTTCAATGAACTAAATTTAGCATCCAACCAGATGAAAATCTATCACAAAGTGGGTTAACCTCATTTTCAAAGGATCTGCTAATATCCTGTATATCATAGACAATGAGATTCAGTTATTCCATCTCTGATCTATCTGTACCATTCTTTTCTACAAACACTGAGCACACCATACATGTAACTTGATCCAGCTGAATATGTTTGTGTGTCAGTGTGTAACTTGTGGTCTCTTTTTCATTTTAATCTGAGCATTCAGTTTGTTATGTGGAAATAGGAGATTCTCACCTGGTCTTAAAAAAAAAAAAACAACTATAAAAGACAAAGTGTGAAAGAAATAACTGACCAGAGAAAGTGAGTGCAGTGATTTAAAAATATATTTTTTTTTTAAAAAAACCTATATTCTCTTATAGAGATGTCATAAAGTGTATAGCTGTCAACAAAATCATTTTTAGAGATGTATGGCCCATACATCCAGGGCTCCATCTGATTAGTCAAATGTTCCCATGTGGAGTCTGAACACATACAAATTAAAGGATTTTCTTTTGTGTGTTTCCTGCAAATGTCTCCTACATGAGTATTTTATATATTGTTATAGTCTTGGTTGGTAATTCTAAATATAAAAGAAAAACATAACCAAATGGATACGTTTATTAAATAAATTTATAAAATATATGACTTTCTGGTCATTTTATATTAATCTGTTCTTCTATATTGAATTGACAGAAAGCGTATCACATGTGATATGCATCAATATACAATACGCGAAATGAACTACATCAAGATGTGTTATTTTTGTCATATCACACAGTCATAGATTGAACCGTTCATAACCTTTACTACCTTCATAACCTGTGTCGTGTCATCCATCTCCAGGTTAACTGTTACTATCTGCCCCTCCTCTCTCTTTGTTTCTATGTGTCTGGTCCTCTGTAGCGTGACTCAGCCTATTCCCAGAGGAATAATCCTAAGCAGGGAGAAGCTCTGCTCTCACTGACTGAAGCACGTGGGCTGAACACGCTCAAACACACAACACACTGCAGGTTTTAGTGCAGCTTACGCTCTCTGAGTGCAAGGCCAACATAGCAGTGGCAGGCAGAAGGATAAATCACTCAGTCTTGCCTGTTGCTAGTCTTCCATTGACAACCTTATCCTCTCCTCACCCTCCACATGAGCACACGTGATATTTAACCACTGTCTGCTGGAGCCTGTTTTTTTTTTATACCCAGGTGTATGTACTCACAAAGGGCAAATTTTGTACTAAGCATTTTTAATGTATTATAGCTCTATTGTTTCCAGTAGATGTAATTTATGCAAATGCAGCAGTAATAAAAGGGTAACAATTAGGCTTATAATTCTGATAACTCTTCTTGCCATTTCCCATGTGTCACTATAGTGTATTGTTTAATGTGAAAGTGATAAAAGACCAGGTAATGGTAGCTGAAATTAGACTGATAGGTTTCTCACAAACAAGTGTGTATGTAAACACTATGTACAGTCACATCTGCCCTCAAGTGTAATGAGTGCACAGTAGGATTAATCCCTCTCCTGGCCCTGCTCCCACAGCAATAAGATGTCCTGTGAGTCAGATTTACCGTGTTTTCACTCCCACTCCCATGTGACATAAATTCTGATGTTGCTCTATAGGTGTGTCTTAGCTGACATGCCACAGGGAAGAGAACACCATGAGACCTGGGCTGCTTCAGGTCTTAATGTCATTCTGACTGAGTTGACTGAATTCACGGACCATTAAAAACAGCCTCCTATCCATCAGTCACCTGATGTTGCAGTGCATATTGGACTGGGTGCAAAGCTGACAGACTATGGCAGTAGTACTGTAAAAGATAACACATTTCCATGTGTGGATTTCACTGGGGGAAAACAAATCCATGTAGTTCCTCCACCCATGCACTGTCTGCAACCTCTGGTGAGCAAAATGAATTTTCCGGATGGTATAATACCACATAATTCAGCTCAAGCCAGTGTAGAAATGACATTTTAGATTACCTAGGAGACCTTATTGTACACTTTCACCATTACTCATACATACACAAAATGACAAGGGTAAAGGGAAAAAGAAGGGTTCACCCGTGCTGTGCCTTACATGTGTAGATACTTATCTGCAGCCCCCACAGAGGTGACAATAATCTGTGTATGAGTGTAAATTTAGCTCTGTGTGGAGATTAGTGTGAGCTGGTCAGGCATCCCGCGAGGGGGACAGCTGAGCACCGTACTGTGACGCTGCGATCTGGGAGATCAGACGTCACATGGAGACAGACAGGATAAGAATGAGGAGCCACAAGACTCTGAGGGGCTTGAGGGGTCATGGGCAGAAAAGGTACAAGCATACATATAAGCAATATAGATTTACACAAGTCCTAACCAATTATCATCTGTATGGCGCAACAATACCAAAAAGACTATACCACTGAGCAGGCTGCGGCTGATAACCTGGAGATGAATTTAACACAAAAATCATAGTGATATAAAGCACAATCTTGAATCTTAGTCAAGACCTGGTATTGGAACAAGAGACTCCAGGGTTCTGATCCTTTTAATACTGTCCTTTGGCCGGCATGTGGCCATCCATTGACTGGTTTTTCTTGGAGTTGGTACAGCCATTACTTCTGTCTCGCTGTTTCCATTGCAGCTCTTTGGCCTCTTGCTCAAACTTGAAAAGTGGAAGCTGAGCTGACCCTAGCAATTTAACTGAAAATACCAAATCAAATAAAGGGACAGCTTTGGGTTCCATTAGAGTCAGCAAAAGTGAGAGGACACAGTGACAGCCCAGTGTCACAGCAGTGCAGCTGTGTGCATACGGGTCCGTAACAACACTGCTCCCAGACACAAAGGTCTTCCTTTATTCCAAAAAAACTTGCATTATGTTGCTCATACAAATGCAAGACATTCTAAATACAAGTAAATACATACATACTGAAATAATAAAGATACATAAGCACACATTTTTATTAAAAGTAGTCTATTTACACTCACATAAGACAAGCATTAATCAAAAAAATACCTGCTGCAAACTGTTCTTTTCCACGTGTAAAGAATTACTCTAGAGCAGGGGTGTCAAAATTATGGCCCACAGGCCAAAACCCGTCGTTTTCATAATTTAATTGCACTGTTTTGCACTAAAACAAAGAGAAAAAATTTAGTTCTCATTATTTATAGGTTGCTGTGCTATCATTTTACTGGTCTGGCCCACTTCACATCAAATTGGGTTGAATGTGGCCCCTGATCTAAAATGAGTTTGACATCCCTGTTCTAGAGTCAGGAGCAGCTAGATGACAGGAGAGTCAGATACAGGCCAAGCAAAAGAGACCGACACAAACCCCCTGCCCTCTTTGATTCTGGGTCTGACATGATATTAAATCAGAGACAAAACTCAATTAAGAAAAGCGCTGTGCTGTGCTGATACAAAAGGAAGGCAGCCAGAATAGGCAAAGTGTGGCAGGAGTGATTTGCAGCATCACAGAAAGGGCAATGGGACAAGACCTGCTGGGGAGGAAGTATCTGAAATGTTTACGAGTAGAGCAAGCAAGTGATTAACTTCTTAATCAATATTAATAACTGTTAATAGTAAATACATTGGTTATCAGTGATGTAAAGCTTGAGAGAAGCAACAGCGAACAGACTGTGTACTCTGAGTAGAGGCCAAGTGGACTAACGGACTTGTATGCGTTCTCTTTTATCATTGATATTGTATATATATTGTATGGAGAACACTTAAGAATAGCAGCATGCTCATGGTCTACATGTTTGATTTTATGAAGTTTTCATGATATTTGTTTTCCTGACTGTAAAAATGTATCTAAATATCAATAGATTATCTTGAGCAAACAGTGCACACCACTGACACAAACAGTAAAACAATGACTATACTGTAGATTCATTATAACATGTATTTACTGTTGGACACATATCAACTACCCAACAGGAAAGGCTGTGGAAGAGATGCAGGCCTTAAAGAAAACCTACATTTCTGGTTAGATGAAATAACACAACTACTTTTAAACATTATTAAACACTTAGCTGATATCAATATCAACAAGGTTTTAGAAATATGTTAATCGTCAAAAAAAAAAGGTTCATAGAATTAGAGAGGGTGACACAAACGGCTCCAACCATTCCATTATTTGGAGTATGCCTGGCTGCATGTAGACGGGAATATTGGTGGAATATTTCTTTTCATCAGCTATGTAACCAGTGTAGTAAAAAGGTTTTTAGATATATTTTAGTTTTTATATGTAGAAATCTCATCCTTGCCCATAGAAACTGCCCACAGTGAAATATAAAACATACTCTGAACTCACTAACAGTCCCTTTTGGAAAATTTCTAGTGAGCAGACAGGTCCACCAGAATCTGAGGAAGCAGCCAGGCCTAAGTGTTATGCAACATGTCCTCTCCAAGGAAGGATTAGCACGCTAAAGCCAATTCTACAAAGCACATTTGGTGAGACCATTTTAATGCAGAGCAGGGGTCATGTAAGCTTCAATCCTAAGACGGATTCAGGTGTCAAGAGATCAGATAAGGTGAGAACAAGAAGGTATCCAACCAAAGAGGAGTGGAAATAATTGAGAGATGGCACCATGTGAAGTCTGGGAGTCAGTCAGATGGGGGGGGGGCATGATTGACAGGAATAAGATGAGGGTAGAGCTATGATGCTGTGGAGGAGCTAATACGTCTGTGTAACAAGACCAGGGAACATGTAGGAGTCTGGACACAGGTGGTGAGAAAATCAAAGGTGACTTAGACCAAGTGTAGGAGGGGGTGGTGGATGTAACTGGACCAGAAATGCATCACAGTCCATTAAAAGCCATGACTTAACTCTAACTTTGCTCATCTTGTACTGCAGGAAAATGACACTGCATTCTACCAATCTTGCAGTTTATTATTGGACTAAACAGATAAGCCAGCTGCATCCTCTTTTTCCTCTCTGTCCATCTAAAAGAACTGCCTAAGTCCCACATCAGTGCTGATTCCAGCAAAGGCCTTCTACAGGAGCGATAAGCTGACTTATTTATGAAGCCTAGCCAGGCAACAACTTTTAATGCATGAAAATGTCACACAGCACAAGTGAAAATGAGAGGCACGCATTGGACCACAGTGATGGCATGCTTTGAGAACAGAAATTCATTCTCTCTGATCTCTAACCATCAACAGCATTAGCAGAAGAGAGCTCAGACAGAGCCCATGAAAGTTTGAAAGTCAAACATTGTCACAGAATTGAAAACAGAGTAACATCTGAACTAAGCAAACAGCTGAAAATGGAGAATTACTTTTTACTTGCAGGTTTCAGCCATATTATTTCCTGCATAGACACAATTAAAAAGCACCATATACACCTGGAAAATCTCACAGAGTGCCTGACTCTGTACTATATGTCAAACATTAATCACTAAGCATTATGACTGTACTAGAACTAGAGCAAAGAACAAGTAAGGAACATGTGATTAGACACAAATTAGTGTGTGGGTCAGTATGTAGGCCAAACTAGGTGTACCTACAGGTATACCACAAAGTCGTAAACACTAGCTGGTTTCCTGGGGTCAGCTGTTTCTTTTGGATTAAGGCCTTAGATTGTTGTCCCTTTCTGCCTCAGCAAAGCGCCTGGATCTGGCCTCAAAGGAAAACCAACACCTGGGACTTCATAAGGCTCCTGACAGTAGCAGGGAGGCGTTTGTCAATGTCTGTTCAGTGGTTTGAGCAGGAAACAGGTCCGTTCATAACTGAAAAGAAATTCTGTCTCAACAATTTATAAATGCAATGACATTGTACTGAGGTCTCAATTATGGGGCATAGTTTTAGCAAACAATTTGACAATCTCCTCCCTCCTGAGACTATCATGTAATGCTCTACTTTCTCACAGCATCCATGCAATAACAGTCAAAAGTCTGCTTTCTGACCGCAAACAACTAATTAAGATTTTCATTTTCAAGTCATTAGTTGATTAGCAGTTAATTTAAGTTTACTCTGTCAGAAAAAAAAATTCTATTACAAAAAGAACATTTCATAACCTTAAGTGAGGTCTTGAATAAAGATGAAAGGATATATTGTTCTAACATATATCAGTATTGGCCAATATGGGTCTTACCATTACAGATAGGATGTCATTTCGCTGAAAACGGCAACTGATATTTATCCCCTGTGATTGAATTTGTGCTCCATGATAGTGTGATAAAGCACTGCAATGTTTTAATTTGTTATTTTAGTGTTTATCTGTATAGGGACAAATATATAGCAAAGAATATTTCCACAGATAGTGGCATTTATAGCCTAGGATAATATGCAAACCCAGTCCCTACATAGGCTTTTTAAAGTACAAAAAACACAATAAAAACTGTGCAAAATACATACACAATCACTATCAAAAACACAACACAAGCTAAATTACTATATAATAATAACTAGCTATAGACAGACTGATCAATCTGATTGGTGCAGGACATTTTACAAAAATTCTATACTAACAGGAATTGGCTCTGATAAGGACTGACATTTACTATTTGGCTTACTTCTACAGAAAGTAATGACTAAAAAAAAAAAATTGCAGCAGGATTTGCCTTAGTTTTCGATGGCTGATTTTGAGATGTTGCGGTTGAGATTTTGTTTATTAATGAATTACATTGAGTGCAATATGTTTACTAATTCAGATTTATTTATAGATTGACTTAAGTATTTATTAGTTTGACTTCAATGTTTAGTTCAGTTCGCTTAGGCTATGTTCAGACAGGAGATCTTAATGCACCATTTGCATTTTTTGGTGATATCAGATTTTTTTGGTGTGCTCCTTCATATTACACATTAAATGCTATTTCTATCAGTTTTGAGCTTGAACTGAATGCGACCCTGAAGTGACATGCATGCACAAAAGAGGTCCTAACGTAATACGTAACCACGCAGGCATGCACTGTGTTTACAGAAGTAAATATGGAGGGATGCAGAATTGTGACGTTTGTCACATTTCAATGACATAAAGGTTGGATAAATGCGACCTGGCCATTCAGACTGAAGTCACGTTGCAAAATATCGGATATGTATCAGATTTAGGACCACATATGAAAGTGGCCTGGGTCAGATTTGAAAGAAAAAAAAAAAAAAAAATCAGATTTGTGCTGTTCTGTCTTTAACAGATCAGATACAGGTCACATATGGGCAAAAAAATTGGATTTGGGCCACATTTGCCTACAGTCTGAACGTAGCCTTAGCTTCTAGGAAAAACACAATGGAAATTTCAAACAGTGTTGACATTTTTGGGGGGGAACAATACTGGACAATTAATCATCTATCTGCTTTTTCCTGGTAAAAAAAGATCGACATGTTGTGATGTTATGATGAGCTATCAGCCAAAGTTGAGTTTACTGTTACATTTACTGTTACTGTTACACTTGTGCACTTAATGTTTTCATTATAAATATACAGCCAGTGATTTCCTCATACTGTAAGTCATCCATGCATATAACACAGGACAAACAGACAGCAGCTAGGAGATGATGAGATACTGAGAGACAATTTGCCCAAAACCTGTGCTGCGGCCAAACTTTTTCTTGTCGACATGTCAACAGTTGTTGAAAAGCTTGTCTGTGACATTTGGCTCTCATGGAGAATGAATGGTCTCTTACTGACTAGCTGTTCACTTTGTTCAGCATCTGAACGCATTGGAATGGAAAAAACAACAACAGATTGTCAAAAGAAGCACTGATCTATTTTGATGTATGTCCCACAGGAAATATTCTGCAGGATCATTAAAATAGTCACATAAAACGAAGCACAGCCTATTGCTTTTATCTATTTTCAGTTTTATTTAACTGTGATGCAATTGATATGTCTACTGCAAAAAGGTCATCAGCTCTGTTGAAACAGCAATATGAAAATAGTACCAGAACATTCAAGGCCAAATTTCACTCCAGTAGAATATTTTTTTCTTCTGTTGATTATTTTTGGACTAAGAAACTGTTAACACTTTATTTGCATGATTGGGATTTGGACATTTGTTTATAGATATTCTGCTATGCATAGATACAGATTTGCATATCAAAAATCTGACATGACACTCTAAAACAGGTTTAATTTTCTGCTGAGGGATCAATTTGTTTGAGAAACATACAAAAAGCTGGATACATTGTCACACTGTTAAACAAAGGCTGTGGGAGACATCACAAAAGGAGCAGTTCACCACATTTACATTTTGAAGCTTGTAATTATCCCTTATTTCAGCTAAAAGGCTAGTATACAAAGAGGTAGACAAACCTTCATCATTGACTTACTGTAGATTCTGGAGAAGCTTTTCATTATATGAAGACAATGATAGCTTTCAGTATGGGTGGTAGAGTCGAAGAGCAGCTGAAACTCCCCACACAACACTAGATACCTCAGGTGGATGCTTTTACTCAGAGTAGCTATGAGTGCCAACTTTTTTGTTATGAGTGTAAATCAAATCTATAATCCAAGTAGGAGCAGTCCCGTGCTCTGTAGGAACATAGAGCCCCATCAGCCTGTCCAAGGTTCTTAACAGATGTCTGACAGCTTAAGATCTGCCCTCTACTTTACTACATTCTCACTTTGGGCCAAGTCCAAAAGACACATCCATTTAGACACTCACTTACATCAGAATGATCGCAGGACACTCGGGCCTATAAATCAACAGGAATAATGGGCAAACTAAAGAATGCTAGTATGGGGTATTGATTTTGGCAGGACTGGGCAGGATGAATTCATGTTGCATTTTTCTGTGTGCTCATTCATAACATGACTTGAGCTAATTTACATGAGAGGACACTCATCACTAGTGAGGACAAGCGTTCAATGACAGTGCTGATGTTTAAAGGACATGATTGTCAGGGGACACGACTGCATTTTACTGCTGAGCGAGCAGTCTTTGAAGACAATGCAAGGTTACCCAAATATATTCACTTCCAAATAATAAAATTATTTTGTTTAGAGTCATTGATTGACTGATATTTTTAAATTTTTCCCGAAGTCCCCAAGCACATTTATGAGACACCACAAAACAAAGCTATAGTGGTGACTTAGTATACAAGTTTCACTTACATCTTTATCATAAACAAACATAATGGTTTGTCTTCTTTTCAAAGCTTGGCAAATAAAATTTTAACAACAAAAATAATTTTCCTATGATGCAATTCAAGTTTTTCCTCATCTAAGCAAAAGAAATCAACATAATTAGAAGATATTTTTATCAAAAAAGGACATTCCTTATAAACCAAGAGTACGCCAAAAAATGAACTTCATTCCACAACAGAACTTGTTCCTGAATGTAACTGTGCACACATTAGTTTTAGGATAGTGTGGGACAGTATTTTTTCTCATGTCATATATTAACAGGTAATTTTTCCCCAAACAAACAAAACAAAATGGGGTTCATGACTAATATAAGCACCTGTGACTCGTATCAATGTAATAGGTGGTATGTTTCAAACAGCCTTTTCACTTCTCATTATCAGAATTGTGATGGAAAAAGACAAGTGAGTGAATTGCTCTTTGATAACCTGACAGAACTCATTCAATAGAGTAATTTCTACCGCTGTTGCAAACCCCAAATTATGCATAGAGAGAACAACCTTCTGAATAAATTCAGCAGCTTCAGGTTAAGAGAGTTCAACCTTCACTATGCCACTGCACAAACCACATCAACAAAAGGGAAAATTCAGTTCTTGGACCACATTCAAGTGGGCAGAGTTAAATGACATTTCTGCTGCGCTTCAGTCACTCTCTGTGGGGATTCATCCACTCTCCTCTCAGCTGCCTTATGGAATGCTGACACAGCACCTTGCTCCATCTGACCAACAGCTACACCCTCTAAAAGAGAAAAATGCAACCTGTGTGCAATCTGCACTTCTGCCAAGACCACGGTGAGAATACTCATACATACAGCAGGTGATACACACCGGTACTAGCTAGCTGGTCATTCTAATGCCAGCATGTTATTATTTTTTATAGGCACACAATTGGAAAATTTAGTAGTATTACCACAGCAGAAGATAAGGGGAATGCCAGCAAGTGTGGATCAGCAAAGTTTTGACTGAGGAGCCAAAGGGTGATAATATAAGGATGTTAAAGCTACCCATGACATTCGTCACCAATTTTTCATTAAACCTGTGAAACCCCAGTGATAGCCTAAGCATCACGAATTCGTTACTCTTTCTGTGATTACGCACCTGAATCACTTGCCTCACAGTGAACAACTTCAAAGTGTACTCCATCACAAACAGTCCATTTGTTTACATACCAAATCGAAACCTAAACGAAATAGTCACTCGTGTTATTTTTAATTCTACAAAGCCGCATTATGGCGGCAACTGCAACAAACACAGAAACAGCTTCATTGCCTCTTGCTACTGTGGGTGCATGGAATTAAAAAAAACCCGAATGATGGTTTCATTTAGGTTTGGTATGTAAAGAAATGGACTGTTTGTGGTGGACTAGACTTCAAAGTTGTTCATCATGAGGAGAGTGATTCAGGTGCGTAATCATGGAAAAACTACGGGATTCATGATACTTACGCTATCACTTGAGTTTTACAGATTTGATGAAAAATTGGTGACGAACATCATACGCAGCTTTAAGCAGTGAGTGGTGAGTGTAAAACATACTAAAAAACAACCAAAATTATAACAGTGGTTTTAGGTTTGGATGGAAGTTTACCTTTACTGTGTCCTCTAGACATTAAGTTAGAATCTCTGCACCTCAAAAAACTAAACACAATCCTGAGGAAAAGTAAATTAATGACACCATTCTGTACCTCACCCCTCTGTCTGACAGCCTGAAAACAGGGTGAGTAACAGAAAAAAGGATCTTCCCAAGTGCAGTCACTTAAATTCAAGCCTGCAGAAGTAAAGGCCCAAGCGGGAATGAAAACACTGTTTTAACAAGAGGAAACTGTTATGGCTTTTAATTGAAAGGAGGCTGGAGAAATGGCATACTGTATTTAAAGCATTTATATCTTTAACAGAATAAATATATGAAGCTTGAAATAACTTTGAGAGAAGAGAGAATAAAAGAAAAATATCAATGCAAGATAAAAGTTGATACATATAATCCCTGAACTGGACAAGGACCGACTGGTGAAGCCTGATCACACTGAAACTATGAATATTTCTCAGGTCTAGTAGTACTTTGCTACCATAAAATCCTCCTACCTCACTGTTGTGTCCTCTGAGGTTGAAGTTCACTCTCTGTGGTGTGGGTCGGTCCCGTCTGCAGTGACTGGACGTGAACGTGACCCCTACAACTCCACGGCCGTTCCCTGTGGCCAGCCAGCCCTCCTCATAGTAACGCTTCCTGCACACCGGTTTCTCCTTCTCACTCTTGGGCACCCTGCCCTTCCAGGACAGGCACAGGATGTTGGAGTCGCTGCAGAGGACTGGGCCATGCTCCACGGCAGCGAACATCCCTGCAACTCTCTGCGTCCCTCCGTGGAAGAAAACAACCTGCAGGGTCTTTATGAGTGCCTCTCCTCTGCTGAGGTTTCAGTCTCAGTGTTGGGTGTGAGGCAGCGACAACTGTGCATAGTACTTGCGCTTTCACTTGTTAATCTTGGAGATTTGTAACACTGATTAAAGATGATCTGACAAAACCTCTTCAAAAGCACAAAAAAGGTCACAAAAATAAAAATGCAAGCATTACTGGGCAAGAGATTTAGAGCCAAATGGGCTGCATACACAACAAAAGGCACTCATCAAGTCATTTCGATGCATTTGATGCCTTACTGATGTTGACACTGACAAGGCAACAAATGACAATAAACTCAGTAATCCATAATCATGTCAGATAAAAAAAAAAAACAACTCTATCTTGTAAACTAATAATCCGGCATTTAATCCACTGGGAGCAACATTTCTGTCCAGTTCAGTGTGTCATGTTTGAGCTCCGTGTCCTCTTCTTTGGAAGCTGGCTGTCAGTATGAGAGGAGGAGGAGCAGGGACTCCTCTCCATCAGCTGTCAGCCCGCAGGAGAGCCGCTTCTCCCGGTAACGTCATCACGTCAGCCAGTCAGTCTGCACGACCCGCCTCGGGGATCCCATGGAGGACTGTCGGATTAACCAGAAAAGCAGACTTAGACTTAAAATAGGGTAGAATGGTCACAGGGGCCATCAAACCAACAAGTGTGAGACATAAATAATAGAAGATATAACTGTTTTATAAAGCGGAAGAGCTCGGTAAAAGCGTCACAGCCCCGTCCCCACCGCCTCAGTGTAAATATTAATGACTTAACCTAAAATTACCACTCACTTACCGTTACTTATGTCTCCCACAGAAACCAATTTACTTTGAGGACTCTTACATTCCCGTGTAGCGGAAGGACAGGCTATTTAACAGACTCTTTTATTATTTAACACAACCATAGATCATTTTTGTCCTGGTTTTATTAAACAGATGTAACAAAGCGCGGCCTCTCGCGGCAAAACGGTGGAGTTAAAGAGAAAAACAAGGTGGGATGCTCTAAAGAGAAAAACAACATCCTGGGTTAAATATAAGAAAATAAGACATAATCTGGGGTTGAAATCATTAAACAAATAAACGGGGGAAGCGTCAGAATGGGTTTGCTTTGACTCATCTGACTGTGTCAATTAAATCACAGTTAAAGTGTTGGACAAACATACATAAATACATCAATCGAGGCAATAGACAATTGTGAGACGCAATTCAAACAAACTATAAGAATGCTGATGAGGTCAAAAAATAGAGGCAGGTGACGATAGAAGAGCAACCAAACAAACCCTATGAAAACCACAGTAAAAAAAATGTTAGCTAATATTTTGTAATTTTGGATGAGGCTCTAACAAATAGACACTGTACCCGTGAGATAATGCCAAAATACTCGGAATACCCATCACCGTAACCTGCTCGTTAGCTGTGAAGCTAGCTGGACTGGACCGGACCGGATGGAGCCGTATGGAGCTCCACGGATCAAAACATCACCTCGGCAGCGACATTAATATATACCTTTGTCAAGAAAACTAGCTGAGCCGTTCGGTGACACAGCAAACGTCTGCGGCTTGTGCTGTCTCTCCCACAAAGAGCAGTCAGTCACTCAGTCAGTGGAAGCTAACAGGCTAACCAGGCAGCTAGCTGAACACGAACCACCATCAGCGGAGACTGGCTCCGTCCATCCACCGCTGCCACTCGTCGCTAACTGGCTACGGCTAGCCGCGTTAGCCTAATGTTTACCCAAAGCTTTCTTTGAAAACCAGAGTGTAGCTGGACGAAACGGCTGTATATCGGCGACACGGTTGACAAAGTGGAAAACAGCAATGAACCGTGGTGTCAACAAAGCCGGAGGAATGTGAACGGGCAGCGGAGAGCTTACCTCGGCTGTGGTGCTGCTCCGTCCGCCTGCAGCCGCTACTGTACACCTACTGGGCCTGACCGCCGAGTCACGTGACACACACGTGACGACACCAGTTTAATCATCACAATGATCTCATGAAGGTGGTAATAAATAATATTTTCACATTAACATTCATATACGTTATACTATGGTAAAAAAAAAAAAAAAAATGGAAACACTGATGCATTTGAAAGGCTGTATGGCCAACAAACATATCATACATTTAGACCAGGGGACTCAAAGTCATTTTAGTCCAGGGGCCACGCAAGGCAAGAATATGTTTATGTGCGACAAATGTGAGAGAAACAAAGGCTGAGCTTAAAATGAGAAGTCAGAGGGGTTTAAAATGTGGGTATAATGTCTAAACTAAAAATATAAATATAAGTGAACATAAAAGATAACAGTCCATAGACAATGCATGTTACAAGTTCAGTTTTCAGCATATTTTATTTGAATGCAACTTATTAAATACAGGAAGCATAAAAAGTCTAAGATTTATAAGTTTGTAGTCACGTCTTTCCTTTAAAATATGTAAAAAAAAAAAAAAAAAAAAAAAAAAAAGAATAGAATATAATAAAATCTTCATTGTCCACTAGAGTGGAAAATTGTCTTTGACTCTTCAACGTACAATGAACAGTAATAAAATATGAGATAAAATGACAAAATGATGAGAATAACAAAAATAAATAAATAAATCAAGTAAAATCCAGGGAAATAAATAAGAACAAAATAATATATAGCTCTATGGAGGAGGATTAGGGCCACTGGGGAAAAAAAACGAAAA
>JAPQRP010000018.1:29838823-29882366 GCA_037367295.1 Apogon hyalosoma
GACTGGTGTTGGAATCGAACCCAGGACCTTCTTGCTGTGAGGCACGAGTGCTATCCACTGCACCACCGTGCCGCCCCAATATTATTATAATGTTACTATATACTTGTAAATGCACTGTGATCTATAAGTTGGAATGCACACATGCAAATGATAAGCAGGCCATAATATTGTTAAAAGTGCACTTATTTACATTAAGAAATTTACGGTTGTTCATGGTTGTCCATGTTATTCATTTTTTAAAAGGATAATTTGTACAAAAACACATTTTCATAATGTAATTGACCTTTTTTGACTCCAAAACAGAGAAAATCTCATAGTTAGCAGTATTTATAGGTTATGTTATTTTACTGATCCGGCACACTTGAGATCACATTGGGCTGTATGTGTCTCCTGAACTAAAATGAGTTTGACACCCTTGATTTAACATCTTTAATATGTAAAATTATGATCCTACATCCTTTATTTTACATAATAAATGCATGAAAACATATTTTTGTTTCATTTATAACAAAAACGTTTGTCCCTGTACATTTCCTTTTACTTACAAAATGTTTCCCTAAGAATCACAGAGGTTTTTGACAAATTATGTACATCTCAACTTTAAATGTTAAAAATGTCTTCATTAAATGTTTTTGGCTGGACCTTCAGATTGGATTGTACTATATTTTCTAACTTCTACATAATAGACATAAATGGTGTATAATTTACGATGTCTTACTAGTGTTGCTCACTTCATGAATTTCAGTCTCAGTCTCTCTGCCAGTGGTAAAGGACTGTCAGTACAAATCACTGAATCATCACTGTCTAAGATGGTAACAGGTGAAGCTGGAGTCTGAATGAACACATCATCCACAGCAGCTGATGTGATGTCTTCACTCTTACTTTCAGCGGATTTAGGAATATTCTTTGTGCCAACATCTATACTGAAGTTTGGAGATTTTGGGGCCAAGAGTTTAACTTTATCAGCCACTTTTCCTTCGACTGTTTTAGCGCTAGACACAGGTTTCAGTGAGATGTCTGACAGGTATCTGGACTTGTCCTTAGCGTTGGTTTTTCTCTGTGGTCCAGACTGTTGGTTCTCAACATCACTGTCTTCACTAGATGAACACACACTCATACACACACTCTTCTTGGTGGTCTGTTTCATGTTTCTGTTCTTGTCACTTTGACCTGGGTCAGAGTGGTACTTCTGTGGAGGCAACACAGATGAAGAAATACCTGCTTTTACAAATTTATATTTCTGTGGAGGTTTTTTAGAGCCACCACATGTGTTTTTTATTGTACCTGGAGCCAGTACTCTGGGTTTCAGCTGCTGTTTTGAGCTGTATGTTTCTGATTTTGCATAATTTTTTACACATAGGTCTGTATCACTAACTGATTCTTTCCTCTCAACGAAATGTTTCATCCCTAACAGTTTGCTTTCTGCGTTTCTACCGTTAGTAAAGATCTGTTCATGTGGCTCTGAGTTTGACTTCTCAGATGAAATGCCTTCGGTAACGTCATAGCTTAGCTGTTTTGAAAAATCACCGTTCACATTCATCTGGTTCATAGCTTTGGCTGCGTTCCTCATCATCACTCTGTCCCTCAGAGGACACTCAGTGTAACACCGTTCTGACACAGATCTGGAGTCTGCTGGTTTCACATCATTTGAGGTGGTTTGCTTGATGTTTTCCTGCCCCGTTTCCTTTACCTCAACAATTGGGGTTTTACTTTGTGGTTGGTTGGTAGTTACTTGAACAGGGGAGGATGTGAAGGATGAAGCGTCCCAGTCGACATCACTCAGATGAAGAGCGTCGATAACAGCAGAGACAGAAAGCGAAGCAGCAGCGTCTGATTCTGCATGAGACACAGGAGTACTGGGACAATCCATCAGACAACCGTCGCCATCTTTTTTGTTCTGATTCCATTTATGGCTGACTGGAGTGTCCAAAACCACCACTTCTGGTTCAGTTGTTTTTGACATAATCAGGGAATGGTTTTGTGATTGCGTTTCAGACTGTGCAGAAGAGGAACCTTGAATGGTCATCTGAGCCAAAAGGTCAGAAATACCATCAGACACATCAGTTGCCTTTTCCTTTTTGCTCTTTGTCTTCTTTTCTGTGAAGGAAATAAAGATTGAATGTCATTTTCTTTACCTTTGAATTAATTTCTCATTTTTGTTCCATATCTTTTATGATGCAGATTGTTTTTTATTCTCTATATTCCTCTGTCTTAAGCACTAGTTGTAACCAAGTACAATATACATAATTTTCACAAGACTGCATACTTGAATATACTATGAATATATTTACAGTGTTTTTTTAGGTTTATGCCTTTTCAGCTTTGTGAAGATCTACAGCAGTGGTAACTGACGACACAACAACCTATAAGTGACGACAAACCCTGTGAGACAGACACCTCTGAGCTGCATCAAAGCCTTTGGTGTGAACAAGCTGAGCTGCTAAACTCTACATTTTCAGGTGTCAGAGCTGCTATAAGAAACAGCCTCAAAAAACAAGGCAGTGCTTCAGGTGGCTTTGATCAGGACATCCTTGCCAGCACAGTGTAGGAAGTCTTCACGTTTGTCAAGTCTATAGGATGACTGCAATTTTTGTTCTGGAAAATTAACTACATTTACTCTCAGACCATGTCCAATTTCCTTGTCCAAGACAAAAATCATTGTAAGTCATTTGTAAATAATGTAACAATGTTGGTTTATGTAATGCTATTAAAAACAAGTGTTCATGTTAGTCTTACTCTTGGTCTTGTTTTCTTCTGCCAGAGCCTTTTCCCTCCAGTAGCTCTCAACCACCTCTGGATAAGCCAGACAGAAGAGAGACTCTTCCTCCACAGTCCTCACTTCAAGATGGTTCTCAGCAGCCTGATCCCCAGGAAACGCATAATGTTCTGCAAAGTAAACACCAAGATCAAATCTGATCAAAATATTGTAAAAGATCAAGATGGAAACAAAGATAAAATATGTGACTTAAGTTTTTTAAATTGTAGGTAATTAAAATCAGCAAACAAAATGTCTATTATATCCATTTAGTAAGGATTGTTAGCTAGGTTACTGCAAAAACTAAAAGTAAAGTAGCAATGATAAAGTAATTATATAAATGAAAATGTTTTTAAAAGAATTGCTATTAAATGAAAACTACAAAGAAAAGTGCAACAAGATTTAACTCCATGTTCTCTTCAAATAATGTTAACGTCATAGTGTAAAAGAATGAGGAATTTCTCACAGTATGGACCTTTAAATGATGTAATTGAAAATCACTTTTAAGGTCATGCATCCTTTTTAAATGTAGGTTTTATTTAGTTTTAGTATTAATAGAGGAAATCCTTGATTTATAGAAGATGAAAAGGGTAGGATGAAAGGATGCATGACTTACCCTTTTCAGCTTCTATAAATCAAGGATTTCCTCTTACAATACTAAAATTTAATAAATCCTGAATTAAAGTTTGTAATTTCCTCAAAATCAAATTGTATAATTAATTAAAAGTAAACTAACATCAAACACCTAACTGAAAAATGAATTAAAAAGTAGAATAATTCAAAACTATTTTGTTAGCTTGTGTACCTGGAGAATCAAGAAGCTGCACAACTACATTCACGATCTATAAATAAATGAGCAAGTGAATGAATGAATGAAGCTAGATTCGCCTTTGGTTTAGTTCCAGCATGACAAAGTACCTTTAACTGTAAAGCATTACATTTGTGTTCAAGGATTCCAAACTTCACAGTAAAGCACATTTATTAATGTATATCTGTGATGAAGTGATTTGCAAGTATTTATTTTAGAATACATAAAAAGGGGAACCAGATTCTGTTGTAACTGACTGTGACATTCTCAGACCAGCTATGTCAGACTGGCTTGTTAGTGAAGTGGACTTTGATATGACAGATTTCCCAGCCGGAGGAGGAAGCCAGTTTAGCACCTAGTGTCTGCTGTGACTGATCTGTCACCTCTGAACCCCACCTCACAGCCAGTCACTAACAGACAAGTCGGTGATGAGCCCCCTGCACCCCGGCCTCTGCTAAAGCAGCAGTTACATCACTCGACTCAGGATGTTTTCTTTAAAATCAGGAAAACAAGAGCAGTGTGTTTACATGGACATGATGAAGTAAAACTGACCTGGTGTTCTCCAGACGACCTCAAAGCAAGCAACTCCATTCCTCACTCTTGGTTTTAATATTCTGTAGGGGAACAGGGTTTTAACTAAGATAAACTCCTATTAAAACAACATCATACAGTAGTTTTGTTGTTATAAACTAAAAATATGGGACTACCGAAGAGGCTTGGTTTGCACGGACACTTCTCTTCCGTGTTTTCTGTTCATCAGATTCGTGTAGGTCATCAACACAAGCACCTTTTCACTAGTGTAGTGCGCTGGCCAATCCATCTTGTCGTATGCAAATTTCTGAAAAGCACAAACCTACATTGAATGGACTGAAAACTAAACAACTGACTGAAATAATAATAATAAACATAAAGGCATTACCTGCATCAGCAGCAGATTAGGCTGCCTCCTCTTGAAATGTGACACAGGTTTATCTTTGGAAATTAGGAACTCTCTAATGATCTGCAAAATGCAATTCAAGTTTATGGAGATGGTCTAACTGTTGAACAATAGCAGAGAAAACAATAGACCAGTAACATAACTGTACCTCTGTAAAAGGAAACATTGGACTCGCCAGAGTTCTCCTAAGAAGGAAGTGAGCATTTGTAAACAGATGATGAGACAAATA
This sequence comes from Apogon hyalosoma, assembly GCA_037367295.1. Lineage (NCBI taxonomy): Eukaryota > Metazoa > Chordata > Actinopteri > Kurtiformes > Apogonidae > Apogon > Apogon hyalosoma. The sequence goes on from JAPQRP010000018.1 coordinate 29,843,553, forward strand.
ATATGAAACCAAACTCTGTGTCTGTCAATCATGTTAATATTTTAAACTTCGCTTGATTTCTGTTGTAATATTAATTTCTTTGCATTCACTGTGTATATGTTTCAGTCATTTCCTATTAGCGGTTACGAACAATGTACATTGACATTTTGCAAATTCCGCTTTTTGTTATTCTACTGGTCTATAAGTGAAAAACTTTCAGAATAAAAGTAGAGAAACTTTACCAAGTTTGAGTTACTAATAAAGAAAAATTAAGTCAAAACTGAAAGACTGAATGGAATGTTTGTCTCAGAGCTACCACATCTACATCAAAACACTGTCGGCATATTACATACAGTACAATACATATATATACAAACACACACACATATGTGTGTGTGTAATAACATTTTATCATATACACTGAAAACATCAGCTGACCAGCACTTGTCTTTTTTCCCCCAGTTCATCTTATTAAAGTATATAAGATTTAGCACACTTTATCTCTAAGGCAGATAATTTTCAAAGTGTTATTGGTGTTATTTGATATTGTACATATTTAGGATATATGATTTAATAAAGAAACCTCTTCGTGTCTCAACTTTAGTTCACGTAGATGTAAAAATGAAATTGTGAAATATCCATTACACTGAAAAAAACTAAATTATATTTGTACCTTATTGCCCAGCCCTACTTTGTCTATACATTATACGAAAATTTCACACTTGATAGTCTCAAAACTAACATTTCTGAATCTTCATGCTATTTTACCGATAAAAAATTACTCTCCCAGACCACAGAGATGTACATACTTCCTGATGTTTGCCTCAAAAGACAACGCTTGACGACTCTGTTCATAGCGGTGCCAGTCACAGGGACACTGATAATCAAAGTCCTGAGGCTGACAGAATCGTTTACTGACACAAAGCAGACAGCCGCCACGCTCATGAGCCTTTGCTGAACCTGAGAAAGTGAAAAAACAACAAGAAGTTAGTTAAAGATAAAAGAAATGTAACGCCTTCAAAATCTAACATAGCACTACAGCTCAGGTGTCAGAATGTATGTTTTCACTGCGCCATCGCTCACATATGTGCATCTTTTAACATGACATACTGAATGGCTTTACATCAGCCATGTGTGAGATGAGTCGTCATAGGAGGAGCTACCTTTAGTTTTCAGCCTCTTATCAGGAACAGGGGTCAGAGTTCAAAGCAGGGCAACACTCACCAGGATGCCGACATACGCTGCAGTGAGGAACCTTCTTTGCAACTCCCTCCAATATGAAGGCGTCGTCCTCCTTCCACTGGATGAATCTGAAGAGGTTACAGAACAAGAAAGGTTACAAAAACACATATTCAGTTTTTCTGAAAACATGAAGGTAAAACAAAATCTCCAGTTTTTTGTGACCATTAGTATATTACCTCTGCAATAGTGTTTGTCCTTGCAGTGTCTGAATGAGCCTCAGAGCCTGTTCTTTACCAACGCCTGGTATGCCCTTTTGTAAGAATGAAAATTAATAGTGTAGAAGTCAAATTATGATGATACTGAAAAGACAATACCACCTTATTCATGTTCAAAAACAAAAACATGCGGTAAACCAAAGAGAGGCTTTTGACTGTGCAAAATAACAAGTACAATAAACAGACAAAATGTCTCCCTAGCTCTTTTGAGAGAAGCACTGAAGAAAGTGTGAATCTTGAATGGGCTTAATGAACTTTGATAAATTGTTAAAGGCATATTGGATCCTGTTAGATCTGATGCTTTGACAATAACATGTTGGCTTTATCTACAAGGTACACAGAAGGTATCTACATCACAGAAATACTTAGCACTGAGCAAATTTCATAATAGTATTGTCCATACCTTGGGAATATAATCACAGCCAAGAAGAATGGCTAGACCGACCAGACTCTCCCTGGACAGATGTAACTCTGTTTGCACCCGGCTGGTTCGGTAACAGTCAACCTGAGGATCCTAGAGCAAAGATGGGAAAGCAGATGTTGCAACACACAACCCATCCATGATATGACACCCATCAGTAGAACAGGGAAATTGTGTTTTTAATAAATTACTTTAGTGTTCATGTTGAAGTTCCTGTACACAGTCCTGGCTCCGTACAAGAAAGCATCTCCATCATTAGTGATGCAGCCGTCAACCAGGCCCTGAGAGTCCAGATAAGCACACATGGCCTCAGCCTCTCCAGCTGCTGTGACCCATGGCAGACCCATGTAGTCCAACATCTCTGCACACTGTGAAGAAACGAAAAGGGCAAACGTGGTCATTTGAAAGAACTATTTACTACTGGCTTTACCTCTAATGGGAGACAGACAGCAGTGGAATAATATGACCAAGTACTTCTACTGAGGTAACACATTTGAGAAACCTGCAGTTTAAGTATAATTTTATGCAACTTTATACATTTATATAACTTTATACAACATCTCAGATGCAAATATTGTATTTTATTTACCTCACAGCATAAATAACTTTTCAGATTACTGTTTTTATCCCCTGCCTCTGACAAAGCCAACATCTCCAAATGTGTTGCTTTTACATTTTTCATAATTCAAAAAAATACTAAAATGTTTCTTAACCTCCTTCTTCAGCTGAATCAACTCTTCAAAAGTCCTATTTATTTAAATCAGAAATGCAACATATGTGACAGCAAAACACTGATGGGGCTGTGTGATCACGCAATGTCTACTTTTACTTTTTATATTATTACTTTGCATAACTTTAGCTTCACAGTGTTTTACTAGCACTTTTACGTCAGTAATGAATGAATGAACATCCCACCTCTCTCAGAACGGATTTAAAGCGCCCTCTGCCGGTGTTTGTTGTGCACTTCGGGGCAGCAGACTTCTTGAATCCCCTATATCTCGTTTCTGTCCTCTTTCTCATTGTTTCTGCTTTGAGTTTTGGGGCCTCTCCTTCCATGACAAAAACTAGTTTTACCCCCATAAGTGTGAGACATGACACACGGAAGAATAAATTCCTGAAACACAGAAAACAGCAACGCACCGCAGTGATCAGTAAATAACCCTGTAGCACCCCAGCATTTGTTGTATCTGATATCATTACTTACAGCCAGGTATTCTGATTTATGTGTTACCTGAGGTGGGGTTTGGTGACCCTCCCCATCATCGCTTGGACATGCTGGGCTTCGCACACCCATAAACTCAGGTCCACTGCCAGCGTCTTTCCGCTCAAACTGTACAGCGGAACTGACTCTCGAACCGGCTCGACGATGGACCATAGGTCGTGAACACCCATTACGACCTAATCAAATACTTATATTACTTATAATTATAATAGATTTTTACGAGGTAAATATGTATAAATTCTTGCTGCAACACAAAAACACGGCAAGTCAGTTTTCAAAATGCTGGCGGCGCCGTTGGGTCTCATTCCAATTCGTTGAAAGTCTCTGCTAATAAGCAGTGTTTCCTCTTTTTTCACGATAAATTTTAATAAGTCATGGGCATAATTTAAATACGGTGTGAATAAGGATTTACTTGTATTTCAACTTACAAAACCTATCGCTACACACCAAATAAACATGGTTATAACATAACAAGGTGGAAAGAAAGGAAGCAACAGCTCTAAAATGGACTGCAGCCCGGCCTTTAATTTATACGTCATATTAAAGCGCCAGTTGCTATAGGATACGAGGTTGATGTTGACATGAAGTGAGGGTTTACGGCTTTCAGTAGAGTGTTTAAGCCATGGAAAACACAAAAAGCTCAAAAGAGCAGATTGAAATTGTCGGTTTGATGAAAGACTATCATTTCCATGTTGCTACGAATGTTGCCGAGGTAAGTTGCTATTTTTCTAAGTTTCTAATATGTAAAATTTTACATTTTTATCTCTACGTTTTTACATTTTCACTCATTTCTTATACTCTGCACGACAGGGACTGAGACAAAAGTTTCCTGAATCATTTCTGGATCCAAAAATTCAGCCATTATTTGAGTTTGATTGGCATTCTTATCTGTACAACAAGAAAAGGGTAAGTGGTCAGAAATAATCCACATCAGTGGAAGGGGGTTTACCAGCAGGTAATGTCTGACATGTTATGTGACACATGATGTAACTAATCTGCATGAATGAATAAGACTAATCATTTTGGTGACTTCTTATTTATGGGTATTAAAAATGTAAACTTGTATTGTGTTCTGTAAAATGCCTTCTGTTATAAATCTGAAAACTTATTTGATTTATTGGTAATAGGTCTATAAACCTGGCTGTATACAAGTTTATGTAAACCTGTCAGATTAGACTAAAAGATTGTGAGTTTGTTGGTTTTATCTGATTTATACTTTTTTTTTTTTTATGTGTGTTTAAGTGTAGTGGACATAAAATTTGTCAAAGTTCTGAAAAAAAAATACACAGAGTATCATAAAATGAAAATGCTTAGGTAAAGTGCAACCAATTTAAAACTATACTTTACAACATTTCTGACCTCTCAGGTGAAATGAGTCCTGATAATGTTGTTATAAATAATTGAGGTGAATATGTAGACTGCTGCAGCTTGCATAAAGGTGTAACTGTTCAGCTACACAGCAATGCACACCTACACTATTAAATATTCCTGTAGTCTGACTTTATGCTTACCATAAAATGCTGAATCACAACACATCCAGTGTTTAATGCTTGTGTTTGAAGGAGCTGCGTGGTGAAGTGTGGCAATACTCCAGCAGCCTGATGTGCTTCCTAAATGGCCTTCTTCTTGGAAATGAGACGGATCTTGCCAGCTGGGCAAAAAATCAGTGGGGTTTCACTTTCACTCGGCCACAGGCTTTCTATATGGCTCTCACTGAGGACTACTACTCCAAACATTTTCAGAAAACTGGGGCAAGTCTAAACCACAGAGACATCATAGAGTAAATAATTCATATAAGTAAAACATGTGCGAAGATTGCCAATCTGAAGAGATAATTTCCCTTTTGTTGTAGGTATTAACAAATGTGTCATTGATTTTGATGCATTTTGGTGACTGGATTTGACTGGCATGAAGTTTTTCTGATGATCAGTCATGTTCATTATTACATGTGGCCCTTCAGTATGATTATGACTGTGCCAAGGTTTTCCCTTGACGTTTCTCCACCACTGCAAGAAGAAAAAATATTCACTTGAATAAGCTTTTTAAAAAAGAGAGGTCCTCTATTACTCATGAATTAGAATTGTCTTGACTGAGTTTATTCGAGCTATTTTTTAAGACTGTAATAATGCACAGCTTTGAAAAAAAAAAATTGAACCATGAAATAGTAAAAAGACAACACCCATAAATGTGACGTGTCAGGATTTTCTTTTGTACAAATGAGAGTTAAAAGTTTGGCAAAAGACACATGGAATGTGTGCTTCTCAATTTTTGTATAAAAAGAAGCTGTACAGCCTTGCGATGAACTGGCAACACATCCAGGATGTACCCTGCTTTCGCCCAATGGTAACTGGGATTAGCTCCAGCACCACCACAACCCTTTCGAGGACAAAGTGGTTTAGAAGATGAATGAATAAGCTGTACATGAAATAATGACAATAAAAGTAACATGAATAAAGAACATCTGATACTGAAAAATTATCCAGAAACAATTAATAATTCAAAAACAGAATATCAAAAGGTAATGTTAAAGGGCTATTATATTGAAAGATCAAAGAAAATTACAGGTAGACTAATAATTTTATGTCCAAAATAAATAAATTGAATCGCTTTTAGTCAAGTAGCAACAGCAGTACCATTACAGTACTGTTTTCCTCCACAAACCTTTGGAAAAACCTGAATTTAATATAAATTTTTAGTTCATTTTTCCTATACATTAGTAAACAGAACATAATGGTAATATAAATATATATCTTTCCTTGCTTTATAGCACCATTTTGTCTTCATGGATGTTGAGATAGCAGGAGAAACAGCAGGGAGGTTAGTGTTTGAGGTAAGGCATCAGTAATCATATATTGTCTCATTGCTTGTTTTTAACACCAACATTGTTGTCTCTGGGTTTGACTTGACACAGCTTTAACTAATATCACGGAACCTGCAGCTCTAACACCAGATGATAACTATAAAATGGAATTTTAATTGAGGCTTTTTGTTTTGTCCCTGTAGCTTTTCTCCGATGTGTGCCCAAAGACTTCAAAGAACTTTGAAGCTCTGTGCACTGGAGAACAGGGTCTGTCTGAGAGCGGCTTCCCACTCTGTTACCGGGGTTCTCTGTTCCATCGGGTGGTGCCTAATGGTTGGGTACAAGGAGGAGGTACTGCATAGTCCTGAAGCAATGCTTTTACATATCCAATAGAAGCACATACTCTGTTATCCTCATAAGTATACAAGCCACTTCAGAAGGACAGATGTTGTCTGAACCAGTAAAAAATGAAAGTGAGGTTTAGCTTTTTGTTATTTTCTCCAAGGACATAAGTGATGTGCTCTTCAGTAAAAAGTCCTTCATGCTGATTTATTGTGGTTGGATGATTCTAAAAAAAAAAAAAAAAACAGCAACAATTTGGTAACAGACTTATCCTCAGAGAGAGAAGAGACTACTGAGAAGACTGAGCTCTAAAAGAAATTACAGTTTAGTGCTGAAACACATCACTGCAACTGTATTTTTTATGTTTTTGTTTGATTTAGCGTTGTGAATTTTGTGTGAGTGACAGAAATACACCAGACTCCCCTCTTCTCTTCAAAACGCTTGTGATTTAAGTCACAGTTGAATGGCTTTTGCCTTCTTTAAAACACTTAATTTCATTAGTCATAAATGTTTCTAGTATCAACCATGGAACCATTTTCATGTCACACAGTGATTATATCTTTTCACTGCAGATATTTCACCAGAAAGAAAAGGTAATGGAGGGGAGTCAATCTATGGACCCACTTTTGAAGGTAAAAATAAAACTTTCTGGAACATACAGAGTAAAACACAGTGTGCATACATGTACATTTGTGATACATGTCTATCTGTAGGTTTATCTGTGTTTGTCCTCTCTCTTTTCAGATGAGTGCTTTGCTGTTTCCCACACAAAGCGAGGCATTCTGGGAATGGCCAATAAGGGCCCACATAGCAATGGGTCCCAGTTCTACATCATACTGCAGCCAACTCAGTGGATGGACAGGAACTATGTCGCCTTCGGGTGTGTAGAACTAAAATTAAATAATATAATACAGTATTTTTCTAGTATTTATATTCATATAACTGCAGATCTCCTGTGCACCTTTGCCAAAGTTTCTTGTTCCTTTTATGTTTTTGATTATAGTCAAGTGGTTGAAGGTGTCGATGTCCTCAGGAGACTAGAGGAAGCTCCAACATGCAATGAACGACCCAAGTATGAATGTAAAGTTATAAACTGCGGAGCATTAAAGTTATAGTCTTTGGCCAGCATGTTTTATGTACAACTTTATAAAAGGGTTTTAATATATCCTGAAAAAGAAATATGGTGCATGATTCATTAAAATACCTCTTTTGTAATGAAATGATTGTGTGTCTTTGTGGGTAAACTTATGTTTTAGACAGTATTTGCTAATTTTTAAAAGTAAAACCATCCTTGTACTGAATTGAAAACACAAATGGACATATAGAAGAAGTATTCAGATATTGTAATTCAGTAAAAGTACTGTTACAGCACTTAAAAAATATTCTACTACAAGTTTGATTTCGGCATTCAAAACCCTACTCAAGTAAAAGCATTGTGAAAAGAAGTTAATGTTCAATAAAATGGTAAGTATTTTAATATCATCTAGGATGTTTTGAATTCACATTTCCATCACAGTAATGTGCGTGTTTTATTTAAAAAGCTGTAAATTAAATAATACATAGTTTTTATTTATGAAAATTGTGTTCATCACATCACTGCATAAGACTCTTGTTTTGTTGCATGAAACTTTCATAATGACTTTTACAAAACACACTCAATCCATCCGTTTATCCTGTATATAAGATATATAAACTTTAGGTTTTTTTTTATTCCCTCAGGAAAAGTAATTCAGATTCAGATGATCTTTATTAATTCCTAGGGGAAAGATGTAAGTAAAATGAAGATTACAATAAGTAATTCATGAATTATTTACTATAATTTATTTAGTCTCCAGTCTATCCTCCATTGATTAAGGTTTTGTACTGTCTCATGAAGTGAGGATGAAGGATCTTCTGTAGCGTAGTGGGGTTGAGTCATCCAATGCAGCTGCCTCTAGTTATGTTAATAACTGTTGTGGTAAGAGATAATACATTATGAAATCCTAGTGGTCGTAGTTATATTTCTGGTTTAAAACTGTCATCTCGCAAAAAAAAAAAAAAAGACTTCAACATGACCTCACTTGCATGTTGTTGATTAGTAAGTACTTTCTTGGTAGCATCCATGATCACTTCCAGTTAGTGGAACCCAGTGAAGTGACTGTTGTTGAGAATGTTTCTGGTGATCCGGTTGGATGCTTTGTTGCTGATAAGCGAACAGTCAGAGTCAATATAAATGGTGCTTGGATAAAAGATGCAGACTTTGCCTTTGAGAACAGATGATAAAAGTGTTAATGCACTGGAGGGAATCAGAAAAAAAACAGAAGGGTATGCTTTTGGCAGTACAGGAACTTGATAAAGGGGCATGCATTTTGTATATGATAAGCAGAGGTTGAAGGATTCAGGAGTAAGGATCTCATTGTGAAAATATTCCATTACAAGTAGAAGTACATTCAAATAGTTACTTAACCCTATAAAACCATTTGTATCATATTTGTTATGCCAGGTTCTGAGACCTTTATCTATCAACAGGATCAATACTTTCCTTAAAAAACATATGACCCAGTACGTGTTTTCTGTCCCCTGGTGGATTACCATCCCACTACAGCCAGTGGAAAGGCTTTTTTTTTTTCCCTTTTCAATATGGCCACTAACATTACATCACCCGACACACAATTTGTAAGTTACATTAAGAAGAACATTTATACTGTTATTCCGTTGAAAATTGAACGTTGAAAGTTAAAAAAAAAAAATACCTAAAATGTTCTATATTTTCAAAATGTTAAGATAAAATTAGTTTTTGTATCTAAAGTTAACGTTGTTGTGAGCAAAAAGTTGCCAAAAACACCCAATGTGATACAAAAAAATGTATCATAAACAAAATCATATGGCAATATTTTTGTTTGGATTATGTTAAAAGGGCTAATAAACATTTCCATTCCAGAAATTTTGAATTTTATGTCAAGTTTTTAAGGGGTCAGGTTTTACAGGGTGAAGTAAAGTTATGTATTATCAGGAAAATGAATGTAAAGTCAAAATAGCCATTGTGCAGTGAAACTGGGCTTTATCAGTGTCGTGTTTGAATATAGTTTTTATACAGAACATATGCTTTTGTATTCATATACAGTGAGGTGCAAACGTCTTAAGCCACCTTTAGCTTTGTTGTTTTTTCAGGGTTAAATATTTTTTTCGTGTTCTTTTTACAATTAAATACTGGACTTGTGTGCGCAGCCTTAAAAGCAACAGAAAAAACCGTGCGAAGCGTGAAGAACCTGTGACGTGTTCGTGTGTCCGTCCTGTTCTGACTCCGCCCATTAGAACCTGTCACATGACCTGTCAAGTAGGAAGTGGAAGCTAACGACCAACAGCAGCAGCAGCAGTAGCAGTAGCAACAGCGGCGACCAGAAAACGCAACACATCGACAGAAGCTGTGAAATCTCCCAAATCCCTGCCTCGACGTTTCACCGCAGATACATTACCCATTCGCAGAAGAAATACAGCTGTAACTTGGCCGCAGTCATGTACTCGAAGGCGTTGTTTTTCGCTGTAGTTTTCGCCTTGGTTGGCGCATCAGCCGCAACAGACTCAGGTAAGTTTGCGACCTCTCATTGCTGAGCTAGCGCCTAGCCGAGTCCCTCCTTTAGCCCCACACATCCTCAAACTGCTTTCTCTTCTTCTCGCACCGTATATTACACCTCCATTCTTACTTCAGTAGACCTCAGGCTCCGTATTTGATAGCTGTCACCCCTCTCCTCTGCGGTTTTCAAGAAAACACTCAAATCTTTTACGCAACTTGTCAGATTTCTACAAACGTTTGACCATTGGGCTCAAGTTGCCTCAGTCAGCTAACACTTTAGCCGCTAGCAACACGGATTTATATTGCAGGCAGATCATGTTTTTATTTTTTTGTTTTTTGTTTTGTTTCTGGAGTTTTAAGAAGCCACAGAGTAAAATCAGACGTCTTCCTCCATTTGTCAGATCTAGAAAAATAATCAAATCTTTCATGACAGCCTTTTCACCCTATGTTTGTGTCACGTTTTAGTAACATAAAATTTATAACTGCGCATATTTTATTTTTATTACCAACAATTCTTGACTTAAAGGATCTTTTGTGTCATTTTCAACCACATAAGTACATACTACAATTATAACAGTGGTATCAACCATTCTCTGTTACTTGATACATCAAAAGACAGCCATATTATGTCTGTTTTACTAAAAAAAAAAAGAAAAAAGAGAGAAATGCCTCAAACATGCCAAAACCAGAAGTTATTTCAGGGTCCATTTCACAGAATTTGGTAACTGAGATGACACATTGTTAAAATAAAATATTTACAGCCTTACCTGTATGTATTTTTCTCTGCAACTTCCTTATCTACATGTGCCAGGAGTTGTAATAAAAACATAGATTTTCAGTGGCAGTGGTTCGATAATGAACTGTAACAGGGAGTAATAAAATATATCCAGGTGTTGGTATTTTGTCCTACCTTTAACCAAGATTAAATCTGATTTGTTTCCAGATGGATGTTCCAATCAGACATGTACCCAATGTGGGACCCAGACGGACTGCCAGTGGGTCACTTGTGGAACATGTGAGTATCAGTGTGTCTACATCTTTTACAGGCTGTTCAGAGAGGGGCACAGGTTGGTCTTTGTGTGTCCTAAATTGACACACAAAGGCCAGCTGAATTGATAAGACACATGATTCTTGGGTATGGAGGGAATGAATGGCAGGCTCTGGATGCTGACTTTAGATGATGTCATCCCAATTTCCCCAAAGCCCAAACTGTGCTGTAATCATCTGGCAACCCTAACCAGTGCTGTGGATCTGGACTGACTGGTTTAGCAGTAAATTACTCCTTGGTGTTGAGCCTAGACCTGGATAAATCTAAAACATCCACTCAGTATGTTTTCTTTACCACAGTGCATCTGTTGTGGTGAATTAACAGGGCAAATGGTAGTTGTTTTCACTTGCATATAATGAGTTCATCTTTGAGGGTGTCCTAACACCTGATTAAGGTTTTTCTGCCTTTATCTTCATCTGTGCTTTGCTGAAACAACTCAAAAAAAGGTCTCTTGGTTTTCTGAAAGACTGTTGTACCCTCCTGTGATTTAATTACCCTAATGGAAATATCTGTCTAAACATGAGTGCTCTGTGTGTATGAGAAATTTCTCTGACTTCTGCACTATGGAGTGTATTTTGAGAAACGTGCTGCAGTGGCAGTTTTCAGTGTGGAAGTCTGTCGGTTGTGATTTAGAAATATTTATCATGCAGTTAAAGAAAAGTTTCAAAGGTAAAACTGAAGTGTGTGACTGATAAATCATTAATTTTTTTGTTTTCGCTCACTGTTTTTGCTCACTGTGCCAATGTTTGTTTTACAGGAGGAGTTGTTTTTTGTGGACTATCTGCTCTTAAATTGTGTAAATCAGATATAAGTCAACACTTTCAGGCATCTTCAAAACTTTTCTCACATAGTTTTGTTTAGTTTATGCTAAAATCTTTGGGTAAAAAAAGACATGTAGAAATGTACTAAAGACAATGTCTGGTCATAATATTATATCAAATCTTTCTGTATATTGTGGTATTTTCCCTAGAAATCAGACACTCAGATTTTATGTTCTGCTGTGACTATGAAAAAGATGAACAGGAAAGGAAGTGAGGAGATGTGTGGCAGGAAACCTGCAATATCCTCACACTGGGGAACAGAAGGAAGGAAAGGATAACAGCACAAGTGAGAGGAAAGCGTGTGCAGATCAGATAAAAGCTTGGTTTCATGTGCCTTACTTTCCTCATAATTTTTGCCTGAAGGCAGTTGAGGGATCTGTGATCTGGCCTTTCACTGGCAATGAGGTTAAAAGCAAAAAATACTTTGTGAATGGTGTAATTGTACCTGCCTTGCTACGTCCCCCAGCAAACAGGAAATCAGTAAACAAAGCTCAACATTTGTTTACTTCAGCAGAATAAGCACAGGTAGTTGATGTCCCAGGGGAGGTGACCTGTTTGACAGCTTCACCAATGGGAAGGTTTGATTTCCTCTAGTCAGACTGTTTTAATATTTGTTGATCCACACCCTCCTCTGGGGTTGTCACTGATGTCAAATGGAGCTTAAGTGATACATGACATTATTAGAGATCAAGTGGTTAAACTGGACAGGTGAGATTACAGTAATTCACCTCTGCCCAGAGCAGAGGGAGACAGTTGATCTTATTTTGTTTCCCTAAGGGAAAAGCTGGCCAGCTTTACTAAACTGTATCTGCTGGAGGAAACAACAACCTTCCACCCACACAAAAGACCTCCTCCACACACCTTCAGAACAAGTACATCAAGATCTGTTCTGCTATTGTGATTGTAATTTGACAAGACTAAATGGTATATGTTGTCTTTGTACATAGAATTCGTTACTGTTTTTGTTTTGTGTTTCTGTAAGTGTAAACACAATAAGGATTTCTAGAAACTTTAGTCGGGTTGGGTTTTATATCTTATTCTTGTTGGAAAATCTGTATCTTCCCACTGCATCAAAAGACATACAATGAAAACACAGGAAACACACGCAGCCGTGCAGAACAACACTGATGCAAACACAACACAGCATACACTGAGATCAGAGTCTTTCAAAGTTCAGGAATAGATCACCTTTTTATATGAACTCAGCAGAAACCGGAAAGGTCGACTGTGGCCAGTTGAGATGGTTTTCAGTCTAACCACACTGCTGCAGGGAGCTAACGCTAACCATGTTGTCATTACCAAATTTATCTTTGGTTTAGAGATTTTGTGTAAACAAGCCTCTGGCGTCACAAGCACATTTCCCTGCAGCCCAGCTCTTAAACACTCAAAAACTTTACACGTGTACACAAGCTCTGTAAATACAGGTTGTAGTGTGTGACAGAGTATGAGTTCTGCAGTGTTTTTGTGGTTGGCCTGATCAAATAGGTTTTCCCTAACACCTCTAGCTTGAGCAAGTTGTGGATGTACCTCGTGGTGATGAAGTCACCATCTTGAAAAATGGTGAGAGCCAGTTGTATCTTTCACAGCTGCCTGTGAGATAACATCCCTCTGACCCACTACTACCAAGTGAAAAACCCTTCCCCCTGGTTCGACATACATGGATCACACTGTCAGATCACATAACAGGTGTGAAAACACCCAGCACCCTCATAAATTTCATAATTTTTTCTGCATTGCAGTTAGAAAGACACTGAGTATGGGTTAGTTTTCAGTAAGAACTCATACAGAACCTTGACTTTAGTACAGGTTTCTTACATGATCATTTCTTCCATTTTGACAAAAAGAAAATATAATTAGATGCCTGAGTGCAAATTTTCAGTTTTTAGGTTGTATTTATTCATGTGCCCTCCAAAGTAGTTTCACAACATAAAAAATGAAAACATTTACTAGAATGTGGTTTTCCTAAGTTGTCTGTTTAATTTCAGCAGCCTGATGACATGTCCAGAATTTGGCATCTTTTTTACTTTTTTTTTATGACATTTATTGCCATAAAAGTTTTGATGATTGATACCCAGAAATAGCAGTATGCCTCTAGCCTCAAAAATTGGATTTATGAAAATACATAAACATGAGTTAGAGGCTGTTTATTCAAGTCTAATGAAGTAATGATCATTTGGAATTGACGGTCAGTTTCACTAAATTAATAAGTAAATAAATAAACTTGGTACATTGAGCATTATTGCAGAAATTAAGGGATTAATGATTAAATTTGGAACTGAATGTCAGGTTAACTGTAACAATGAAAGAGCCACATTGATGACACTGACTGAGGGTCAGTGCTCTATGAAGTGATACACATCTGACTGCACTGGAACAAATCACTGCATAACTCCTGGCTTCAATAGAAACGACACAACTGATTCAAGTGACACAGTTCTAACAGTCATGTGCTTTTCAAACTAATTCTAATGAGAGGACAGATGTTTATTTGTTGCTTGTGTTCAAGGCCAGTCCATAGATGAATAACCTGATACAAACACCATATTGTACAGCCCAGTGTGTTGTGGAAATTATTGCGGGATATTTGAAGATGCTTTCAATAACGTCCACTGCTGTACTGTGAACATTTTTGATATATATTGTGATGTATCATCAGCCATGGGGTGGGAGTTGTTGCATCTCGTTGTTCTAATGGTCTAACACCTCCATATGTTCATATAAAGTGAACAGCACATCAAACAGTGGTGAGGTCAAAGGTCCTTTGTAAAGTCAGACTTTAACCACCATTTATACGATATGTTTTCCACTTCCTGTTCAGTTTGGATGTCGAGTTTGAGAACCTGTAAAGCAGCATTCCAGAAAGAACAAGACAAGTGAAGGCAAAGTGTAGTCACATGGAGTGTTTTGTTACTGTTTTCTTATCACTTTGACCATATTCAGTAACTTCCAAGTTGTTTGGTGATAAATTAAGGCATTGTTCAGCTGTAAGCACAGTCTTTACCTCAAGAATTAAGATTTTCGTAATATCAAAGCAAATAAATGTACTTCCTTCGTTATGTAGAACCAAGAACAATATTTTTATTGATTGCTTAAACTTGTCTCATTCAGAATAGATCAGATAACGTCAGATTCCTAATATGTGGCTTGTAACAAATGCAATCAGCAGTTAAGGCTGAATAACAGCAGTAAAGTGAAGAAAACTGGGTGTGAAAAGAATCTGCAGTCACAAGGTGCTGATTGGTGTTGGTTGTTTAAGGTGCTGTCAGAAAATGACTCACAAGTGTGACATATGTGACCCCAGAAGAAACAAACATACAAGTTGTTTCTTTAGCTTATGGAATTCCATCTCAATATTGTTTACCAGCAGCCTAGATGTCAAGAAGAATGAATAATTCACAGCATTTCTTGCCTGGGGAGAATTATATGCAAGGAGGATCTTGACTTATTGTATATGGGATTGGGAAAACCTCACACCAGGGCAAAGTCCCTGTCTGTCATGGTTAATTAGTAATCAGATTATAGAGTAAAAGAACACACCTTTTATGAGTCAGCAGAATGAATACTAACAAAATGATTTCTGTTACTGTATATTAGTTAAAATAAACAGTTTTGAGTCATGAGCTTTTGTAGATAAGAGGATAAAATGGTGTTGTCAAGGTTTAAAAAAAAAGTTTCTGATTTGTAATGATGCAGATTTGTGAAGCTGTGATGGGTACAGAACGATGATGCACACGCTGTTGTCCAACTCCAGGATGTGAGCAACTAAACACTCCGACCTTCCTGTGAACGGGATAAAAGAAATCGCCTTGTTGCATATCAGATTTCTTAGCTGTTTGTATGCACACAAAAGGTGTGGGACAGGCAGCTGTAGGCTCGATTTGGACATGACATTTAGGATTTAAAAAAAGACTGTATTAAGAATGAGTGATATTTCTGAAATCCCAGAAATTTACAGTTGATGTTAAAAATGATCAAGTTATTATACCTTTCCAGTTTAAAGGTGATTTTTTTGGGTCTGAATCCAAGTTGAAACTGGAAGAACAGCTTAACATTTCAGACATTGAGATGTAGAAGACTGAAAGCAATTATACAGATAAAACAAGCGCAAATATGTATGAATGAAATGAAGTAAAACAGATAAGCATCCTAAAAATGGTGTATTTTAACTTAAAATGTAAAATAAACAAACAAAATTAAGGAAAAACGTATATTGTATACACTATCACAAAATAAATTAAACTACATTTTATGAGTTGCAGTGAATTTCTTCGAAAACTAACTGAATGTTAAGATGAATAAACTGCTGCATTTGATACAAACTGAATTGATATTCTAAATGCATAACATGTAAAACTGGATGAACGTGAAGGATAAAACACATTAAGAGGCTGTTGCTGCACAGGGAAGTGGTGTTTTTTTCATGTAAGTTGAATGAGGGATTTACATCATGACACTCTTGTCTCTTTCAGCATCGCCTAGTTGTCACAACATGACTCTCCTTGGAGACAATGAAACCTGTACCAATGCCAGCTGCTCAGGTGAGTCTGACAGTGAAGTTGTTTTAATGTTCAAAGTAGGAAACTAGCACTTTACGTTTTACAGCATTAACTTTTTAGGACCCCAGAGAATCGGCAGAATGCATTTGTATGCATAAAAGCAAAGATGTGTTAATTAAAATGCATTTTCTGCTGATTCTTTTTGGGTCTAGCTTTGCTCTGAGGTGTTAGATGATGGTCTGTCTTTGGTGTTTCTCTTATCTGTCTCTTCTAACCATCTGGGTCCAAAAGACGTGTACAGTAGATGCACTAGGACTTTATTTTCTCCTGCTTCAGGGTAAATGAGAGGGGATTGTGTTGTGTTTTTTCTGGGTATAACCTTGTTGTCTGGTGGTGTCGTTTGCTTTCCCCACCCTTTACGTCATGGCTTGGTGTTGGTTTCCTGTCCAGAGCCCTTACCAGTCACCCCTGCCACTGCTTCTTCGACTGTCCCCCTTGTGTCTACAACTGCTTCTACCCCTGTTGTCACCACTGCCTCTAACAGCAGCACTTCTGAACCCACCACAGGTAACAGCCCCTGAAACCTCTGCCAGCCCCAGCTGTAGTCTGTGTTGTCCATCTTAAGACCTGAATTGGTCTTTTTATGCTCTGTAGAGGAAAATAAATGCTGAAAGTAATGTAATCTGTGGAGTTGGCTCATTAAACACTTTTTCATCAGGTGATGTTTGAGTTTTATGTTTATCATGCTGTAGCACAGGGATGGTGGATCCTGTATCAAAGTATGTGAACTTTCTGTCAGGCAACTGTAATGTCTGTTGAGAAATGGTTTTAACTATTCTGTACATAGACAATCCCATGATCTGTGTAACGTTCACTGCCCTTCATGGTTGTGCTGCCTTCTTACAATTTTCCTGCAAACATCCCTGCCACACAGAAAAACAAAAAACACCCAAATTACTAAAATATTGCACTTAAGGGTGAGATTTGTGACACAACATAGCGTATCAGGATCAGAATCAGCTTTATTGACCAAGTTTGTGCACAAAAATAAGGAATTTGACTCCAGCTTAGCCATACCTCTCACGTGCTATATTATAGATATTTGTATTTTGTATATAGATATATAGATTTAATTTTTAAAAAAAGTAAATATAAATTATTAATAACAAGCCAAAAATCTGAACTGAATGGCTCCTTCATGCAAATGTATTTAGAAAGGTGTGACAACAAATCTAATAGTGGCCTAACTCTTTTGCAGTGTTGTATATTCACATTTTTTTTCTTCCCATCTCCACACTGTAAAGCCCTACCTCATCAAAACCAGAGTGCACTGGGATCAGTACATCTCCTACTTGATTAAAAATGAACAATTTTTTTCATGAGGCTGTAAAGTTAACATTAACTTTTCTTGTGGTTCTTTGTAAAGTGTTGTGAGGCCTAATGCACATATTCCTGCTGTGACTCCTCTATAGAAAGTGTGAACGGTACCACTGCTGCTCCCACTCAGAGCCATAACTCTACTGCTACTACTTCTACTACTACTACTACTACTACAAGTAAGTAGCATCTGCTGACATAACAAATAGTGTGTGTGTATATATATATATATTATTATTTTTTAAATCCTGACGTAGACGGGAGTACTGACCTCTATCCTTTTTAACAGCCGGAACAACTACTTCACCGCTCACACCGACCAGTGCCCCTCACAAGAATTCAACCTTCGACGCTGCGAGTTTCATCGGAGGGATTGTGCTCGTCCTAGGTGTGCAGGCCGTAATCTTCTTCCTCTACAAGTTCTGCAAGTCCAAGGACCGCAACTACCACACTCTTTGAAGTCGCTGCACTTTTGGATCCATATTACTCAACTCTTTCCCACCAACTAGAACCTTCCTGAGAAGAATCCCCACTCATCACGATGGACTCAAACAGTGTTTTCAAGCAGGTTTCCTTGATCTTTGATGTTTGCACCACTTGTAGTTTTGGCTTGCATTAGCGCTGCCGTTGCAGTCTATAGTAAAGCACCCATGCATGCTTGTATGTATCACTTTGCATCAACATTTGTACTAGTATACTCAATATGGCATTTAAGCGCTGAGCATATCAAATACATCATCTGGTAGCTACGCCTACCTACATCATGCCATTAGTCATTCTGCACATTTTCCAGAGAACTGAGGAGGTTTATGTTATTTACAGCCCCTCTGCTCTTGGCATCCTGAATTAAATACACCACATGCCAGTTGAAGGATTAGTCATGTATACAGAGTAGCTTACTTCCTTGTTGATGTTTCCGGAGTAGTACAGCTGCAAAGTGGTAGCATTTACAGCATTTTTGATTTGGAAACACTGTTTGAGTTCACAGCTAAACATGATGATGATTCAGTGTTGCTTTTAGCCTGTTGAAGCATAGGCAGGTTCCCTCTCTCTTACAGCGGTATAATGTATATGTGCTGAAATGTAATGTAAAAAAAAAAAAAAAAAAGGCTGGGCGTAAAAGCAACACCCAATCATCCAATGACGGACTGAAAAAGTAGTGATTCTTGACGTAAACAGTCTGTTTTGATGGGTGTCTCCCTTGACATTTAGCAGAGCTGGGTACTTTCCACTTCCCTGGGGAAATATTTCACCCAATACTAGTTGTAAAAATGTCAAACAACTGCCAGTAGAGCAGCTCAATGCAATAAATCATACATCAAGTTCATTTCCCATCGTTTAACCTCCCAACATTTCCTTTCCAGCATCAACTCTGACCCACTGGTGTTACCGACATTTAGCTTAGGCCCCTTCAAACGGGGTCCCGGGGTCAAAATGAAAGATTGTAGAATATTTCACGTATGAATAATTAACTTGTTTAAATAATGTATAAAACAGCGAATGGGGGATAAAAACAATAGCATGCACCTTCTTGATGTGGACAGTGATAGCGGTGAAGTGCCTTTAACGTCCAGTATGACTTAAAGAGAGAGGTGGAAGACAGTTTTCTTCCTGAGATCCAAGTGTTGTCAGTAGTTTGTTTGTAGACTCTTGAGAGAAACTGTATCGCGGTGCTGATATTGGTGAACAGTGAGAACCAGCTGGACTGAGGAGCCTTTTATTGAAGAGCTCAGTAGATAGTTGTCATTCAAGGGCCGAGATTACAGACTTTTTAAAAAATATATATTTTAAGTGGAGGACTATGTTCAGTTGCATGAAACCTATCGTCTTCTCACTGGTGTATAAATAATTTATAGGTACTCTCCCGTTTGTAGCATCTCATACAGCTCCCAGATTTCCTCCTGTCTTACTATTTATGTTGGATTAGTTGTAAATTGTGTTGCCTTTAGACATAAACGGTGAGCTGGCGGGAAATTTGGGGCATTGTTGGGTGCTGCAGTTAAAATCTGGAGGGTGTACCTTGACAAGACAAAGATGGAGGCTGGGGTTTCTGTTTAATGACATGAGTATTCAGATAGAGGTAGTCGTGTTTGAGTGCTGGTTTGGTCAAATGAGCAATGCACCTCTGATTTCTGAGAGGATTGTGAATAACGTGCAGAACCGCAGCGAATAAGTGGCCATGCTAGAGCTCATGTCAAGTTCTTTAAGTAGCTTGCTGCTAACTTGTGTGATTTGTTTCTTCATCGGACCCTCCTGTAAATAGCCATGTTCTGTTTTTGTTGAGGTTTGAACTTGAGGAACGGCTAAATGAAGGAGTGTTGATCACCTTTTTTGCTTGTAGCTGCTTGTCAGTGTCAAGAATGCTTGGTTTAATGCCTTTTTTCTTTATAATTGCATGCTGGATGCTTGGAGCTGTGATTTTTCGTCCATTGCATATGCTCTTAAGGATTTAGACACTTATTAAACCACTTGATTATGTGTTCCTATCCATTAAGCTAGTTGAAAGAATGCCTTGAAACAGTGTGCATTAAGCCAAAGTCCTCAGTCTTGGCATGGAAATTGAGCATTGCACTGACAAGCTTTGTTTTGTAACTTTTGTCTTTGTAAATGTTTTCATGGTTCTGCCAAAAACACACAAAAAAAAAATCACAAGCTTGTATAAATAGTCTTGAATATTTGCTAGTTAATGGATGAATAATCACTTTGTTTTGTATGACCACAAACCGTAAGGAATTCATGTTTGCAGATTTTTGTTTTTTTGGCTTGGTTAATTTAAGATGCCATGTTTTCTGCTGCTCACAATTAACATGCCTTTCACCCCACAGTCACCTGGTGGCATTAGGCTACAGCCCAAAGACCCAATTATGGCGAGTAGGCTACAGAGTTCTGCCTTAGCTGCAACTGTCTCCTCACACTCTGCACGCTGAGTCCCCCCTCACCTAAATTTAAAGCCACATTCGAGGTTCATCCAGTGGTACTCGACCACTGGATGCAGCCTGATAGCTCTCTGCTTTGGACGTAGTAGCTGCATTCCTTAAGTACGCAGCATCACATGTTGACATTATGGTGTGACAAAAACACCTCTGGTATCCATAGATACCAATAGATGTCCATTGTGTTGCATCTCTGCAGCTCATCCTACAAGTTACTAACTCAGTCCCTGCACCAGTTAAGGAAAAGTGCCTTATTCAGTTGATATAAAGTTGTAGATTGTAAAACGGTATGCCACACCTGTTATGTATTAATGGGACTCAGCACTTTCAAACCCCGCTGAAGTGGTTTTCTGTGTTGTATTCCGCTTCAACGTCTGGTTTTTGTCACGCTCAGCCTTAACTTCTTGATCAAACCCACTGATCATTTGTAAGTGACAAGCTGTCCAGGCATTAACCAAGCTAAACTCCACACATACAACAGCGCTTTAATCCCTACACTACGACCAACCACAATATAATCATCCAAGTTCTGATAAAATGATGAAACCGCTCTTAAATGGGTTGAATTAGATAACTTGCTTGTTTTTGTCTGGGCAGCATTTCACCAGCTTGTTATTAAACTCCTCACCGGTAATGTTTTAACCACAGTCGCAAACCTCTAGTGTTCCTTATTGCAACATTTCCTCTGTAATGCAAACAGTACATGATGACTTGAACTTCTCTTTGGTTGTCGTTTTCACAATCAGCATTTTGCCTGGTCACGTACAGCTCTACTGTCAGTTTTCAGTCTCACGGTGTTCAATTACAAGAGCAACAAGTAAAAAAAGCTTTTTTGATTCCCTCCTCTTGCCTTTTTGGCATTATTCGTGTGTGCTCATACACCGGTGCCATATCTTTTTTTTTTTTTCCCCTTAAAAGCCATCACTCTTGTAGGTACGATAACTTAGCTTTGCTCACCCACTTTGACATTCACCCCCACAGACACAGCCATACAGGTATCACAATGCCTCCTCCTGAGATATATATTTTTTTTGCATATTTTGTGCCCCCTTTTTCCTTGAGATCTTTCATTTGTTGCCTTGGTTTTTTAGTGTTGCCTTTAGTTTCACAATGTTAAACCATTAAAGTTTGAATATTGTTAAACAAATTGTTGTATTTACCTTTCATTTAACCGGTGTCAACTTTCTTGGAGCCTGTTATTTACATGACAAATCACAAGTGGGACGACGATGCTCAGACAGGCCTTGAGCTTCATCGCCATGGAAACGATTGAAAGGTCTAGGTGTGCTGACGGTAAAAGGTATCAAGTTTAAGGTGTGCTTTGTTTCACCTGTGTGTAACTAATGCCAAGTCAACATGTTCTGTTAGAAATATTAACAACTAAGCACTTTTTAGCTTTTAGACAGATCTCTAAGCTAGACCATCTGAACCCAGAATTACTGACTTTTTCCATTTTGGCTGATATATTTTTACCAGTATCTGTTACTTGTGGGAGCTTTCATCCTGTTGATGAGCTTCACCTGCTCCGAGTGTACGGGTCAATACACTGGAAGTCCATTGAGAAAATATGTAATATAATTTACAGACAACCTGATTTTTATTGACATACTTTTCTGATGTTGTGTTTGTCGGATCAATTCTGTTATTTACTGTAATTGATCTAGTGTTGTGGTTCCCATCCCTTTTCTGCTGGGTCATGAGATGATTATAGGGATAAAAACACAAATATATTACAGTCTTTCCTTCATTTGCCTTGTAAAATACTGAAAGCTTTACCAGGAAAACCTCAGGGTTAGTAGAGGGAAATGGAAAACTCACCTCTTGGTTGCTTCAGCAGACATGTACACCAGATATAAGGGATTTATTTGCTTAATTTTAAGAAATTATATACTAAGTGATTTAAAGAAAATTGTAGAGATGTTATGAAAAAGATGCTGAGGCTCATAGGATGTCTAAGGTATTTGCCTAATGCAGGGTCAAATACGTAAAACCCTTTAATGCAGACTTTTTCCTGATGTTTAGCAGATTAACATACACCTAGTTTGGGTTTCTTACTGTATTTTCTGTCTACAGGAAAAACGTTTGCTGCATCCCAAGTTTAGTGCAGTCAGGCATTACCATGTATTATTAGCTTATGATCTCTTCAAATTCAACAATAAATAAACTTTATTTTTACAGCTCATTTCCACACAATGTTACAAAGTACTTTACAAGACTGACTAAAAGCAGAAAACAATTTAAAAAAGTATACATTTATAAAACAAGAAAATCATTAAAACTGAATTACCCAATACAAGCACAAATGCATAACTAAACGCTTATATGAAAATAAGTTGTAAGACAAGATTTAAAGATCTTAGAAACCTAGGGTGCTTTAAATCAACAGGTAGAAAATAACAGCAAATACTCAATCACTGTGTCACTTGGGATTTTCAGCAAAGGCCCAAACTAAAAGAAAATAACTCCCTGTTTTTCACAAAATGTTCAACAGGACACACGGTCACCTCCCGAGGTCAGCAAAGTCCTGCTAATGTAGCAAAAATCCCAAGTTTAAAGGAAATGTTTGTGTGCACGTGTCACTGCGAGTGCACCCTGGTTCACCCGATCACTGTTGGTTCAATTGACTGGATAAAAAAAACATTACATTCTTGAATGAGGTGTGAGCGTCTGCTTTTCTGCTGAGTAGTCTGTTATTCTTCCAGTGGCCCAGAGTCACTGCATGCACTGTTTCTCCAAAGCAAGCTGAAGTTAAGGAGATAGTGAGGTTTTTTGTTTTGTTTTTTTTTTGTTTTTGGAACAGCACCACGATTCCTCTCCTGTGTGCATTAAAAACGATCAGCAACACTCTGCTGTTAATGGACAGAGATGATACCTTGTACTGCAATATCTGTGTTAAGACACCCTGTAGAGGTCTTTAATGGAAAGTGAAGTCCCAGAACTGTACTGAAGTATAAGTTTAGATTGTGTGTACTTTGGTATTTGCATTTTATACTACTTTATACTGCATGAGGGCAAATATTGTGCATTTTACTCCACAGACTGCAATTTTTCATCCAGCAAAAAGCATAGATTATGAATGTTTTTGATAATCTCAAAGAGTAAATGTTATGGAATGAGTTGAAATCTTCTTCCTTAAGCTAAATTAATTTCTTAAAAAGCCTTTTTTTGATTGGCTGGACAATGCACAGTGACTAAATTGAAAACAAGGCAGCTTTTTAGCTCCTGAGAAGTGGTTCTCACAGGAAAGTGATGGTACAAACATGATGATCCTATAGAAAGTGATGCATTTCTTTTGATCTGCCTTAAAAAAAAAAAAAAACAAAAAAAACATACAGTTGGGACCCAAAATGACACATGGAGCTGTTTTTATCAGGTCATTAATTACTATCATGATTGACTTATTATGTCATTATTATTAGCAGAATAAAATACACTAATCATTGCGATCACTGAAAGGTGAAGTAGTAATGTTGGATATATTAGGCACCAAGTAAATATTTAGTCCTAGAAGTTGATGCGTTGGAAGCAGCAAAATGGGTAAGTGTAAGGATCTGAACAACTTCAACATGGATCAAATGACTGGATTTTACTGGTTGATCCTAATTGCAGTAGAACCTTCCAAATGGACAGAAGATCAAGCATCTGCGGGAACATATTATTAGTAACTGCTGGTTAATATTCTGTAGGCCCTTCTTTTGTTGCCAAATAGTGCTGACCCAAGGCCTGGACTCCACAAGACCTCTGAAGGTGACCTATAGTATCTGGCAGCAAGATGTTAGCAGTAGATCCTTTAAGTTGTGATGTGGGGCCTCTATGGATCAGATGCTCAGTTAAGTCGAGATCTAGTTGTCTTTCCTTAAACCACTTTTGGATGGTACTACCCACTGCAGTTATCTAGGCATCACAATGTGGCCCTTGTCAACATCATCCTTATGCTTTCCGTCTTTGCTGCTGACATGTCCAGGCCTTGGGTCAGCATTATTTGGCAACAACGGGGGGACCTTCACAGTATTAGGCAGGTAGTAATAAGGATATATTCCCATAGATGCTTGCTTTGTTGTCCTTATGGTAGGTACTAACCACTGCAAATCAGGAACCACCAAACAAAACCTACACTTTTTTGGAGATGCTTTGATCCAGTCATTTGACCATCACAATGTGGCCCGTGTCAAAGTTGTTCAGCTCCGATCCAATCAGATTTTGCTGCTTCCGACGTTATCAGCTTCAAGGACTAAACAGTCATTTGGTGCCTAATATGTCTTACTCAGTGAAAGGTGCCATTGCAATAAAATAATCAACATTATTACCGGGGTAATAGGCCAGATTATACCCCCATGATATCAATAGTGTTGAGTGATATACACAACAATTACATAATTTTTCAACATTTTATTGGGGTTCAGCTTTGTCAGCTAAGTTAAGTGAGAAAGCTAACTGACTTAAGTCTTAAAACTCTAAATCATTTTTACTACTTCAACCAGAAAAACTTTAATCAGTAAAAAAAAATTTGACTTCCACAAAGATCAAAGATTATAACCACACTTCTCAGTAGTGTTTACTCATTAAAATAAAAGCACATTAAAACAAAATATAATGCAACTGTAACATAATGTTCATTTAATTTGACTGTTCATAATATAATAATGGTAATAATAATGGTATTGAAGCTTCAAGGTCTCAGACTAGTTCTCACTACAATATAAAAATAGTAGAATAAAATAGAATAGAATAGACATTATTTCAGTGGTTATAATGTTATAGCTGATTGATGTACATAACCAAAATGATATAATGTGAATTCCTTTTCTAACCAGAGATAGAAAAGGAGTGTTTACCAGAAGAATTTATAAAGGTTGACCTAACCAAAGCCAAGTGGAATATGGCAGAGGCCTGTTGTAAATCACGTAAAAGTATAAAAGACCCCCCAAAAAAACCCAGAAGTGACATAAAACATGTAAAAAGATAAAAATTACATTAAAAAAAAAAGACTTTCAGAGACTGTATTTAGGCTGTAGAGAGAAGTTAGTCAGGTATACGTTTGTTTGTGTATGGCACTATTTGAAGTATTTGTTGCTACATAGATAACATTACTTGTATTTTTTGAGTATATTGAAGATGCACAACAGCAATTTATGATGTTTAATTGGATTTTGCAAGTTTGCATGTATGAATCTTTTGCGTCTTGAGCTGAAATAGTTTGGGAACTGCTGCTGTGAGTTTGACTTCCAACTGTATATAAACTAGCAATTAAACAATTTACAGCAGTAAAATGCAAAATTCACATGAATGCTGCAGTAATATGGGTTCAAAATATCACATGTAATAGTAAAACTCTGACGAGGATCATACTAGTGTGCAAATTTCCTTATCATACTCTAAGTATTAGGTGCTGATAAAGACTATTTTAAATAATAATTCAAATAGTACATACTTCTACTCAAGACTTTGGTGTATTTTCACAATGTGGTAGTCGTACATTTACTTCTTGCACCACTAGAGACCTATATTGGCACATGTAGGATGGTTCTTTTCACTCAGTTTGGTCTGATAAAATCTCAAAGAAGCAGTAGGATGTGTTCTTGTTGAATGCCACACTAGACGTTACCTTCATGTTCATGACATAATGGACCTCAAGCTGTTTATAGTCAAGCATTTTGCACACCCACGGCAAAATGCATGACAAAGTCTCATACCTCCCCAACCTTCCTACATGCACTGCTCTCTGAACGCTGCTATTCAACACCAGACAAAAAGAAAAGATGCGTAGAATAGATAGAATAGACAGGAGGAGATGCTGCCTCTTCTAACCTGATTGCTGTGTCCAGTCATGCCCTGTAATCTAATATGGGAGCACAAGAAAACAATGTGATCTGTTAAGTTGCCCTCTCTCATGCTCACGCCATTTAACCAAGCAGCCAACTCCACATCATGCCGAGAATACCAGAACCAAGCAATGTTAGCCAGATAATGAACTGAAAAGGCAACAATAACAGTCAGCTGTTTCCTTCTCCCATGACCCAGAACCTTGACACAGATAGTTATGTGACCACAGATCTATTTTTTGTATTATTTCAACAGTTTGTGACCATACTGCTACTTTTGAGCTGTTACTTACACCTAAAATAGGGTGTGACTCAGTTCATTTGCTTGTATATGAAAATGTGACCTGGTTTTACAAGAAAATTACTCAACAGACTGATAATGAAAAGATAGCACCAGAGTGTTATGAGGCAGTTTCCTATGTGTTTGTTCATCTCATACGGGGTGGCTGACCCAAATAAACACACAGCAAATCTAAAGGCCTCAGCCCAAATACAAATGTGTCCTGTTATCTGACCTGCCTGCAGTTCAGATGAGTAATGGCAATCACAGATTTAAGGGGACAGAGCTGCTTTGGCTCAGTGAAACAGCAAAATCCTGTGGCAAAAAGCAGTTCCTCCCACCAGTACAGTGATAAAACCACATCCGTGTGTCCTTTGGCTTGGACTGCATTTACTCAGCTGTCCAGGCAGCTGCTGCTTCTTCTCCATCTTTAGCGTTGACCTTTGATGACAAGTAGGAGCCCAATGTTCCTCACACCATTATAAAATTGTCTAATTATTATCCATGAAGCTGCATGGCATGGGTGAAAGCTTTTACTTGTGTAATAAACATAGGCTAAGCACTGCCACCTGGTGGTAAAAACAGACATCTTGAAAATCTCAATGCATAGCAATTTTTTAAACTTCATTAGAGTGCTGCAAGTTATTTCATTTGATAACTACACTGACAAATGTTGGATATAAAGCAAAAATATTCAGTACTTTTACACTTCAAGACCAAAAAATAAAACATATCGTCTCTCCAGGACTCAAACATAGAAAAACGCATCAAAATTCCCATAACATCCACATTTTTATTGATTTTTGCTACCTAATTTACATGAGGAATGAGCCAGCAAGGGAGGGTCAGTAGGTCACAGCTCAGTTTAGAAACACATCAGTCACCACAACTGATGCTTTTCTGCTGTCAGCAAAGATATCTTAGACTTGCGTTAATACTGAGTCACTCCATTTTGTTCAGTTTTAAGCTTTATTTATGCTGTATTTCTCCACCTAAAGCACATTTTGTCCTCTCTTCTGCATTTTTCAGGCTAACATTTATGAAGTCTTTTGCATATTTTCAGTCCAATGTCATGCAGGTTATTAAAAACAAGGGCTCTAATCACATTTTCAGGTCAAGCTTAAACTGAACAGTCCAGCACCCTTCATCTGCTTTGTTTAAGAAAATAAATGGACATATAACATTTTTTGACCTTTTCCAATAAAAACAGGTCTGTGACACATTTTGGGTCTCCAACTTAAGCTTGAAGACAAACCTACAGTAAAGTTAGATCTAACTATTGTTGCATTTTAACATTGAAAGGCGTTGCTGTCAAATGACAAAACCAACCGTTTTAGTGTGATCAGCTGTTGAGTTCTATAAATATGCTGAAAAGGACAAAAAATAATGTATTCACATGGAATCCCTTTCTCAGAAACTGTGATTGATTCTAAACACATTTACTTTATTTAATAAGTGTGACTCCATGTGACTAGTTACCCTCAAACACTGGGTATAATGTCTCATCAGAATTGGTATTTGTATGTGTCCCTGCAAATAATAATCTACAGTTGTCACATTAGTCAATTATACAAGTTCTCTGTTGTGTAGCCTTGCTGTCCCAAAATGTCTCAGCTGTAGTTTACAGCTTAGGTCTTTACATGCAAAATGGTTGACCCAGTTGTCACATTTTCTAGACAATTCTTTTTTTTGTAAACATCTCCTGACTTGGATAAGTGTCTGCAGTTGCTGGATAAGGATCTATTCCCCAATGGGAACACCAGGAGGTGAAAAAAAGAAGGGTTAGGGTTAAGGGTGTTTTCTATGTTTACACTTCAAATTTTATATATATTTTTCCTTTGTGCTATAAAACAGTTTGCATCAGAATGACAACACACTACAGTACAAACAGTAAAGGTGTAAATGTGAAACATATCTAATCTCTTAAAATCCTCCTCCCACAAACAGTAATGTGTAACTGCCCTGCTGAAAATCTGCAGTGTTGTCCATTTTCAATCATCAAACCTTACAAAATACTTGAAAGCACACACTATTTGTCCTTGTTTGTGAACATATATTCCTTGATATACATGGGCTTTTGTAGTTAAATCCAATGCATGTTTTTCTTGGTGCAAATTGTTTCAAGAAACACACTTATTGTTTTGTAAATGTTGGATGATTTGATTTGAAGATTTGAGAAATATACAGAACATATGAAGCATTACAATGTGATCAAAAATATATGAATATAAACACACAATATGTAGAGCAATAATGAGCTTTATTTAAATATTAAAAATACAGCTTAATCCAAGGCAAGATATACACAGACATTCACCTAAAAATATAATATTTTGGCCAGGTTAGGATAGTTGTTCTTAAAGTTTATCTTCAAACTATGACAAATATTATCAAGTATTGCATGAATAAAAAAATACACCTAATTTTGTTTTTATTCTTTTTGTTGGCTAAAAATGGAACAAAGGTCTTTCATTGTGGAAAACGTAAAAACAGGCAGAGAAGGGAGTTTTGTGGTTTACACAGCTGTAGGATCAAACCCTCCACACAGAGGGGTCTTTCAGAGAAAATCATGTTTCCCAGGAGAGGTCGGACTGTTTTAGGCTGTTGCGGAACTTCTGTGTCTCGCGGAGAAGCTGGAGGTTACTGTGAGCACCCCCCCCTTTTTTTACCTTCTGCTTCGGTTTAACAGGAGAAGGAAGTGGGGGTATGATCCCAGTCATCCTCTCAGGTTCACTACTGGGTTTCTGATGGGTGAGTTTATGGACCTGAAGGGTGATAAACAGAAAACATTAATCTGGAATCACTGATTTGTTCTGTCTCTGTACCTCAAGCTGGACCGTAGAGCTTTGGTGACAGACAGTAAGTTTCTCATTCATTTCTGATTGTCTGCAACATTGACACTGATAAGCTCTTACAACGCACCATCGTGAAAACGTTTTGCCAAGTGGAAACATTTTCAACTTGTTCTGGCATATACAGGACTGTGCAGAAGTCTAAATATGAATACTGTAGAAGTGATGTGGGATCATGTAGCCAGAAAAAAGGATAAAAGACCATGAAGCCTCTGAGACATTCTGGTGTGTAATATAACACAAGATTATTTAAGAAAAAATCCAGTCGACCCATGAAAGTTGCAGATTTACTGAATCCAAATGGAGGTCACAATAAATACTGACTTTACCTGCAGAAGCTGTTCAGTTCTGATTCTTCTGTGTATGTTTCAATACTGTGCACATATTTCCCATGTTTCTTGTTAGAAATAAAGGCACACACCCATTTCAACCTTGCAAAAACAACAAAGCTAAAGGCTGCTGCAGACTTTTGTGCAGTACTGTATTTACATGTGTCAAACTTAACAGGGTGTCTATAAGCATCAGACCCTTAAATTTTTTGGTTTTAACTTTTGAACTGATGGACACAGAGTGGATACAAAGTTAAATAGAGACATATATGAATATACAGCTTTTCTACCATAACCAAATTTTGGATACGTTTTAAAAAATATATTATTTTAGCTATTAAAGCACTGCAGTTAAACATTAAAGGAAAGCAGTCTGTGGTTCTGTGCAGACGTAGATTTGTTTAATGTAGGAATATGGTTATTAGACAGAGTTAAGTTAATCTACTTTTTGTCAACAGACAAGTGCATGACAATACAAACTAAAATGACAGTATTTGGTTCAGTGGTAGGTTTAAAACTTTGAAAGAAACATGGACGTTCGCAAAATATTTTGGCAATTGAGCCAGAAGAAGAAGACGACGATGGATGGATGGATTTAGGCAATTAAAGCTACATTCAAATTAAGAGTTTATTTAATAACTTAGAGTTTGACCAGTTTCTTTATGATAGAGCAAAATGAGGCTACAGACTGAGCTGGCATTTTAACCGCTGTGAATTTTTCACGAACCGTTTGCTGGTGTTTACGAAGCTTGGTGATCTGAGCTCCCTTCTCTTCCATCCTCATGACCACTCGTTCAAGTTCATTTTGTAGGTCTTGCCTCTGCTCACGATCATCAGTCTCATCGATCTGATGTACCAACTCCTGATGCTCACTGATGAATACATAAAATGCATGACAGTCTGAGAAAACTATCAACTGAAACACGCAGAAAAATTGATTGTACACCCTTGCAGTGTTTTCTATTTCCCATATTCTGCATGAATGTTATTTACAAGCTGAAATTATTTCTTACTTACAAGCTCATCTGTCCGAGCTCGTCCTGTAGAGCTAAGAGCAGGTCAGACAGTGAGCTCACTGACTGCTCCTCCTCTTCCTCACTGTGAGGCTTTTGAAAAGCAATGGAAGATGGACAAAAATCCTTCTGAAGACTCTTCTTTGCTGTACAGCCAGACCTGTGCAGAGCACTGACTCGTTCACAGAGCTGGGGCTGGTGGTGCTTCATCATGTGAAGGATACTTTGTACGTTTGCATGGACTGAATGGCTCGGGCTTGTCGACTGAGGAAGGTACATGAAAAACAATTAACAGAAATAGTACATGGTATAGTTAACACTGTTAGAAACAACTTACCGTTCCTGCGACAAATGGCATCTTTTTGGGCTTTATGCTGCTTGGTGACTTCAGCTCATTCTTTTTGGATGTTTTCTTGGACAGAGAATACAGTTGTATTATTACATGTTATTGACTTTGATAGCAGTTATTGTAAATAATAAAAATGAGTATTATTCAAAGAGTACCTTGGAGTGCTTTTTTGTTTTCTTTTTTGGCTTTACATCTTCCTTTGGTATTTGCAGATTAATCTCTAACTCCTTCTGCAGCTGTAGATGTGGCAACACAATCATGTTTGAAGTACCAGGAAACAGAATTTGTATTTATGAATACTAGATGGCAGATTTATATATTCCATTGATTTTTTTTGTGTGATACATCTAATTTCTGTCATTGTCCTTTGAAACACAGTCAGACGTGTACTAACCTCATCGGCTTTCTCCTGCACAAGTTTACGCTCATGCTGCTCTTTCAAGAGATTTTGCTCCAAAATAGCCAGCTTCATCTGAAAGATTAATATGAACCAACTTTCATTAAAACAATGACTTCTTTGCTCAACTTTTGATGAGTTTTACATTTATATATCAATTACCTCTGCCAGAGTTTGGGTTCTACTCAATTTGAGATACTCTGATTCAAGTTTCTCCAACTTCTCGCTCTGTGTCTGGCTGTTTCTGCTACTGAGCTGTTGGTTCTGCAGTGAAGCCTATTGAAGAGTTTAAAAAAAAAGAAAATTTTTAATCTGATGAAATGCACACACTAACCCTCTCTTTATGCACAAAATCCAGGAAATAAAACAGTACAGATAATGACAGGGTAAATATACAAGTTAAAAACAATATTAAATATTAGAGCTGGTTTTCAAATTAAAATGCATATATCATTCAGTAATTAAATCAGAAACTGCAATGTACAGCATTTAGTGAACCTCATTGATCTAGAATAACTATAGTAGTGGAAAATATTTGGCAAATTCTAATGTATGATCTATCTAATAGATCTATTTATTTATTTTTTAAGCTTGGCACTTTTATACCTTTTTTAAGGTGTTAGGCTACCTGATTCTCCATGAAAGCATTCTTGTCTTTCTTCGCATTTTCAACCATCCTCCTCATGTAGTCCAACTGCTTCTCAAGAACTTTGCATCGTGCCTCTGCAGACTGCAGCTTTGAATCCAAATCTGCTGTCCGAAAACACAGATCCATTCATAGCATATCGTAAGAACAAACAAGGCTACAAACACAAGTGATCACTGAAAATATTGCTTATAGTAGATTTATATTATTAGCAGTAGATTTAATAATTACTAGATCTCAGGGTGATGAAGTGTTCAGTCCCTTTGCAATTTTGATCATTTACCTCCCTGGCTTGGGTTATCTTTTTGTGGCAGACCTGCTGCTTGTTGGTTCTGCACTGTGTGCAAGGCTGTGACCTGCTGCTTCTTTTGAGTATCCTGAGAGAACTGATGATAGTGCTTCTGTGCTTGCTTTCTTTCCAACTCCAGGCGCTTAATTTTTTCCTGAAGGGTCTTCAGTGCATCAACTACAGCTGAAATGCAGTTAATTACATAAATATATATATGACTGTTAACTGTAACAACATCTGGCCAATACACAAACACTAGTCTGTAGTCTGGCAGAATCTGCCAGTTTTCTGCCTGTGCCGTCATACCTTTGCTGTCAATATTAGGCTTTGTTTGTGATATCACAGGGCTTGTAATCTGTGGTTCCACACTGATGGAGGAGTCTGCAGGGAACTCAATCCTTCTTGGAAGTGGTATTATCTTGTCTGGTGGCTGGTAATAACTCCCAATGTAGCTGTTTTTGGATGGTGAATCCAAAATCTGCAGACAAGAAGAGAAGATCTCTCTAAGTTTTAGGATCCTAGATGTTCCTTCCTAATAATCAAACTTTTTCAAAACTGACATTTCCTATTTATGTAAAATGGGATAAAAACAATATAAAAATAGAAATACAAACTATATGCAGTTTGATATCATGACAACTTCAAACTCATAATAGTTCAATTCACAAATATATAAAACAGTACTATGGAAATGAGGAAGAAACTTGCTGTAAAATCACTGACGAACAACTAATTAATCGACATATCTCTAAACACATGTGCTAACTGAGGCAACAGAACAGTGTACTGTTTACCGAGTTATTGAAAGCTATGGCAACAATAAAACTCCTCATGTACGTAAGCTAAAACAGACTGATTTATGATAACTTTGTGACAATATGTAAAGCACGGCCTGTGAGCATTGTCCTTTTGCATTACGCTTCACCTACAAATGACAGCACTGAGCTAAAACCTCTTTACGAATGCTAAACGTTAGCTAAGACTGGCTAGTGCCACTGCCTAAAGTAAACAACAACAAAGCTAATGTGTTAGCCACATTAGAGCTAACGGCGAAATGAATACCTGATCGTTGTAGGTCTCCATGGTGTGACATCAGGTGCGATACTACTAATAAAACACACGTTTGAATATGTCTAGCTGTTTCACACAAAATAGTTTGTAATTTGTTTATAAGTGGCTAACGGACTTCCTTGGTCCGGACTTTTTAAATTTCCCTCCTCTTTGCCGCTCCTCACTGTGGTTCCGCCTGCAGCGACTCCCCCAGTCTGTCCACACATTTACACTGAAAACAAGTCTTCACAGGAGAAAACTGACACATTTATACAGTTTTTAAATGTAGAAAATATGTCACATTCTCAGAAACATTTATAGGTGGTTCTGTCATAATGTTAAAACAGCTTTATATGAGGTGACCTTTCTCAGCATTATGTATTATGAAAGAAATGAGACTTTGGAATTCATGATTTCATGCATTATTATTATTATTATTATTATTATTATTATTATTATTATTAGTAGTAGTAGTAGTAGTAGTATTAGTAGGAGTAGTACTTTGTTCCTCCCATGGGTACAGCCCTCTGTGAAATTTAGGTTCCAGTTCAACAATAACAAAACAACAATAACAATAAGAAGTAGTATTTTTTTATTATTACTATTGGTTATTGACAAGGACACAATTCACAAATGCACCAGAATTAGTCAAATGACTATTTTTCATGTGCAGTCCCCAGGCAGATCTTAAAATGTATTCAAATATATAAGAAATATAATATTATTTATGAAAAATCTAAATGTACAGATACTTATACCTAAACACAAGTACTAGAAGAGTCTTAAAATACAATTAACCAACCCAGCACACTTCACATTTGACAAATTAGTAAAAGACAGAAAAGTAAAAAGATAGGTGTTACAGAGTGAGACACTGAGATGGCAGGAGCAGGAGAGACGGGACTAAGGGCGTGCTAATGTAGGCAACACTGATTATTAATGAACCAGTTCATTTAAATTAATTTTGAACATGTTGTAAAATGTCAGTTCTCTGATGGTCACTGGGACATAGTTCCACTCATGTGCAGCTGTAACTACAAACGATCACTGACCAAATGCACTTTTTCTGAATGGAACAATGCATGCCTCTCTAGCCGCACCTCTTGTAACATGGTAGTATTCTGAGAAGTATGTTTGTTTGCACTGCTAAAAAGATAAGGCACAAAAATTTAGATCAAAATACAGTAAATTGTTCATGTGAGAAAACATAAAAAAAATCTCAAGAGGTTTATAAAATGATCTCACCCAAATAAGCATCACCATTCAAGACAATAGCCAAAGAGAATAAGAAGATAAAAATACATTCAAGTCAATAACTATGTGCATATTTTCACAACAGTGTGCAAAAGGGCTGTTGCAACAATAAGGGACATGGTGAGTGGCAGGTGGATTGCATCAAAACACATAGCCCTTTGTGTTGATCTTTCACATATTATAGGACTCCCTAACCACCTATTGCATTCTGATTTTCCATGCCTAAAAGCTGCAAAAGCATTTTAAAAGAATAATTTACTATTGCCATTTATAGTATAAGCTTATACATCTCATTGTGATTTGTTTTTTTGCCTGTTTTGCCTTTAAATGCTTAGACGATTATTGCTATACTTTTAAACATTTCCGTGAGTACAGGATGGTTAATTTACAAACAAATTAAATTAAACTCAAGCTAAGCAAATATATATGTAAAGCATCCTCTTTCTGCCTGTTTTTCTGCCTGTCTGATAAACAAGAGAGGGGGGGGCGTTTGATGTCCAAGTGTATGGTGGGAAATGTAGTTTTAGACCCCTCCCCCCACCTCAGACACAGAACGGTTAAACATTTCACAGAGAATCCAACTCCCATGACCAACACCGCTACGAGCATGGGACTCTTCACGAACCAATCAGTACACAGAATCACCAAAGTCCCGCCTCATAATGTCCATGACGTGTTATTATTGGTCGCCTTTCTCTGCCAATCAAATGTTTACCCTGAAGTTGGTGCCTCCTATCCCTTCTACCCTGGGACTAACTGGTCAGTCCTGTGTTAAGGAGTCCCGCACCGAGAGACCTGCACCGAAGAATGTGAATAAAGTGAGTATCACAGAATGACACTTTAAGTTTATCGGTCTGGATGAAAGCTTTGCATGTCGGAATGTTGTTTTCACCGCGTTGCTGCTCTAATTAAGTGTGTATCTTTGTTAACAGGCAGCTTGAAAGCCTTGACACGCTATGAAGGCAAGAGATTGAATGAACCTGAACTAACTGCGTATTTTACACATTTTACTATAATATATATATCATTTTCAATATAAAATCCAACAATCAAGTGTCGGCTTGTTAGAATTTGCGGTAGCCATAGATAGCATTAACACTTTTATTATCATGTTACAGCCTAGTGGTTTGGCATAACCCGTGGCTATTTTAGACCCTATTTGTCTTTGTAGTTGGCAAACATCAGTGTAGTGCAATTATCTAGTTAATGGTGAATGATTTTTTTTTTTTTAGTTATCCTTGTATTTTACGACTGCATTTTGCAAAAGATACCAATACCAAATTATTATATGGTAGTCAGTGGTGACATGAAATCCTATTATTATGTTTTATTCACAGAAGGAAGTCACTGAGATATGTACCGAATAGGTTTGACAAAACGATCTATAAACTGCTGTGTATCTAAATTAATTTGTGTATTGCAGGAATTTTCTGACTTCTTGATGTCCCCCTGAATAATTTACGCAAAATTTCCTGCTGCTGTGACTTGTGCTTGCATATCCTATCACACATTTACATACATATTATGCCCAAATTATTCATCTTAATTTAAAGGTATTTTCTCAGTTTTTGATACAGCCACTTAACCACCTTCAGTACATCTGGTATTTATTCATGTTATATGTACTAGATCCAATGCTACTTTTTTGTCCATGTCAAATATACAAATAGATATACATGTATTCAAGAAAATTAATTATATTGTAATGTAATATTATACATGAGAAAGATTTTTTTTTCATTGCATGCATATTGCTTACACGTAGTACTTCATTGCATGCATATTGCTTACACGTAGCACTTATCTGAATATGTAAGAATAAAAAAAGTAACCTTTAGGAACTCACTGGTGGACAAGCTAAGTATATTGTATATTTGTTATTTATTTGCTGTCTAAATTTAGTGCATTTCTGTCATATCTGTAGTGCTATGTGGATAGTGAACGTTATACAATAAAGAGGATATTTCCACTCATGAGTCCTCGTTTGCATAATATTTAACATATCTGTTAATGGCTGAACTAGAGGTAGATAGATAGATAGATAGATAGATAGGTTGTAACACATGTCAATAGAATCTTTACAAACTATCACTAACAGCAACAGCTGGACTTTGATAGTAGCTTAGGCTAATATTAATCTTTTCAATCAGAATTGCTACATTTGTGGGAAAATAATAGGTTAGCCCAGATTTATTTTATGTTTGATCAATGAGGTATTTATTACTTTGATTTGGATGTTTCATTTAACATTCTAGTTTATAATAAATAAAAGTAGTACATTATTTCGGAGAGTGGTGATTTTTGTTGTCAGTTATTGTAATATCCCCTGTGGGTTGACCTTTAGTGTGACAACACTGTGATGGTTTTGTGTAAACTAAGGCTGTTTTGTTTGTTAACTTAATGCAAGGCCTGTTGAAATCCATCACAAGCATTAGTCCTTAGTGAAGAAATGGAAGTGCAGGACCAGGAATCTCTGGGGAGATGGGACGGACTCGGCAGCCGGGATGCCAGCTCTAGAACTGCAGCTATGGAGCACATTCACCAGGAGGTCATGAGGAAAGTGGAGGCTATCGGCCCAATACCAGCGCAGGCCCCCTTACCCCTTGCCTCAGGAAGCCCTGCCACTAGTGACCTGAACGACATCCTGGCTCACCTCCTCATGCTGTCCAAACGCTGTCCCTTTGAAGATGTCAGAGAGCAGAGCGTCCGACTGCTCCGGGCCATTCAGGTAAGCGATTCATATAGTTTATAATAAAAACCTTATACATACTGCTTGTGCCATGTGGATTAAAACTAGGTCACACTGTTACATGTCTCCTATAGTAGTGCTTTTAGTATTGTTCACCATCTGCTGCACTCTTCACCTCCTCATACACTATGTAAACATTATAGTTTAGTCGAGACTTGCCAAGACGAGTGCATGTTTTGTCAAGTGGATTACAGTCAATGACATGATGAGACACCCTGAACTCATTAATGCTACAAGTGCTAAGGCATTACTAACATAACACTTCACCAACATGCCTGCACACAAGAGAGCACATCAAACATTAGTACATATTCATGAGGAAAAAAGTCCTTTGTTATTTAAACCATAGTGCCTAGCAATTGCAAACATTAACCTCATTTTAAAGCCTGGAAACAGAATCAGTTTGGCCTTTAGACAACATTCCTCTACCTAGGTGTTGAATTAATGAACAATTACAACATATTCATGCTGCGTTGTTGCAAAGAGTTTCTGATTGATAAGAAAACGGGTTACAGGTTATTATGAGAATGTAATGATTGTGAAGTTATTTTTAAAGATAACTAAATAATTAAACAGCTCAATAATCAGGTAATAAAAGGTCTAAAGTAATGTGTGTTTTACTAATTTATTATGCATATATTAATTTAAAGTGGATAAAAGCAGCACATAAACATTATAGCAGTACAGCAGTTGAAATACCACTTTCAGTTATAAATAAATACCAGTGCCATGCATTTCATGTTGAGAATGCAGATGTTATTATTTTATGTTGTGTTACCAAACTCTGTGAACCACCATCCTTTTCCTTTGTGTACATGACAAACAATAGTACATTTTTATGGGAGGGTCTTTTTATTGTGAATATTTATTGTGCGTCGCTGCGTATTTATATATTTGATCAGTCAAATTTGCCAGTATTTACATGCAAAAATGGATTTGTCCCGATTAAGCGTGGCGTTAGCTCTGGTCTGTTCCATCTAATCAGTCCTGAAAAACAAACAAAACAAAGCCTGACAACTTTTGAAAGGCCAACATGTTGTTCTGAGGAAACAAACTGTTTGGCCCTGGCATTAATTTCTGTTTGTGTGGAAGTGCTTTTGGAGGATGGAGGAGAGGGCCGAGAGAGATGAGAGAGGGAGAAAGCTTCTTTGCGGCTTTAGCGGTGCACCACAGTACACACCGTCTGGTATTTTTGAATTATGCTAAGCTGCATTTGCTGAAGGCTTGCCAAAGGGTGCATTTATGAGCCCAGTATGGTAGCTCATGTTGTTCTGGTCCCCCTCCTCGCTGTAACACACACCTTTTCTCACGTTGTCAAGGATGGAAGAAGGGGGT
>JAPQRP010000018.1:29892522-29904086 GCA_037367295.1 Apogon hyalosoma
AAAAAAAAAAAATCTGCCAATGGAACAAATGAAAATTATCTTGGTAAGATTTCTTGAAATAAGATTTTCCAGATCTACTGTCTACAAATCAGTTCTTATATTTCACTGAAAAGTTACTCTTTAGGTGATTATGTCTTATTTTAAGAGTGATGAGATATTTTGACTAGACTACACTTGGTAAGATTTGGATTTTTTCCAGTGTAGTATAACTGGTTCTGGGACTTACATTCATTACACTTATCACCTTCACCTTAAAGGCAGCTATGGCGTAAGCTGATGCCAGCTGTCACAAAACATCTAGTTTTGTGAGTGTAACAAGATACTGTGCCAGAATACTTCTGATGATATTGATCCACACATGCCACCCAACTACTCTGAGGATACAGATGAAATACCAGACATATATTTGATGCTACAACATAGTGACAGCTGATCATAGCTATTTGATATATAATATAATATAATATAATATAATATAATATAATATAATGTAATAATTATCTAATTTTTGTGCTATATGACATGCTAATTTGTTTTCCCTAATTGGGAAGAAGAACATCCTTTTTTGCTGCCGTGTTCTGTTTTGTTCTCAAACCTAGACCAGAAAATGTCATCAAAAATTGTTCTGACATTGTAAGAGTCAGTAAGAAATGTGGATGTCTGGGCAGTTCATAATGTATTTTTGAAAATATGAGTTCCAGGGACTCATACAATTAAAAGGGCCAGGAATTTATGTATTACTGTAAATCCTCAGGTACTATTTTCATCTGTTTCTTTCACTAGGCATTATTTCAGTCATTATTTTCTCATTTACAGCACTTGATTGAGCTTGAAATGTTAGTGACTAGTAATAAACTCTTTAAAGACCAGGTAACAGACCAGGTAAACACTAATTTAAACAACTCTGTGTTAAAATAATAAGTAAAATCCCAGTTGATATGCTGTATATTGCAATGACATAATATTGCATAACCACATTGTCACAGCCCTTCAGGTGAACTGTTTTAATTCAGTTTGTCACAAGCCCTAGTCATACCGGACTAGTATTTCCTGTGGACCTTTGGTAATTTGTAATATTTGCAGAGGTCATCTGTAAATATTGAACCTGTGCGAATCTGCTGTATAGTATTTATAGTAGTTTTAAAAGTGTT
Source organism: Apogon hyalosoma (assembly GCA_037367295.1). NCBI lineage: Eukaryota > Metazoa > Chordata > Actinopteri > Kurtiformes > Apogonidae > Apogon > Apogon hyalosoma. The sequence continues at coordinate 29,893,674 of JAPQRP010000018.1, forward strand.
TTGGATTGAAATTAATTTGTGATATATCATGGATATTCACTGAAAGATCAAACTTAAAATGAAAAATGAAATCTCAAAAGATGATTTGATGCATGACAGCTACAGAAATGAAAATTTTTAGAACTTTTAACAATCATCTGTAAATTGTAAGTCTAGTTATCAGAACCAAGGAATAATGTCAGTAAGTGTGAGTAAAAAAACAGACTGTGAAGCATACAACACAGACATGGTAGGTTTTATTTCTAAATCACTGGAGGCCCCTGGGTTATACTATTCCCATGCAAATATATCTAAAGTCATTATGAACAAATCACATGTCTGAATGCAAATAGGATTAGTTCACAAATTGTAACAGATAAACTTGTGTGTTATAGATGATGAACTATAATAAAAAGGAGTACGCAGCCTGTTGTTTTTCACACATTGTATATGTCTATGTTTGCACTTTTCTGGGTATGCGTATATTTATGTGCACATTACCAGTGTGGTTAGTGTCTGTGTTGATCTAGTCGCTTGTGACTTGTTTCAGACTTGACACAAGACTCACGTGTCAAAGAGGAATTGCTGATGTTCCCTTTTTTGTTTTGCAGTTAGCATTTGTAAGTTCACGACTGACAAAAAAGAACGGAAACTTTGACTCAAATGTCCAAGCAGGTCCGAGGAGTTGTTTACCCTCCTTATCCTCACACTTGTACTTCATGTCCCAGTAAAGTAATTAAAAGGGATACTGTTACATCATGTTGCCATCCATCACACCTTGGAAGTTTATTAGACCCCCGGGTGTGACCAGCCACCCACTGTAATGCACAAATACACACACAGACACACACTGTCCCTAAAGCAGTCCTGGAATGTTCTGATAGTGTATTACCCAACAACTCCACAGCTGAGCCCAGTGGCCTCACACTTTATAGAAACATCTTCCTGTCATGTACATTGAAACATATTTGTCATACTTTACTGACTTTTATTGCAGGAATTAGTGATGTAATACTGGTAATACTTGTCCCTAAACACATCATGTAGCTTGAGGCTCTGTAAAATGTCTGATGTCAGTCCTTACTCATAAAATGTGAAAAAAATTTTAACATTTGCAGTGTTTTACATCAGCAATAATTGAGGATGTTTTCTTGACTTATTCCAGATGTCAGCATTAGACTCTGTGATAACATTACAAAAATCATCTCAAACATTTTATATGGCTTGTACATCATCTCCTTCAGCACAGCCAAGATAAGATAATCACTGGCACAGAGCAGATGGCTTCAGTTCAGACAGTTCTATCTAGATGACGCAAAAATCTTGGTTATTATTATATTATTACTTTGCTTGCAGATTTTCTCTTCGATTTACAACTCTTGTTTGCTTTGAACTTCAGAAATATATTGGACTTTGTTATTTGTATGGGTTTACCTAGACCTGACACATTGATTGATTGCGATCATTTTACATGAATGTTTAATTAATTTCCCTTCAGTAGTATAAAAAAATACTGGATGAAGCTAGCACCAGTATCATAGTTCTATCTCCACATAATTTTCCACTGAAAGACCCCTTATTCTGTTACAGGTCCTCATGTGTGATTTATACTCACTTCCTATTAATGCACACAATATACTGACACATAATGCGTGTGTATAAGTCAGCAAAGGCCCTATTTGGTGACTTTTTTCCCTTTGTGCATTTGTTTCTACTTCAAGATAATTGCAAGGAACATAAATGTAAATACATGCACAGGCTGACTTGTATTGTCATTTTTATGGGATGGTTGAATTGGCTTTAATGGCATTCTAGGGGAAAATTAACACCGCCCATGCCTTTATTTTGACATGTTTAATTATGTCAAGATCATGAGAGCTGTTAACAATGGATTTTTTTTTTTTTGACCATATCCATAAATGAATGTCTTTGTATGTCTTTGCATTATTGTTTGCTTTCACTACTGACTTGGCCTGAAGAACAACCAGTGTCTGTCGTTGCAGAAAGAGGGAGCAGGAATCCTCCCAACAGGTAACCTTATCAAATGTTTTCATTTTAACCTAAGAGGAAAGTCTATGTAGAGACATGTTAAACAGAACTATAGATATGTACATCTATGGTTCCTGGTTTTGTATTTGCATGTTCTGATACATTAGATAATACATAACAGTGTACAAAGCCTAAGCCTAAGCATTTTAAGCAGGGTGTGTAGGCTTACGGTACTATGAGCTTATATTATGTCTCTGCTGATGGTGATTAAAAATAAGACTGAACCCATGTTGAAAATACTCAGTATAATCTTCAAGGCCAAAAAGCGCATTAGACAGAGATCTAAACAAGTGCAAATGTTTGGAAACAATACAGCCCATTGTTTAATGACCAGGCGTAGGAAAATGAGAGGGTGGAATGAAGGTAGGTAAAGGGAAGGGGTGAATGATCGGCTACTGTGAGGAATAGCAGAAAAGTAACACTAAATGGGAGAAAGGAATGAGGAGGAAGAGGAAGAACGCACCAAGGCGGCATTACAAGTGACAAGAAAATATGTTGGGCTGCATTGAAGATTAAACAACATTTAAGAAAACATGAGAACAAGCCAAACTGTCACGAGACACTGAAGCTCAGAAAGAAGGAATAAATCGGGAGCTAGTTTCACAAAGATAGGCATTGATTAAGGTTTAGAACAAACTAATAGTGACACTCCAGATAGATGCCTAAATGTATTTAAGGCTATTTAGTTTTTGCTCATGGTTTTATCTTTTGTTGTATCAAAAACCGGCTCAAGATGACTTTAACAGTTAGAATATGCTTTAATGGAAAAGTTCAGGTACTGTGAAAGAATGATAATGCTACTTAATATGGCAAGACTTAGCATGTATGCTAACTAAAGCCTGACAGACACTGGAGGATGTTAAAATCCTAACCAATTTTGAAATCTGTTTGTACCACACACAAGGAGGATCTTCACTGATAATCTTCTCTCTAATCTCAAACCTGCATACACTACAAGATTTGAAAAAAAAAAAAAAAAGGCTGCATCACACATGGACCAGTGCATCACCTCATGTGATCTTATGGGAATACAGATGTAAACAATGCACTGTAGTGATGAAAAAAACAGAAGACTGAACAAGTCCTGAATGAGGAACTAGTCAGATTTTCACCGTCAATAAATGACAAATGGAGATGAGCTTTTAACTGTCTGTTTTAACAACTATTGGCAGTATTCTGCTAGCTAAGGTTAACCCTGTTACTGCTGAGAGCTAAAATATTTTTCTTTGCAACAATGGTGACTCTCAATGGATCTTGATGTTCAGTTTGGAAATTATTGATGTAATCATCCAGGTTTTCTCTTCGAAATATCAAACTTGTTTGAAAATATTGGATTGATGGCAGTGTTAGTCAGGATTCCACCTCAAAGCCAGTCACATTACCAGATAATGAGGCCTAAACCACAAGTAAATCACAGATTATGGACCTAAACTAACAATGGAACATTCCACGGTTGGCTGGTTCACCAAAGATGAAAACGTGAGGGCTAACATGTGGTTAATTAGCTTAAATCCTGGTTGCATGTGACAATGTCAGCCAACAGTTTCAGATATCTTAACTCTGATTTGAAGATATAAAGAAGAAAAAATATGCAAAGTGCTGATGTGTTTGGCTACTTGACAACTGCAGCAACACCTGTTACTTATCTCACTAAACAACTATCTAATTAAGTTCAGAGTTTAGCAAGTTGTGTTGTAATTTGCTAGTGTTTGAATAAGATCCTTAGGTTATTTTCAAAGTTCAACTGGAATGTGTTTTTATTTTTGAAGAACAAAAACAAGCCCAGTAAAGATAATCGATGACCTGGACAAATTAAAATTTACAGATATTTGACATTTGAATCCATTATCACTAAATAGCTGTTCATCTGAGGAACTGAGTCACTTCTCCCATTGACGTCCATACAAACAGAGTAGACATAGACAAGGCTGTGATTGTTCACACCCATAGATTGGAGTCTTATATCTTAAGTCAGTATACCTTTGAACTTTATTTCCCTTCTTTTTGCCATTGGTGCTGCTTGTGACATTAACATCATACAATAACAACAAGCAAATTGAGCCTATAGTTTACCACTGTAATCTGGCATAATTAGACTTGTATCTGCCTTTATTAATCTAAATGTCCAATTTTGGCAAAACTCTTGAGAGAAGTGAAGCATGTAGGCCATAGAGAGATCGATGGTGAGGAGGAAAAAGGCCAGTTTTCCATCTGGTTCCATAACAGTCTTTACTGGCCAGGTGCCACACCTTGTCTATAGGTTTCTTGGCATCTCTTCATCTTACAGTAAACATGCTGAGGCCCGTAGGGAAACCAGGCATGTAAAGTTGGCAGCCAACCAACACAAAATATACACAAACCCAGGAGACACGCAGTCAGCTTATTTTCTCTCTCTCTCTCTCTCTCTCTCTCTCTCTCTCTCTCTCTCTCTCTCTCTCTCTTTTTTACATTTCCTCTGGGGATAACATCCTGGTAAATATCTCTAAGCCCAGAATTAATATCAGCTTCCCTCAACATCCCGACCATAATCTCAGAGATGGAGAGTGGGAGTCCATATCTGGTAAAAGAACAAACCACCTCACGCTAACAGCTCATAAGGATATCAATCAGTGACAAGTTCTCACTTGTTCATTGGCTACTTCCAAGGGAGTGTCAGTTCCCCATTGGCTTGCATCTTGTCACTTATTGTCAGAAATGAAGGAGAGGAAGGAAGGAACTCGGTAAAGACCTTTTGTCATAAATTTACACTGGACAGGGCATGATGTCAGAAAGCAAACAAAGGGTTGATAGGAAACTTATGTAACACATTTTCTCAGTGCTAATGTCCAGCGGTGACCTACTGAACTGTAATCAATTCACAAGTCAAAGCGTCACCACTTAAGTCTAAGCAGCAGCTGATTTTTATCTCACATCAATTCTGAGATTTATTGAGGTTAGATTCTGCAGCCACTACTTGATGCTGTAGTCCAGGTATATGAAGGTGAGTTGGTGTAAAGATAACCTACTCTTTACATATCACATGAAATATGTCAACGCAAAAACAACACTCCTGTCTTCATGCCTATATTGCCCATCTGTCATTTTCTTTGTCATCTCTGTGTTTGCTTATCTTCTTCTGGACATGCACTGTTTGTTTCTTTGTTGCCTCACAGTGAAATCCAAACCGCACCGTTTGTTGGCCCAGTATATCATATGTGCTTTGCCTTGTAGTCATATACTATTTTATGTGTAAGACTACCTACTTGCATAGTATTTTTATTGTTTGCCACTAATTTAATAGAGATTGTGTGCATAAAAGTTTGTGTGTAGAAGGAACTTGTGAATGGGTCTTTAGTCCTAGTATTTAACCTAGAGCTGAACTAAAGTTTGCCAGAAAGGTCACTAATGTCACTGTTGAGTTGGGTATCAGCTCAGCTTGCATTTGTTGACACTCATGTAGTCTTTTGCGACACGTGTATTGCATATATTTTTGTGTTCATAATATCCTCACAATGAATTAAAAAAACTGTTTATCAATGATTGCTCGTGTCAGTTGTTCTGAATTATTTTTGGGTTTGGACTGCTCATCCAAACAATATTTAAGGATTCTCTTACAAACACCTTAGACTAGGAAAACTATACTGTCAGTTTTTATGAACTGTTAAACTTAAAGCTGCCCAGAACAATATTTTTGCTGTTTCTGTGGATTAATGTGACAAGTGTAATAACAAACCCAGTTTCGCTTAGTTCTACTGTGTCTTTAAGCTCAGTGTTTTGGTTTTACAGCCCATACATAGCCTTTCTGTTAGTTGCCCCATCAGCTTTGTTTCCAGCTGCAGCAGACAGCTATTTACAGCAAAACACCCACTGACCATGACTTGTAAAGGACAGGCAGTTGTCCTGAGTAGCTTCTTAACATAGTAGAGAGTTTTGTAGCTAAGGAGCCAGAGGTTAGATTAAAGACTGAGTTAGTAGAGGCAAAAATAACACTAAAAGATGTGTTTTTGTCTGCTGTCACATAGGCCATATTGACTTTTTTTCACTGTTTACAGATTCTGGCGCTGTCCCCATGTGCCAAACCTATCAATCAAACAGTGTAAACAGTTAATTATGAGAACAGATACCAGTATTATTAAATAGTATGCAAACTTTGCTGAAGTCATTATTTGTAAATGCTGCCATAATTAGAAGTGACGCTAACTCGTACACGGACATCCAATAATGCCAACAGTGAACCACAACAATGACAAACTCTTCATCATTAATGTGTTACATGGTTTGTGATTCTGTGCTATTTTTGTGTGGCAGTGACTTATAACATGTCTTTCCTCACGTAGGAATATGGGTCAGCAGGGCTCAGTTACATATATGTGAAGAAGGAAAAAGATCAGGGGTGAACCTTTGTGAAATACCGCATGTGTCTGCACGTCTCTGAAGCAGGTGTGTAAAGGTGACCATCCAACTGAGACACTCATCCAAACACGCTGTCATCACCCCCTTGTTTCAGACCCCATCCCCCCACATACATGTGAGAAAAAAGAAATAGTGGAGCATTCATGCCAGATTTTCAAACTCACAAACTTGTTTTTCAGTCTGACTTGACATGCTCCTTCACTGCCACCGCGTAGGTGTTTTAAGCAAATGATACCTCTTTTTAGCCTAAGGCACTTTTTAATCACCCAGCTCTATCACTTAAAACCTGGGCAGTTACAGTTGTTATATGGGCTATGCTTGTTGTAGATCTTTTCTTTTGATACTTACAGGATAGCTGTTGAAAACATGCTTGTGCAATACATCCCTGTTGCATACATTTGGCTAAAAAGGGAAAGAGGAAGAGTGAGAAAAACAAGTCAGTAATGTTTTTCTTGGACAGGGTTTCTGTGTAAAGTCTGTAGAGCTTGTGCAAAATACTCCTGTATTGGTTGAAAGCACAAAGGCAATTCACCTTAAGGCTTTTACATCTCAAGTACTTAATGTGTCTTTTGCATTTATTATTATAAAAAATAATGTTACCAATTTTATGTTTGTTGATTATATAGTGATGTTACTGGAAATTTGCAAGTTTATTTGCATTTGTTGTAAGTTACTAGCATAAAATGAAAAGAGTCAATATGCCTACATATTTTATAAAGAAAAAAGTACTTATGCTTATGATAATCATGTGCCGTTATACCATAATATTAAGATTTCAACATTTATAATTAAATTATAACTTCTAAAAGTGTAAAGTGTAACTAAACTAAATAAATAACTAAATAAATAACTAAAGTATAACTTCTAAAAAATATAACTTCTACTTTTATTTTGTGCTGATTGTAGGTATTTTTGCTTGTTGTTGACTGGTTTGACAGGTGTTGTGTTGGTATGGGGCAGGCGTTTTTCCACTGTTGCCAGCTCATCACACCCTTCGCTATAACCAGTAACTGTGTGTGTGTGTGTGTGTGTGTGTGCGTCTGAGAGAGGCAGGATGATGTTTATGTGCAAGAAACAAAGTCTGGTCTGTGTGTGTTAAGGGAGGGAGAGGGAGGGAGTGCGATACAGATAGCGATGAAGAGCATGTGAAAGCTGTGTACGTCCTTTGGTGAAACAAAGTGTGTGCATACTGTGCTCCCACACACACACACTTTGAGATTAGCCCCCACCTAATTGTGGGCAAGCTTCCAGAGCCTATTAATGCCCAACCTCCTCTTTAGTCCCACCATCCATCATTCTGAATACTCACAGAAAACAGAGAGCAGCAAAACAACAACTGCCGTTGAGAAGGAGAGACGGCTGCTCCAGTCGGGCGCTCTGATTGGCTGAGATGGACAGTATGAGGAAGCTGCTATTGGCTGAAATGAGACACACCTCTAGAATCTGTTTATGTGCAGTCAGAGAATGAAGAGGGGGGTAGATGGAGGAAGGAGATATTGGGGTGGGGTGTGATTGCAATGGGGTTAGGAGGAGGGGGTTGATTGTGCAGAAACAGAAGGGAAGAAATTTGGGAGGAGGTGGAGTTGCATGAACACCCTGGCAAACATCCATTGGAGCTGGTTCAGAAACTTCTAGGAAACTGGGATGTTTGTTTGCTTTTCTGTGTGTTTGTATGTGTGTGTGTGCTTGTGGTTGTGTGTAAAGTCCCTCTTAAAATCACAACCAGGCTAACCTAATTTAGTCAGACCCTATTTATGATCCCACAGCCCTACCCAAAAAGTTGACCAACAACTCTATGTAAGACTTGTTAAGATACAGAAAATCAACGTCTTTATCTTTGCTAATCACATCAACATGTTTCTGTGGTCAGACCTGCCCTTGCATGTTACAAAGGCGCCGCTTTATCGTCAACAGCTGCTAAGTCATTCGTGTTTTTCATAGTAGACATACATAAGCTGCCTCATGAGTAAAGTATACATGTCATACATCACATGTGACATACGGTGTATGACACACATTCTGTGGGGAGCACAAGATAACTCTTATAAAACTCAGAGCTTGTTACGGTATTACAGGATACAGTGGATTTGTCTGAGGAAAGCTGAAGTTGTCTAATCAGAATACTAATATGTGGAAGAGCTTATGACACTTCAAGGGGCAGATAGCAACCTAGATCATGACATCATGAGATTTTACTCCGGTTAAGACATATTAGACGAAGTAAAACACTGCAAAGTATCTGATAACATGAAAAGTACAAGGTACAAGTTCTCCCAAATTAAGCCTTAAGATTGTCTGTACTGTCCATAAAGCAAAAACACTCAACTCATAGTTAAATGTGGCTAAAAAAAGAAGCAAATGCAGGCACTTGGAAGCGCAAACAGCAAGGATCTTTGAGCAAAATGTGAAATTTTCTTCATGCTGACTTGTTGCCAGTTTGTATTTGACGTTGCGTGACTTTCAGATCCAAATAAGAGGGTCCAAGCCAAAAATAATTTGAAAATCAGTCTTATTACTCAAGTTTAGACATGGACTTCTATAGAGCAGTGTGCATTATTTAATCAGCAGCATTAAAATACTTGGCTGAATGGGTGTGTAGTCTCTTTTCATGTTATATACTGGCACTGCAGAAGCTGTGGTTTCTTCATTGGTGTACCTCTACCTTTTGTCTTCAGTGTGCATGTGTAAATATATAGTGTATTTAATGTTTATTAGCTGGGTCAGGGGTGAGGATTTATGTTAGTTATGAGAGCACTGTTGGTTTTCATAACTAACTTGTTTAGCATCTCACTGCATGTGTAAATATGTGTGTTTGAGGAAGTGAGAGGCAGTTGTGAGCCCTGAGGCAGCTTAAGTGACTAATGTGTAGGTTACTTACGTACATACAGTCCTGTGGGCCTGTGAAAACAAGGGGGAGGGGGTCCAGGATCCAGAGCAGTTATAATACATGTTGTTGCAGTCTTCCCCCTTTCTTATGCCACACCCCTCTTCTTATGTCACATTTGTTTGTCTTCATTCTTCAGCTTGGGACATTTCATTTCTGTCATTTGTTTTCCTGTTAATGTGCTTCATTAGATTTATGTTTTGCTAAAGCTCAGCTCTGTAAATTATTACTGCTATGAGACTGAACTACTGGAAGAAATGGAAATGACTAATTACAGTTACTCTCGTTGCTGTAATAGGTGTGATTTGTTTAAAATTAAATTTTACCCTAAGTATGTTGACTAAATGTAACTCAAAGGCCTTCATTACACAGGAAATCATGTGATCACCCTCACAAAGACAGTTGCTTATTAGACGAAATGCCACAGAAGTGATCTTGAGTAAAAATAAATCCTCCCATGAGACCTAATCTGAAGCCTGATCATGTTCAGCCAAGACTTAAGTTGCCCAGTAATCTGACACATATGAGAGACCAGTTCAACTATAAGTCGAGACAGAAACATCTTCATTCTGCAGTGTAAGCTTTATTGACCTAAAATGTGGAGATATGCCTCTTACATAACCTTATTTAACCAGCTCAAGCAAATTCCACTTTTATCTGTGGATGCTGGTTCACAGGCTATTGGTTGCAAATCATGAGTGCTTTTTGTTTGGGTACACTTAGTGTTGTGTCAGACATTAGCTTAAAAATACCTTTTATTTTTGAGTGGATTTTACCCAACTAATGTTACTTTGAAATGGCTGAAAAGGACTATTGCAAAAAAAAAAAAAAATCAGCAATGTTCAGAAAGTAAGAAATACAAAAACACAGCAGCCTGAAACAAGTCTGAGGCATTCTGATACAAAAATAAAATAAACTACACAGAATCTAAACAGAAAAATATTAGACCACCCTTGTTGTCTTCAATTTCTTGTTCATTTTAATGCCTGGTCCAACTAAAGGTACATTTGTTTGGACAAATACAATGATAACAACAAAAGTAGCTCATAAGAGTTTAATTTCAGAGCTGATATCTATCCATTTTCCATGGTTTTCTTGATAATAACCAA
>JAPQRP010000018.1:29904188-29923252 GCA_037367295.1 Apogon hyalosoma
CATTGTACTGACAAAAACAGTGCTTTTAGGCATTCCATGTTTTCTTTTCTGTCTGTTTTAGTCACATGATATACACACAGGAGTTAGTATTTGATTGCATAACCACTGTTTTTGATGACTTTTGATGGTCTAATATTTTTTTTCCGTGACTGTATGTCCTGATGAAGTCAATGGCGGCAATGGTATCCCTACAGGCAATAAAGGACTTTCATTGTTGGATCAGAGTGCTGCGGGTTGTTTCTGGTTGTATTTTTGTACTACTTACTTGAGGTGATTGATTTTTATAAGTACAGTTTGTGTTCTTAGACCCTGTGAAGTGCCTACTAGCAATTTATTTCTGTAATTTTACATAACTTGAGCACAGTTTCACCACAGTAACAGAAGTTTTGCTTCAGGAAAAGACAACAGTTAATTTATTCATTTGAAGTCATTCTCTGTGTATTTTATTTTATTACTGTATATATAGCTATTGGTTTGCACTTCTCTTCGTTCTGTGTAATTTCAAATCAAAGTTTTGCGATCAGTAATTCTGATACAACTAATAGTAACGTGCCTAATTTACCATTTCGATCTATCATCAAACTTGCTTTCTTATGACCCAAGTTGTAATTTTAACTGATGATGTATTTTGACCCAGTTTTGTCAAAGTCGTATGTGAAGGATTGCACAGTACACACGGCACCCAGTAGAATAGATAAATGATTTAATGTGGTTAAATACTTCAGTTAACTGCTCTTCACCCCCTGCAGGAGTTGACTGATGGCTGTTTTTGCAGAGAGTTGCATGTCAGGGCATGTTGTGTCAAGGTATTGAGATGTCCATGTGCCTTGTTTCCTTCTACCACAGATTCTCATGGCAACAATTTCAGTGGAAACAAATAGTGGGTTACAGATGTATTGTTTTTGTGTATTTAAGGCTTATCTATCTCTTACACTTCAAAGAGGAATTTCAACAAGCCAAATCCTCCTTTATTTCTGGAAAAAAGGAAGTCAAGCATTTTTATCATTCCAAAAGTAGCATCACATCAACAAAATATATATAGGTTTTTATCACTATTAGAAAACAAAGACATAGAAAGCATTGAAAATAGCACAAGATTGCGTACAAAACTTATCAATTTGAGAATATGTTTATCATAAATAACTCTTTTCCCCGAAGATTTATGGTCTTTCAGTGACTAGACTTCAAGAAATTTAACAAAATTTCTTTCTAGTAGGGCTATTTTTGCTGTGTGCTGCTAGTTTTACTGTAGCGTGGTACCTGATACATCGTCATAAATCTTCTGTTGAATACGCCATCATTAGATACACACTTGGTTTTTATGTCGGTACAGGAGTGCATTCCTCCTCGCTGCACTGGATGTTCTTCCTGCTTCTGGGACAGTTTACTCAGAGTTGAGAGGTTACAGCACTTAACAGAGAGGTGCATACATAAGTCACAGTAAAAGTCTGTATGCAAACACACTGCGTTTACACTCGTATAAGCAAACTGGTAAGCCACTCATGATGTTGTCATGCAGCAAGCTTGTGTGAAATGTTGGCTAAAATGCTTCCACATGGCAGTGAATTTCCAGTTTATCCTGCACCGGAAAAGAGAAAGTTGAAATCACAGCAATGATATGGGAGTGTGTTTCCACATAAGGTGTGTGTGATTGATAGTTTATTTGTCGGATTGTGTATGATTGCATGCATTTGTCTGAGGAGGTTTTTGTGTATGAGGTCTGAGGTCTGTGTCTATGTGGCTTGTGCCCACAGTCTTCACTGGTTCAGATTAGTTCATCTGTCATTGTGAGGTATGTGGCCGCACAAAGCCACTTGTAATAATGGAGTGGGTGGGTGCTGTGCATGAAGGCTGTTGGAGGTAGTGGATAGATTTGCACCAACCAGTTTAATGCTGTTTTACTTCTTTGCAGAGCTGATAGAGGGAGGGTCAGAGAAGATAAAGAACTGTGAACAAGAAGATAAACAAATAAACAGAAGAGCTGCATGCATGAGAGAGATAGAAGAGGGTATAAAGAGGAAGACTGATGCAAAGGGAAAATTTGTCTTTCACAGGAAGTGAATGTGCTACCTCACACAGGAAGCACAAAGAGTGGGTAGAGGTTGTCTGAGCCCTTAGGGGAAGTTTCTTCAAGGGTTCAACAGCTGTGTGTGATATCTACTGTATATGTACAATTACATTTTGGCATTTAGCTAATAAATTCAGCTAGTATGTATCATTAGTACATGCAGCAAATGGGTGCAGTCACCTAAGAGCCCAAACCATTTACTTCTGTGGTTCGGTCATGCATAAGTAACAAGTAAATATAATAGGATGTACCTTTTAGTGACAGTGTGTCTAGTCTGAATAAAGTACCACAATGGCATTACTTGAGTTTGGGGTCATGAAGGGTGGAGGCATTTATCAACCATAAAGGATCTAATTAAGGACATTATTGAGTTGCAGTGGCAAGGAGTGCTACCAAAATATCGTAGCTCTGCTGAATAATGTGATTATTATTGTGTTATCACTTTGAAATTCATCAAGTTGATCTGAATGTGCCTCTAAAAGACATTTAAAACACTACTGCAGTTCGTTTGATTCAATTTTGTAGAGTTGAAAAGCCACCTCAGCAACAAATACCCAACTTTTTATATCAAATCATTGTTGCATGCAGCTTTATATTATTTCTAATTCCTCACAAATAATGTAACTATGATCACAAATACCTTCAGTGCTTCAACATATTCTACATTAAGATCGAATGTATCAATGTAAATGTACACAAAATATGTTTAAAATTTTTGGTGTACACATTTTCTCTGTGGTATCTTTTTTAGCTCATTGTGAGTAGCCATGACACATACACTGGTTTTAAATTAACACAGTGAATGTTTAAATTAACACAAAAAAAATTATGTGTAAAAATGTATCACTGATTCTGTCAGTTTTAATGCATTCTCTCTAAAAATGTAGCATATTAACATTAAGGATTCAAGAGACCCTTGATGCAACTTTCTCTGTAATATACAATATTTACATAGGTACTCAACCCATTTTACATTAATATTTGATGTTGTCAATCCCCACTTATAAAAAGTTTATTATTGTCACCTTCTTAAAATAATAGCTTAAGCTATAATTAACTAATTATGACTTAAACCATAATTTTAAGATGCTGACATTATGTAATGGGGTATCTTTTCTCTTATAAAGGTAGGGAAAAATGTGGTATGATGGTATTTTTGATATTTTATTATTTGTTAGTCAATATTTTAAGGCCTTAAGTTAAAACAGAAAACAGCACAGATTTTTAACTTTTTTTTGTTGCAATTAATCAAAATATGAATGAAACTGCAATCTGGACAAGAGAGCTGCAATGCCTTAAACAAGTAAGAAGACTTGTGTACCATATGTTCATTTATAACAAGTACACATTGTAACTGGGCGCTTCTATGAAACTAGTCCCTAAAAACAGGACAGAGGGGCTAAAAATTCAAACCAGATGTAGACAAATGTTATAAAGAAAGTTTGGAAGCACTTTGGATCTATTTTAAAAAATAAATATTTACTGAGATAAAAGAGAAAAAATTTTTCAGATAAAACACATTTTTACATTATTTTTATACAAAAATCTGCATCTAACATGGTAAAAAGGATACAAAACTTACGTGCTACTATTTTTTCGAATATCTTTTTAGTCTCGCACAGGTACATTTTGGGAATCAAACTAATTATGTAAGGCAGAATGTTTCACAAAAATGACCGCTGTTGCAAAATCACTCGCGAGTTATTTGTGTTTAAATGAACAGGTTCCGCATGTAATGTGAGTGGACAACAATGGGTTATGCACAAAACCTGGAATGAGACTGTCGATTCACGAAAAACCTGCATGTCTGGATTAGAAAAACCACTAGGATCATCCGATTTAACACAGTGTCTCTATTTATAGTGGTATAAGACCATTTAAAGCCATGTTTTCAACATAAAATGCACTGACACCTAGGTAGCTTTTCCTGTTCCAATTTTGGTCCTAGTTTTGGCCTCAATATTTAATAAAAAATTTATTAATTTTGGGATGGCTCAGAACAAGAGTATATATTTTTTTGCCTTTATCAGAGGTCATCAGTAGGTACATCCTGGGGGAAATATGTCTAAATTTCTCTTTTATTATTGGGTCTAAAAAGCTTGCTAAGTGTCAGATACCAAAATGAACCCAGTTTCATAGAAGCACCCATTTATATCCACAATAATTGCAATATAAATTCATCATCAAATTGTGCAGCCCTGATTTTTCCTGTTTGTCTTTCATGTGTGACTGTACTCCACATCTATATGAGTTTCATCTTGTCTATCACATCAGTCACAGTCTTTACTACTTGGCTCTTTTTTTACTCTCACTGTCTTCCTTTACCCTGGAGATGCCCTTTCTTTCCACTCTCACACATATACTAAATGCACACTGGGAACCACACACACTCTGATGGTGACTAAGGTCGGCTTGTTATTGTAGGCAGCTGGCGGAGGGCTTTCCTGTCCAAACAGCCCAAACGCTGAGGTGGCAGAGCTGTGAGGGACAGCGAGAGACACACAGGGGAGAGAGAATAGGCCGAATGGGGTGACCACCAGCTAATCCTTTGGCCTGGTGGGCGGGTGGAGCAGGAAACAGAGGGCATGGGAGATGGGCGAGGGCCATCAAGTTCTTCCTTTCTCACCCCAAATGGCTTATACAGCTGGACATGCACATGCAGACACATACAGTACATGCAGATGGAAGGATGGCCATGTGGAAATACATATGGAGGAATGGAAGAGTTACTTACCAGCATGAATGCAGATGTAACCTGACCTTGTTCTGCCACCCACTGAGTTTGTCAGGTCATCTCACCTCTAGTCTTTAACAGAAACTTTCCTCACCTTTTTGAGACGTGCTGAGAGCTGAACATTATCATCACCTCCAATTACTTTAAGCATGATCTTGAGGAAAAGAAGGGAAACTCCAATTTACAGTTTTTTTTCCAGTTGCTTAGGCACAGATTGTGAATTGATCAGCTGTTTTTGCAGAACTCGACACATTAACCACAAACCTCACACCAAATGAGCAAAGCATTTTACATATCTTGCAAAAGCAAACACTTCTTGAGAAGCCTCAAAGCAACATGAAAAATTCATCCTTATGAGTCAACACGATACACACAAAGGCATGACAGTACACTGACAATACAGTACAGTACAGTACAGTACAGTGCCAAAGCTATTTACAATGAAGTTATGTCACATGTATGTAAATATGTAAAGTATGAATGTATATTCTGAACAACTTGCTATAAATATGAACGATATATCTTATATATTAAAAACAGTATTGGAGAAAACAAGTGTTTGAAGTATAAAAATAAATGAATAAAAACAAGTTTAAAGAAATGAGGCTAAATATCTCCTAAACACAAGATTTCATTTCATTCACATCACATGCATTGTTGTCCTCAGTTTGCAGCATATTTTCCCTAGACCCCCATCATACATAGACCAAACCAAATGCTTACTTGTGGCTGATTTATAATGCTCACATTTAGTTAGTAAATGAGCCGATTATCCCAGTGTTTTCACATATTTTAATGAGCAAAGGCATTTGGCAGAATAATGTGACAAATGATAATAATAATAATAATACATTTTATTTGTAACGCACTTTACATTTTTAGATAAAAACCTCAACGTACTATAGATATAGATGAGTTGTACAGTTTTGCTAGAAGTATGTTATAAAATGACAAACTGGGTGTGAAACAGAAAATGTACACTTAGACTTACCCTAAAAAAATGCATTGGCTACAAAACTAAATGGTTTCATGATTCACTGTCAGTGCTGAAAAACTGTAAGCTCATCTGAAACATGGATCTATGACTGCAACCGACTCTGTTATTTATATTCATTACATCCATTTTTGACGAATTTCTAAATTAATCAATATATCAATATATCTCAGAGAAAAATAAGTAGCAACATGAGAAAGTAAATTCTAAGACGGTCTTTTCAACAGTTTTAATGTGTTCATTATTGTGACATGGTTGTATTAAAACCAATAAAAAAAAAAAAAAAAAAAAACATCTTTCAGTGTCAAGCCTGGAGTCAAAACATTTTTCATTTCAACAGAGAGTGCTTGTTTTCCAAGACTCTTATGTCTATGCCTCTAATCCAAAGATCACCTCAAATAAACTCATTTTGAGTCCAGGAGCCACTCCTACACAAGCAATTTTTAGAGATGCATTATTTTTTTCATGTTATTAACCCATAAAGACCCAGAGCTACTTTTGTGTCAGTTCCCAAATGAATTGTTCTCTCTATTTAACCATTCTTAAATGATTCATCACCAAATATTATAATATTATCCTCTGTATTTTGCATTTTTTCAGCCAAATTTGGGTGTTTTCCTACATTTAAGTTGCTGATCATGTAGATGTTCATAAAAGCTTAGATTCAAATTGAAGGTTATTATATCAAAAACAGAGAAAACTGAAGAAAAGGTGACTTTTTCAGTAAAATCTATCATTAACTGAACATTAACCAGATGTCTCCATCCACTGTCATTTATTAAACTCCATGGGTTTTACTGGTGAATCAGTGTTGTAAAAGATGACGTTGTTCCCATGGTAACTACGGAGCCTCTGAATGTCCAAATGGGTCATATCTGATGACCATAAAAAGATGACAAACTGTATTTTACATCAATTGAATTACATTTATTGACAGGATTAGTGGATCAACAGATATTAAACCATTTACATCAGTAGATGTTTTTGGTCACCAGTGGATCTTTGGGTCTTTATGGGTTAAAATATATTGCCAAGATCATTAGAGAGTTAAATCCCAATCACCTGTTTTTGTATATATCTGCTTCAAAGAACTATACTTTTCTGTTGATTGACCAAGTAAGATGAATTAATTTATTTTACATTGTCCTGGCACATCACTATTAACCAAACAAAAGCTAGAAAATATATATTCAGTGTAACTTCTTCTATTTCCATTCATGTTATTTAGTCTCTGTAGTCTGTATGTTGTACACTGTTGCCCATAAAGTTGGAATAATGTTTTCAGACACATTCAATCAATCAGTCAATCAATCGATCGATCGATTGATCGATCGATCGATCGATCAATCAATCAATCAATCTTTATTTCAGACTCAAAGGTCCATATAAAAAAAAATTAAAAAAAGTAACAATTCCTCATTTGATTCCTACTTATGCACATCAGTAGTCACCTTTGATCAGTTGCATTGATAACATACTGAGTTACATTTTATCTATCAAGAATAAGTCATATTGTCACAATCATTTCACAAGAAGAGAAAAAAATATTTTATTCCAACTTTATGGGCAGCAGTGTACAGTATGTTGTATGATACAGTATAACACAATGTCCCGAGTGAGACATATGTCTGAAAGATTAACATTTTATTGTTTTATTCTTCATAGTGTCATAAAGTGCGAAACCCAGCTGAATTTAATACATGCTTTCAAGGGGAAGTTGGCGTTTGTAAAACATATCTTGTGGTTGTCTCTGACATTTTTCAAACTTTTTGGTTGAAAGTGGTGATTATAAAAATGATTGGTGACCACTGTAATTGCTGCAGTTTGGAACTTTATATACTGTACTCCCAAAGCTTTGTCTGCAGGAAAATGAATTGTCTGAACTTAGGATTCACCTAAAAACCGTCAAACCAGCTCTTTATCACTGATATGAAACATCAGCATGTGCCTTTCGGTCGGTACACACATAAATGTTGTAACTGTGACGTTAACTTTAATGACTGAACATGGTCCATTCATGACAGACAGAAAAATATTCATATGTTTAGGTCATATAGAGTTCAGGTATAAAAATAACATTAGTTTGTTAATGTTTGACACATGTTAAAGCAGCAGTGGGGATGCTTTGAACTCTCAGTAATGGCTCAGTATCGTAATGGTAGATGCTGTTTTTCCTGGGTAAATGACCTGAGGTGCAAACCTGCTGAGGGTCATGTGACATCTGTCTTGCAAACCCCCACCACGGTTCCCCAGTGTTATGTAACCTTCAGGGGATTTATTTCCGTACTCTGACGCTCCTGTGTGACATTCTGCAGTGGTCTAAACTGATATGTCCTCAGCTTTACTTGTTTGTGTTTCCTCTTAATGTGCACATTTGGGAATACAGTATAGTACATACAAGAACAGTGAACCCAGCAGTGAAACAGACACTAGGATTGTCGTGGGAAAAGTCAAAATACATGAAAAAAAGGAAAACTGGGCAGCAGGAACTGTGTGCCTGCTCAACTTTGTCTCTGTTTTCCTTGTTTTACCAGATGGGTCTGCTTCATTGCAAGATTTTTCCTGATCAATGTCAATGACTCTGTCCTCTGTAGTCTCCATAAAGAACAGAGGAAGGAGGGAGGGGTAAAGAGAGGAAGAGATGGATGGAGGGGAAGAAGAATGGGCCAACAGAGAGTTTGGGAGATAAGTGGTGTCTACTTGGAACTAGAGGTGAAAAAATGTGCACATTCGAAGATGTTGAATAGACAATGAAAAAAGTGAGAAAGGATAGATTGGGAGGAGTTCAGTTGGCGGGTAGCCTGTGCAGCTGCTTCAGAAAAGGCAAAGATTAGGAAAATATTACCACACAGACACACACACACACACACACACACACAGACATGGTCATCTTGTTTTTATCCTCTGTGCTCATGAAGTGGACTTTAAACACTGATTTAAATCAACTTTGGTAATATAATATGGGTGGCTCCTGTTGTCACAGTTTCATGATGTAATCACAGAGCTGCTGTTGATCATTCAGTGAAGAGGTAAACATTTCTCTGTGGAAAATTTTACAGTTGTTTCCTAATGAGAATGCCCTCATTGTGATGCTTGTTTGTTGTGCTTTTTGCTTTTGCTAGCAGTAATGGATTTTCATTGCCACGAAATGTCCTCAGGATGTCATGTATATGTTTGTGTGTGAAAAGATGCTGATTGCACGATCTGGTCCACCTGCAGATTAATATACATACTGAAATATGTTCTTATGAAGATGTTTTTGTGGCTGATATTGTTTCTGCTGTAGGATTAATTGTCAAAACTCAACTTATATTACTGTTAAGATTTCTCCATTGACTAAACAATGCAACCACAATGTTGCTCTAGTGTGTGATTTAAGGACACTGCTGCTCTGGGCTCAGAAATATTAGCTGGTAAATACAGTCGGAAATACCAGTATACAGGTATTGTTTTTCCGTCAGCATTGACAAATGGTGGGATCTTCTGTTCTGAGGGTAAGGTGTTCATAAACGTCACCAGCTCACAAAGACATTTTTGACAGTAGTATATTGGTTCCTGTAGGTTGTAGCTGTTTCTTCGAGAAATGTTTAAATCTGGTGATGGGTTGGTGATCTCGTGATAAAGATTCACTTCCTTAATTTCTACCTACCTTCTTTTTGTTATTGTGATTTTATCTTGTATTTTGTTATCTTTTGTGAAGCACCTTGTGACTTCTCTTGTCTGTGAAAAGTGCTATATAAATAAACTTTGCTTGCTTGCTTACTTACCTACGCTGCCTTTTATACGGAACAGTGGATTAAAAGTCGGACAGAACTGCTCTGAACAGCCTGTCTGAATGGAGTACAAATATAAAGGCATGAAGGTGTAAAAACATCCCTGCTGCTCTGTAAAATTAACTAGCCACATGCTTAGATGTTGTTTGTTTTTATCTGATAAAGATGACTGATCATTACTGAGTGTAAAGTAGAATTGGCACTGTAAGTGACAGTCAGGTGACGCACACGTTCACATTGACATGCAGTTCGCACAAACGTTCACATTCATGGCTCAGAGTGAGCTCTATCCTGAGGGGACATGCTGTTCTGTTGACCCTGCAGTCAACGAACAAATGAGGAGTACTGGGAGTAGCTACAGTGACATGTCTATTAGCACGCCTGTGAGAAACTGCACCCCGCCTAGACCCCAGGAAACCCCAGCCTTCTCTGACTTTGCTTATTTAACTGATTCTGCTCTTGCATGTGTTCTCTGTAAACATGTATTGTACCCCTGCAGGTCATTGTTGAGGATCTCTACACAGCTGTGTGTGTTTTCTGTCCCCTCAGGCTTTGCAGTTTTCTGAAAGAACAAACTTGTGTAAAAAAAAAGACACACCGAATAAAATTTACTATTTATTATTTTAATCTCTCTTTTATATTTTCTCAGCTATTCTTTTACTCCTGACTATTTATGAAACGTTTACACCATCTCATATATGTCTCCTGAACCAAATGCTAACAGTTGTCTTGTATTTCTGTCATGATGCAGGATTGCTTTGCATAAAATAACATATAAAGGTAATATTTGCTTTGAATTTGAGTTTTCTTTTAGAAGACAGTGAACATGATTCTGACAGTGACTGCTGTATTATCAGACATGATCAGCCTGTTGATATTGTGATGAAGGTTATCATCAATGCTAGTTAATTTTGTGGATTTCTACAATTTTTGCAGTTTATGGACAACTACACTTGCAAAATTCTGTTGATTTAATAGGACGGTGTACTGGGGCCACATTAAAATGAGAAAAAAGTTCACAAGACATTCACAAGAAGTTTCAATCTAGAGAAAATGTTTGATATTTTGAGAAAAAAAATCATATTGCAAAAGTAGAGAAGTATTCTAGGTTTATTCTGTTAATGTTATGACATGAGGCATTTGTTTAATGATAAAAGATGCGATCCATTAGGGTTACACACTTAATAATCTTTGTTTGCCAAACATATTTAAGTATAACTCACAAAATATTCCTAATTGCTCATGCTCGCCTGCATGCAGCTGCTCTTCTGATCTTATTCTTATGAAATGTATTCTCATACTATTGTGTTTTTATTTCCTCCACATGATTTCTGTATTTAGATGGTTATGATTTTGTAGGTTTATGACTTTATTCTCAAAATCGAAGGATTTTACATAATTGTGACTACTACTACAATATTTTTTTTTTTACTAATGTATAAATATATTTTGTCTTGACAGGTGCCAACTGCACACTAATGTAAAAAATAACCTTTTCCCTCAAGGTTAATTATGTTTTCTGTCTCTCACTCCATAACAAGAACAACTCAGTTTTTAGGCTCAGCTCATATTAGTTTTGCTTAGCTTATCTTTAATTGAAAAACCATTGGAAATAATAAATTGGAAAGCTAATGCTGCACAGCCTTTCTGTTAAGACACTTCATAAATAATGTCACGGTCAGTGTTTAATCTCATAACTAGAAAACTGCGTGTGTGTGTGTTCTATGTGTGTGTGTGTCCTGTCCGAGTCCTCTTTTCCTGGAGGCTTCCTGTTCAGATCCAGGGGTGTGTTCCATTTCCTTCCTGCACTGCCAGAACCTTGCTCAGGCTTCCTCTATGTCTTCCAGCTTTATGAAATCTACAGTGTATGGTCGTTTATGTTGGCATGTGCAGGATTACTGTATGTACGTGCAGATGTTGGCGAAGGCACCCATGGAAATCTTCTTTGCTTTGTTTTGATGCGGTCAGTGCTCTGTGTGCTCAAGACCTTTCTGACACCTCTGAGGTCAGCAGCAGATAAGAAGACGTGGAGCTGCTTTCCCACAGGGTGACGTCAGTGCCTGTGAAAATCCCACCTGTATCTGTTCACTTTGAATTTTTATCTTTTTCTTTTGATCTCAGTGTCTCATTGTTTCACCACATGACCAGACTTTGCTTTGCGTCACTGATACCTACATAGAGGTCAGAGGGTCAGTCTGCTGGTTCAGACGGCTGAAGAGTTCACAGCACAATGTCTGTGTGTTGTACTCTATCCTTAACGACACATTGATTTTCTTGCAACACAGAGGGATATATTTACATTTTGCTTGTTTTGACCCCCTTAATTTATTTTTAGCTGCTTGATGAGCTAATGTTTTGCAATCTGGATAAAAAGAGAATCTCTGCTATTTACTGAATGTGAATCAATGACATTAGTGAACAGTGGTGATCAGTACAGTTTCACAATCATATTTGTGCTTAATTTATCATTTAAAGATCATCTTACTGAGCAAAATGTTTGAATTTAACTGTAGAGTGGGTTGGATTTTTATTTGTTAAAATAACAGCTGCAACAATTAATTGATAACTTGTCAACTATTGTATTAATTCCTAATTTCATTGCACGTCTACTATAACAATACATTCTATTCAATTCTACAGCTATTTTGATAATCAGTTTATCAGTGTGATTACTGTTTTAAGAAAATAGAATATGAATTGTTTGATTCAAGCCACTGGAAACACAGTTTTCACTATTTTCTGACATTTTATAGATGAAATGAATCATTGACTATTTGAGAAAATAAATGACAGATTAACAAACAAAAAAAATGAGAAACTGCAACTTACAAAATATTGTCACATTGGTTAAGGATGAATAATTAATAATTATTGTTGGTTATATTTTGCTTACTAAAGAATCCTTCTGCAGTTTTCTCCTCTCAGTCCAAATCAGAAGATTAAAAATATATTGTAAATACAGATGTTGGTGTTTACAGCCATTGTCGTAGTTGTGTAAGGTTGTGGAGCACAGCAGTGGAGTCCAGGTTGTATGTGATGGATTCTGATTTTAGTGATTAGTAATTACAGCCTTCAGTAATCAATAAATAAGCTTTTACCTGTCTGAAAATGCCTCTGATTAGACTAAAATCAGGGCATCACGGAGTAGATTAGGAAGGTGTAGATGCAGAAGTCTCATGTCCTCTCAGACCATAGTATGCTGAAAAGTCATATTGTTTGGAAGTTTTGCCCAGTGATGCTAAAAACTATGAAATACTGTAGCTTTAATTGACTGGTTTCAGCTCTGTTTCAACTTATTTACATACCTTTATACACATTTCAACTGATAATTTATCACTTTATCACATTTTATGGCGGTTATCGAGGGAAATAGAAGAAATTAGTGACATCCAAAGCTTCATGACTAAATACCAAGGCTACACTGACCTCTCAACACTAAAATAATATGCACTAGTAGCACTGTAACGTGATGTAAGGGTGGATGGGGATCGGATTTTAAAGCTCAGGTCACTATTGCTGTATCCCGACCCTCTGGAAATTTCTCTGGCCCATGGTCCATCTGAGGTCATGAGATTGTTTCTGTGTGTATAAATTGCTCTCATAGAAACCAGAGCCATGTGATAGGAAGACCTGTCCACTGTGGCACCCTTCAGTAGAGTCCACTCCTGAACACTTGAGAGGTACTTTACTGAAATATGCACTTTAACACAGACAACAACACAACAGAGATAGCCAGTAAATTTAGGACATGGAAAAATGTGATGGGTGATTTGATTATTTTGCTTGAAACAAAACAATCCAGCTATATTTAAGAGGAAGAGTTCAGCTTCTTTCTAACAGGGTTGTTTTGTTTTGTTTTGTTTCGTTCTGTATTTGTGCAGACATCTGGCAGCCACCGTTGTTTTTACAGCTCTGTTCAAATAAGTTGTGCATAGAGATGCAGATTCGCCTCCAGCTTTTCAAGAACCAAGCAGCAAATTCTTAGAAAGATCATACTGGGCGGGTAAAGACATGTCAGTCTGGTTTTATGCCAAGCTCCTTGAAGCAATCAACTTCATTATACTCCACACAGACAGTAACACAATAGAGATAGGTGGTAAATTTAGGATGTGCCGGATGTCTGCATGCTGCCGCTGACCGAGCAGCAGCAAGTCTTTAAGGTTCAATATTCTTCTGAAAATGGAAAATCCAGTGCATAAAAACCAGACAGAGACAAAACAAAACAGGAAACATTCAGGAGCAAGACGTCTAAAAGCAGACGCTGTGAAAGCTACCAGTCGATATAAACAGAAACACAACTGTCATGTGTCGTGTCAAATGCAGGCAGACTGTTGCTGTAGATATTTTAATACAAATGTGTTTTAAATAACATCTTTTCCATCAGTGTAGGCCTGTAGACATGATCCTTCCCACAATGTGCAGTAAAAAAAAGCACTGATTGCATCAACACTCCAAATCAAACACCTCATTCTCACCTCGGAGCCCAAACTTTGCTCCTAAATATCTTACCCAATGAATGCCTCTTTCAAACAAAACAACTTGCACAACCCCACTTCAGAGCAAACGCTCTCCTACACAGGCCACAAAACACTAAACAGTCCCCCTGAAGAAAGGCCTCTGTCTGGTTTTAAAGAGAAAACACAATCTGTCTTCAGAGAGAAAAGCACTTTTCAAGAAGCCAGTGTTTTTAGTGTTCACAGAAAACAGTGTGGAAAACATATTTGCTTCCTTCTCAAATTGTTTCCATGCTGTAGCTGTAGGAGGGTCAGTGCTTGGAGTTGCCTTGACGTCAGAGAGAGAAGGTTCGGGACTAACATAAAGAAAAGACCATTGATTTTTGTTGTTAAGCTACAGATATGAGAAAGCAAGAAAATGATCCGGAAAACCTAGAAATCGACCAGAAAGCAGGGAGTGCAGTGACCTTATTCAGCTGGGGAAGGAGTCAGTGTTTTGGAAGTGCCTCCATGGTGGAGTCTGGGGACTAGAGGGCCTACTATAACTGGCTTGTTCTCGCAGTAGGGGTCTACAGAGTGGTATAGAAGAGGCCCTGTTTTCTGTGTACTTTTCATATTTGCAGTGTTTCTGTGCCGTCAGTTTGTGGAACAGCCATGAAGAGACTTGGCTCAGGGCTCTTTCTATTTTTTTTTTTTTTTTTCTTCACAGAGCTGACGAATTTGCAGGGGTTTGAGCTGTAGCATCTGTTGCTTTGAGGGGGCCTGCTATTTATCAAACTGAAGCTGAGTCTGCTGGGAGCCCAAAGGGAAAGAAACATGGCTTACTATATAGGTTACCCTCTCCCCCCACCCTCTCCTCTCCTACTCTCTCTCTCTCGCTCTCTCTCTCTTACCCCCAGCCCTTTATTGCTTGGCTTTCTCCTCCTGGAGACATGTTTGTGAGAGCTGTTTGTGTAAAGGGCATAACATCCAGTGTAGAGGGGGAGCTGAGGGAGGAAGAGGGTTGGAGAGACAAAGAAGAAAGCTTACAGAATTTTACAGTATTTTCAGTGGCTCCCTGTTGTGTCATAATTACACGTGAACAGCAAACAAGGAATTCTAAGAAAGTTAAAGAGCCTTAGTTCAGGGAAATTGAGTGTTATTCTTAATCCTGCCAAGTGCGATTTTCATTACAAAAGTGATCCTGTTTGAAGAAAATATATCTCAACTTTTTCTTAATTAGCTCATATATTGAAAACAACAGTTTGCGTAATACCCTAGTTGAAAATAAGTCTGAGACCAGTTGTACAACTATATTAAGTCTACCTTAAATAGCTGTTTTCATGGTTTAATAAAAACAAGTCGCATTTCTTGCTTAAATTTTGGCATCTGTCTCTAGTTTTAAGGCTCATTTAGTGTTTCAGTGGCTTTTTTTTGCCTACTACAAGACAATCCAGTTATATTTAAGAATATTTGTCATGGTTTTAAAGGGGCTATTTTTGTACTTGATGTATTTTTTTGTGCAAACATCTGGAAGTCCCCGTTATTTTTACAGTTCTGTAGAAATTAGTTGGGCACCGAAACACAGATTTGTCTTCAGCTTTTCAAGAACTGACCAGCAAATTCTTAGAAAGGGTAAAACTCGACAGCTTTAGCTTTATCCTCAGACCCTTAAAGCAACAACAAAGCGGCACATACAGTAATTGGTTTTTCTCAACAGAAGCACTTTACATAAGTATAGTTATGTGAGGCTCCTGCTGTGGAGGTTTCTTTCCAGTTAAACAATCTGTTCGTGAAACTCTCAAACAAACATGATTGAACTGCTTTGCGAGGTGACTCATGCGTCCTCTGGAATACTTTGAATCCTGCTCAGACCACATTCCTGTTACCTGTCCCATTGCCAAAACAATGATCAGAGAAAGAAACAAATTAGCACAAGATGAATAAGATCAAGCTTTATCAATGGGTAAAACTTGTGTAAACAATATGACATGAATGATACTGGATTTCTTGATGATAATCTCTCAAATGTGGCTGTTGATTAATATGAAAAGCATACAATGGAGGCAGAATATTTGACTGTTTATTAGTAAGGATCCAACGTTGATACGATATCAGCTGTGTTGACTGACAGCTTTCTGCAAATAAGATGACGTTTCACTATTGGCAGAGGCCGATGTTTGTCTGCTGTGCTATGTTAAAGGTTGTTTTGTAAGTGCGTATGAATTTGTTTTCATTCAGACTTAGTGTGATGAAGGCCTGAAAGACTTTACAACAGTTTGTTGTTTTGTTTTGTTGCCATGAGGATTTGTTATTTCTATTATATATATTTGTTAATAAAAAACTATAAATTAAACAAACAGGAAATAACATCAGTATCAGCTATGGCTATGTACCAAATGGTTATTTTATACATTGGCATCCATCCAGAATTTCGCAATTGGTGCATTCTAAAAAAAATAACAATTTGAGCACCATAGATGATTTTAATTATAATTTATATTGTGTTGTCACTTACTACCAACTGAAACTGAATTAAATTAACTAAAGATAGACTTCTTAATTGGCTTGCTCAGTTAATCAGTACTTTGAACAGGTCAAAAAAGGGAAATCACACTTAAAATCAGTTGGTTTGATGTTAAATGTACATATTTGATTAATTAGTTTGAGTTTGACGTTACGGGATCCAGAGTTATTTATTACTTTGACTTAGCAGATGAGCCCTAGGTTAGCATGTAGTTGGGATAGACTCCAGCACATGCATGGAAGGATGGATGGACATGGGTTCTGCATATCAACATATCAGCTGCTGCCTGTGTGTGTGTGTGTGTGTGTGTGTGTGTGTGTGTGTGTGTGTGTGTGTGTGTGTGTGTGCGTTGTCTTATTTGCCAACAGGCTGGTGGCAGTCAAAAAGTAATAAATCAGTCCATCTCTGTTCAAAAATAACCTTTATTAGCCACAATTGGAAGGACATCAGTGCACTGAAGAGTAAACATTACTTCTTATAAGTAACTATAAATGGGACACATCATAGATACAGCAAAATATATGTTTTGTGACATTAGTCATGTTCTGGTAAACAGCCAGACTGTGTACTGTGTGAGCTGGTGTGTCAGGTGGAGAAAAAATGAGATTACATATCAAATCCATGCCTGTAAACATACATGCGCAGGCTTTACTTCACACCTAATGACCCACTTAAACTGCCACTGGTCATCTTTCTCTTTCCATATGTCACTCCTCTTGCCTTCCTTTGACCTCACTATTGATCTCCACTGTCTTTTTCTTTGACTTGTCTCTCTTATAACCCTGTCGTAATGTCGCTCGCTCTAATAAACATGTTTTCTTGAAGGAGCCGCACACAGAGGCTCTATTCATTTGAAGTTGTTTTCTGTGCTTTACATCTTTAACAAATAGCTCACATGCCTGTCTCGCATCTGCTGGCCTTCTGCAGCCAATAGCTCCTTTATTTATGTAAGATGACTCTTGTTATGGGTTATCCACCACAAAACATGCCTTCTGACATGCTACAGAAAATGCTAGGTTGCTGTCTTTTCCTTCATTATGGAGGTGAATATGAGCAAAGTATAAACATTTTTGTACAGAGCTACTGAGTAGAATCTCCTCCTCTCACTCACTCAGATTCATGCTCTCCAATCAAAACTTTCACGCTGAGAGGCAGAAACTGGTCAACAGGATATGAAACCTTCCTTTCTGCTTTTTTCTTCTGTCTTCATGGCAGAATTGACCTTTCCCCTACTTTTGTCTTTTCTCCTCTGTTGCTTACTCTCTCCCTTTTGCAAGTGCATTTCTACATTGTTTGTGGTTCACCTAAGTCTGTTGGGTTGAATTTTACAGCCTGCGGTATACATTTCAAACACAGCTGAAAGAAACACAGTCTTGAGCAAACTGCGTATTTCACTGTGCATGTCGGTCTGGTAAACTTTCCGTTTCTGTGCTGTAACTCCGTGCTGATTTGAGGATAATCAGTGTCCAGCTCATTTCCCTCTGGGTTATGGCTGAGTCATTCCTATGTACTCGGTGAAAGGTGTTCGCTGGAGATGGAGACCACTCTGCTGCACGTCTCCCCTCAGCCCCCCTCCCTCCAGACTGGTGTTAGTGGAAGGGAAGATGACCATCTGCTGCCCCAGTTGCCCAGTGACTGGACAACAGCCTTCCCTTATGGCACAGATCCACTGTCCATTGTCTGCTCAAGACTGTGTGTTTGTGTGCATGAACTAGTACACTACATTTAGAAGAGACTGATTGTGTGTTTCCCTTTTATGTGTGGGTGTTAAAGTTGGTCTTAATCTGTCTTTGTGTGTGCGCTCAGCTGCCTGTATGCATTTAATGTCTCTATCTTTGTGTGTGTACCTCAAGGAGAGCCAAGTATTGTGCGAAGCTTTCCTGTGGGAGTCCTGTAGAGAACGCACCCTCGCCCAGCAGGACGGCCCTCGGTGTGATGTGAGCTGACCCGGCCTTATGGCGAGGGGGGGTTTAGTGAACAGTCTGGGATTTATTTATGGGCTAGAAGCCAAAACTGCTTCTGCAGAGTTAAGAGAATAGATTTCCTCTCCAGACATGTGTGCATAATCACTCATTCATACTTGCACATATCATGATGACATGCCAGTATTGTTAGAGATCAAACTTATCAGTAGCATCAGGGGCATGGTGAGTAACTAAAAGTAGCAATAGACACTTATTTTTTAGGTAGAATTATGATCCATGATGAAATGTAGGTGAGTTACCGCCATACTATAACAACTTTGTCCTCCAGTTTCCTGTGGTTTGGACCAAAACTATTACCATATTTTTACAATATCTAGATGAAGTAAGATTTTCCTGAATATAGAGCATTAATTACCTACAGTTGTGCTGATAAATTTACATACCCTAGCAGAATTTGTGATTCTTCGGCTATTTTTCAGAGAATATGAATGATAATACAAAACCTTTTCTTTCACTCGTGGCTAGTGGTTTGGTGAATCCATTTATCATCAAACAAATGTGTTTGCTCTTTTTAAATCATACTGACAACAGAAACTATCCAAATGACCCT
>JAPQRP010000018.1:29923352-29952920 GCA_037367295.1 Apogon hyalosoma
CTCCCCAAAGTGGCTCAATGATACTGAGGTCAGCAGACTCACATGGACACTCCTTCACCTTCACTTTTTTCTGCTGTAGCCAATGACAGGTCGACTTGGCCATATGTTTTGGGTTATTGTCATGTTGGAACATGCAAGACCATCCCATGTGCATTCAGTCAGGGTATGTAAACTTATGAGCACAACTGTTGATTGGGTTGGCCTAATTTAATCCCACTGGAGTTTTATGTTGAATCAAGCATCCTAATGAATCAGACTCACTTTATGTCAGAATTCAGAAGTTGGACCCACTGTTGATGGGCTGACATCAATTCTTTATCATAATTTTCTCAACTTTGTGAATAAAGTTCAGTTGCGAAAATCATTATTTCAGCCGCAGCAAAACAACAAGACACAAACTCCACACATTAATGCAAACTAAACCCAAACACTAAGGTACAGATGGATTTTACAGTAACACTATGCATACAGTAAAATAAACTATGGTGACATTACTACTGCTAACCCATAAGTTAATGCTAGGCTGTCTGTAAAATAGTGTAATTACACTGATAAACATACTTTTTAAAACAAATGTTGGTTGTATAGAAAAGTTTTGGCAGCACAGTTATCTGTTTTTTTTAAATTATTTTTTTTACATAACATACCATGACCTTTATAGTCTCTCTGTTCGAAAACATCACCCAAGGTGCAACTGATAGCAGTTTGATTATCTATTCATTGGCAGATTATGCTCTTCATTGTCAACTGTTTACATTCATTATAGCTTTAAATGTTGTTGCAAAGTTGACCTCCAGTATGGTAATGTGAATTATAAAATAATATAAAGTTAAGACATCACTATTTTTATTATTTATATGCATGTGTATTATGTTTAATTCTTGAAACTACTGAAAATAGTCTTTTGGGATCTTTATTTGATTTATTATTCAGAAAATGTCAACTCAGACCGGATGTTTTAAATTAGGTGGTGTGGTGGAATAGTTCAGCTTTTCTATCATACATCCTGGCATGTTCTTCAACAGCCTTTCAAGTTGCTGCTGGTGCTTCATGCCACTCCTGGTGCAGAAATGTAGCAACTCAGCTTTGTTTGACAGCTTGTGACCATCCATCTTCCTCTTTATCATATTCCAGACGTTTTCAAAAGGTTCTGGAAATGGGTTTTCTATCAGTTATTTAATCGGATTTTTCCTGAGCTGAATCTAGAGTATGTTATTCACGTTACACAACATCCAAAAGTAGGTATCTGCCTGAATAATAAAAGCTTTATGTATCATTATAACAGTGACTAAAGCTACAAGTTTGGTTGGTATTTGTGTCAGAAGTCACAGCATATACATTCATTATAGACAGCGAATTATAGCCTGGCAACAGCAGACTTAAATGCCAATATCTGTAAGTTTTAGAAGCTGATTTTGGCTTTTTCTACCCATAGTCTTAATCAAGCCATGCTCGTGTAATGTTTTCTCTGTAGCATTTGTGGTCTCAGGAGGAAATGGTCAGACAGACAGACAGACAGACAGATGGCAGGTGAGCACACACTGCAAGGAAGAGCAGAGGTTGTTATGTCAACTCACTGTTCATGTGTTTGTTGCTCAGACCAAAACTGAAAGATCTGCTGTGGCTAACCACATATTTTGTTCCCAACAAGAGAATTATACAGTACAGTATGAGATGATAAAACACAATCCATTCTGCGGAAGATGGAAAAAAAAAAAAAAACACTCAGCAGATGCATGATATTCTTAGTAAACTCAAGAAGTCAACACTGGTTTAAGTGTTTTTTTCTGTGAAGTACTGGACTGTTTTGCTGTTTGATATTGAAAACAAGAGTTGGTTTTTACTTTGTGGATCACAGATTTCTCTCAGACTGTGTTTCGTGTGTTTTATGGAAAACACTGGTGTTTTTTTCACCTTCTCGTTCCTGTTGTGTCTCTCTGAAGCATTCATCTGCACACACAAACATGTCAAGTGGGACTTGTTGTTCCTGATCCACTGCTGTCCGTTTGCTGCCTCCTCTTCCAGCAGTTGACTTGACAGGCGACAATCTAAGGGCACTGCCTATGACGCTGAAGTTTTCCTCCCAGACATTTAGTGAGAAAAACAAGCTGGGAGCCATGCATTTTTCTCCCCAACTGAAAGAATCTTATGAGCACATATTATATTTTTGTCAATGGTGCTTAAAGTTCACCACATACCAGACACTCTTTTATGGGTGACAGAATTTATGAGGAGCTCTTTGAGTGATGCCAAATGCCTGCGTGATCCAAAATGTTCTGTTGGGCTCTGCTTATTCATTTTTATTACCTTTCAGCCCTGAACTCAGCTTTTATTGCATAATAATATACTATAGATTGAAGAATAAAAACAGACAGGGAGAATGGAGGCTGACAAATGATTCTGAGGAAAAGCAAGGGGATCTGGGAGATTTGCGGATTGGGGCTGAGCCATGCTGCTGTGGTTTGTAGGTGTGTGTGTATGTGTGTGTTTGTGTGTAAAACCTGATAGAAATCTGGTTTGGCAGAGCCATTATCCCCTTTAGACTTCAACAGTAGGCCTACCCTGTGCTGTGGCCACCGCTAATCCCATAATGGGCTGACTCTGCACTGAAGCCACACAAATACTGTTCCCCTTGGTGAAAACTGTGACAGTAGATTTGTTTCTGCTAATGCTCTACATCTATGTATGTAATGATCTGCCCTGGCTGTGTCCAGTGTGGCCCATTTGTGTGAGCCTCCTCAGGTGAGTGGGCACAGATAGGTAATCTAGTGTACAGAGTCATCGATTTTCCCGCTGTACAGGAAGTGGCTGGTTATTGATTCTCTGGGACAATGATGTCACTCCAGACGGTGTAGGGTGTTTACTTATCCATGATAGGGTATGAGGCCCTTTCGCTCCGCACACTGGTCAAATAGTGCTCACTCTCTGTCCTCTTACCTTTTATCACTCTTTCCATCCTCCATTTTTACATTCATTGTGAATGCCCTCTGTAACCTGCACATCCATTATGTGTGACATAATCACTGATGAGACATGTCACTGACAAAACTCTACAACAGTAGTTTGTGAACATGTGATTATTGTAATTATATATTTAGTACAATACAGGCAAAAATGCAGGTATAAATGTGCCTATATCAGCTCTTTCTTTAGGTGATTCAGTTTTTTAAAAGTAAAATATGACTGTGATAGACACTTTGTCCTTTCGCTTGTAGTTAAACTTGCTGTGTTGATGGACTGTTCTTCACTCTTTAGTGATTATTCCTGAGTCACAGACTTCACTTTTATTATGACCCTCAAGTCCTTTCTCTTCTGCATTTCAAAGCAATGTTTCTTCATTCAATCAAGCCACACAACCATTTCAGCTGAGTTAGCTAAACCACTCACCGCACTGCTTATCAAGGAGACCATGGATTAATTAATTTTTTATCAAGTATGACACCAGTGGGAACACTGCCAGCCTTAATAACAAGGTGTCTATCTAGTTGGATTATGAAAGACCTCTGTTAAACGAAAAAATAATGAGTGATGACTTCCTCGTCTTAAAAGCACTCAGTGGTTGGGTACAGCACTTCAAAAAAAAGTCAGTAATGTTGTTTGTCACCACATTAGATAATCAGGGTGGGCTATTTTGGACAGAAGCCATCTTATATCTTATGTCTGAATGCTCGTGAGATACTGAAATTGGGCTTGAGTCCATGGTACAAAAGATTTTCAGCCGTTGGTTTGTTCTATTCTTCGGTCCCACAGGTCTGTAATTGATTAACCACAGTGCAAATATGTCCAACACTACCTGTGGCATGAGACAGAGGAACACACACACGCACGCACACACACACACACACACACACACACACACACGCACGCAGACACACACACACGCACACACACGCACACACACACACACACACACACACACACACACACACACACACACACTCACTCACTCACTCACTCACTCACTCACTGCAGGCACACTTTCACCGAGGTTATTAGGTCCATTGAGAGCTAAAAACCAGAAGCAACCAGCATACACATTAACCACACATATCATATCTGTATACATCTGAAGAAGTCATAAAAGTGATTTGTCTAAAAGGTTTGACGTAAGAACACTGTAAGACAACTGATACATGACTCTTGGAGAAGATTGTAAATACACTGTTGTCCATAAAGTTGGAATAATTTTGTTTTCTCTCATATTCGTCTTTTTATTCCTATTCATACACAACAGTAATTACCTTCGACCAGGTAGAATGACTACATACTCAGTCCCAGTTATACTTTAAATCACATTGTCTCAATCATTTCAGAAGAGGTAAAAATATTATATTCCAATATATATATAATATTCCAACTTCATGAGCAACAGTTTAGAAATAGTTTCTTGTCACTTGCAGCATTTCCTTGAATTAAGCAGACACAGGACAAGTAAAAACAAAAAACATGCAAAATGTAAGTAGTATAATTAATAAGAACTTCATGCAGAATGTAAAGACTTTCTCCAAAACGTATGTATAGTAGCCACCTCAGCTTCATTATATCACCATTTTTTAAATTGATTTGATATATATTTATAATAGGCATAGGCTGGAACAATAAACAATATATTTTGACAGATTTACAGAAGCATTTTGTACATTTTCAGCTGAACAAACTTAATGAACTCATGACATGTGCCATTGTTTTTGTATTTGAACAACTTGCAGGGCAACATGCGTGTACATGCACTGTGAAAGCGTGCATGTTTGTACTTGTCCTTTTGTGTTTGCATACTGCGAGTGTGCTGGCCTCACTGTATATATTTTTCTGTACTTCATCTTGGGCCAATGTTTGAAGTTGAGCTTTTGGTCCGAGATACACTATGGAACAAAGAGGACAATGAGACGACTATGATCCTTAAACAGTCACATATATTCTACGACTCAGACGTCTCCTGTTGACCTTTGACTGGCCTTGGCGATCTCTGAGAAATAATTGTTTTGGGTATATCTGTATAGTTTAGGAAACAGTAAGACTCCCAAAACTTGTTCGCTCAAGAGGGAAAAAGGGATACAGGTGAAGCCTGGAGGGTAAACAGCCCCACATTGTTTCACGTGTGCGTCTGTTATGCCTACACTTAATCCAGAAAACGTTACAACAGTATGTTTGTGAGAGCATCAGCTGCACTCATACTCACAAGAACGTGCCATTTCCATCATAAGGGGAATATTGGAAAAAAAAATAAAATAAAATAAATCACTTTTATTAGCACATAGAAAACAGTATAAGTCTTGTTTTCTTACATAAGAGTTGGTTGACATTTCTGGCTCTATGAAACCGTGCTTCTTATGCTCATTGTGGCTATTTTTATTGATTGATTGATGGATTCTTTTCTATTCATTTCATATGCATGTAAGTTCACAGTCCTCTGGGTTTTACAAGACACAAAAAGTACAACTACAGTGGTTAAACATTTCAGGTTATTTTACTGCAGGTCTTAAAAATGTTCTCTGCTAAGCTTGGCAGGTGAAATCTGCTCCAAAATCACCCAGCAAAAGGAAATCAACAGTGATGATGGGCATTTTACCTGTTAGTGTAGATCTCTTATGCCCTTATATAAAGAACAATTGATCACAAACCAAACCTCATTTTTGGTTTTACTTGAGCATACACAATAAATAAAACACAGAAATAGCGAAAATATGACTTGAATGGCATTTTACTGTACTCTTTTTAAAAAATGTTTCCTCTCTGCCTCTCCTCTTTTTCAGTCCAATCTCATAAGAAGCATCAAAAAATTTACAAGTGTCTCTGAAATGACTGGAAATATTGAGTTTGTGACTATGAGCGTAACGGACAGGCACCAAGGTGATTGAGTTTCCACCTAATCAAACAGACATTTCATAAACGATTAAACATTAATGGGGCTGTCGGCGTGATGTTGCACTCAAATGAGGTTCTGCCAGCTTTTTGTTCTGCCATTCAGTACCGGGCCTCATTGCCTATTTATGAAGTAACAAGACCCGACCAAAATGGTTCTGAGAGCAACGATTAGGCCCTATCACTTCCTCCCCTCTTAAAGTACAGCAGTATCACATCCCCTCTCCACCTTTGCAATCAAAATACATCTTGGTAAAGGTTACAGATTGAGGGGATAGACGGTGCAAAAAGAGAAGGGCAGAGGCAAAACCGGTGTCAAAAACAGACACAAAAAAATGAATGCATTGTGCAGTAGTTTCTAGTCTTTGCTGTGTTACATCAGCCCTTATCAGTGCCTGTTTTGTCTGCTGTCTTAGCTGGGAAACCTCACACTGGATCACTGCTTTCAAGACTGGCAACCCTTTTTTCTTTTGTCATATAAAAAGAAGCCACACACTGGTTTTGTATAAGCGGCTACATGGGAATGATATAACCTCAATGCTTCATAAAGTTTCATGGTTTCTAGCTTTTACTGCCTCTGATAGGCAGTAGCTCAGGTTATGATTACAGGTCCGAATGATCTCTGGTGTTGTTCCGACCTTGTTTATTGGTATTCTTTGGGAATGAATCACTGCCTTTCTGTATTCTCACATATACAGGTGAAGGGTCAGGTCTTTGTGCAGACTTTACAGTACCCATTATGAATTATAGGCTGATGATCAACAATGCTTTGGCCACCATCCCAGCGAGATGAGTCACTTTAGCTTAGTCAGCAGAGCCGAGGTCTTGTCAGAGAAAGAGAGAGAAAAAAACAGCTGTGCATGTGAGGAGGTGCACAGCAGCGTCAATCTAGAGGGGCTGTTTTCTTTAGGCTGTTAGAGTCCCTTTGCAGAAAGAGTCCACTTTGTTAGTCCTATGTTTTTGGATAACATACATAGAAGAGATAAGCTCACCCTAGATTTGATTGTGTGTCTTCAAACATTTTCTATTAAGTCTGCACGATATGAGGACTATCTGCAATATGTGCTATCATTCATTACTGAAACGAAGATGTGACTTGTGATAAATGAGCGAATGTTGAAGTCTGCATATTAACAAGGACATCTTTTGGCTTTAATTTGAACAAGTCCAAGATCCAAAACTCTATAAACATATGAAATAAATTAACACAAATGGTACATGAACAAGCCAAACAATAAAAGAGAAACATTTAATACAACATTGTAACAGAAAAATCTTTATTACTAGCGGTAAATCTATAAGAAAGTAAAGTTTTTCTCCCTTGTTTCCATTAAAATACCCTCTTCTATACTCAACAAAAGCATCTCTTGCAACATAAAATGTCTAGAAAACAACTTAAATAACCAAATAAATAGAAGTTTCATACCATGATTTGACAAAAAAAAAAAAAGAGTTTGGCTATTTTGTGATGATTTGTCACCCTTACACCCTCTTTTGTGATGTGTTTGATGTGTTTCAGGAAATTATTATTTATCTGTCTGCACAATTTCTACTCTGATACTTCTCAAAGCTCTTGTCTTTTGTGTTATGGGGTTGCCATCTGTACAAATAATGAGGATGATGATGAAATTACCGCAAAATGTGATTAGACGGTTTAGAATCTTTGGGGATTTTTACTAGATATAGATAGAGATGGACAAGGGGACTTCATGGTGCATTCAAGTACACCTTCCATATACAGATATCTATACTTGAATGAAGTCAAATGTGAAATCTGGGCCCATGTTTGGCTAATGAACCCACACCTAATGTATCATCTGGATACTGGTAACATTATCAAATTATACACATTATAAATCAGCATTAATTGATACAAAAAGTATCACCATCATGTTTTTTGCTGTTCTCCCAGCCCTATGTCAAAGTACAGCCAAGCTTGTTATTGTGCAAATAAAAGGAGAAGTGGAACAGTCGAAGCAAAGCAAGGAGCGTTTCATTGATTTGCAGTCGCTGTGTCATATCGGCTAAAGATAGCAAGGGAGGGTTTGGTATTTTCTGTTTTTCTATGGGATCTTTTCTCTTGGAGCTTGCTGTATTGTGACAGCTGCCCTCTCCCTGTTAGAATAACATCCCGGGGAACTCACTCTTCCTCACGTGCATACAGGGTTGCAAGCCAACGCCTTTTCCCCTGGACTGTATCCCGGAGTCAGTATATATTATTTAGGGAAGTGGACATAC
The DNA here is from genome assembly GCA_037367295.1 of Apogon hyalosoma. Taxonomy (NCBI): domain Eukaryota; kingdom Metazoa; phylum Chordata; class Actinopteri; order Kurtiformes; family Apogonidae; genus Apogon; species Apogon hyalosoma. The sequence goes on from JAPQRP010000018.1 coordinate 29,931,453, forward strand.
ATGTCTATTCCTGACTGTATCAAGTCATGGACTGCTGGTTATTTGTTCCAGACTCCTCATTTTCCTCAATCTGTAGGTTTTTTTCCTCTTTCCCGTGTGCTCCCTGAGTTCTCTCCAGTTCCTTTGCATTTCATGGAATTCAGGGAACGCTGTTTCCTTCCAGTGTTGGTGTGCTCTGCTCTGGTCCTGGACTAAGCCGATCTGGGGGACACGACACACCTCTCCTCTCAGGAAAGCTGGCGCTTGGCGAGACCACTCCACTTTGAAAGGTTGCCAGAATATACACAGATCAGAGAAGAGGCGACTGGGAAAAAAATGAGAATAAAAGGGATCAAGAGTCGTCAAAGGGGGACATAAGGCAACACTGGTCCACCTAATTCCCAAACTGATCCAGCACTGGCTCATAAGCATTAACATCAAATGAAGATTATGGTTAAAACTACACAAGATCAAGCTTCATGTTGTAATCTGAACATCTTTTCACAACTTTGCAGCAGTTTGTAAAGTTCAGTGTTACAATTAGTATTCAGATGATCCGGTGAAGTAAAAATCACTAATACTATATTGTAAAAATACTCCACCATAAGTAAAAGCTCAGCATTTCACACCTTATTTATCCAAGTATTATCAGCAAAATGTCCTAATGTATGAAAAGCTGTGTAAAATACTCCCAGTTAATGTTCAGTTATTCTACATAATGTTCATTGGGTTGTTGGATTCATGTTATTTTTACATTAATATGTTTGTTACGTTTTACTATAGATGTTTGAGGTTTAGCTCATTTCAACTACTTTATATACTGCTTTTGAAATGCATCATACTTTAAGATTATCATGTTTGTAGTGGTGCTGTCTGATAAGAAAAAAGTCAACTTTTCATGAGCTCCAAAAAAAACAAATCAGTTGACAGCTTTGTAACAGTGTGCTTTCCAACTAATCCCTCAGGGTTTTGGATAAATGTCTCTTAATGGACAGAAATGAAATGGAAAATTGATTGGCGTAAAAGTGCATAGTTGCATTCCACTACTGATAGAATAAGGGAAAAGTGTTGAAGTTTTTGCCCTCTGGACAGGCAAGGGTTAAGCTGCAGTCCACTCTGAAATGCACAGTGATAGATGAACATGCTCAAACCTTGTGCAGTGTTTGAAGAGTGGGGTGGGGGATACCCTCTTAGGCTGCAGTTTTCACTCTTTTACTGTGAACAACTTTAAAGCTGTTCTCATCTGAAAATATGAAGTATTTGAACAAGGTTTTCATTTTAATGCTGTTACAAACAGTCGGGGATGGTTAAGAGTGATCTGTTGACATGGAAAAAGAAAAAACTTTGTTTTTCAGAGATGAGAGTTGCTGTTGTGAGCCTCTGGGCTATGTTGAAGCTTGTGGTTTTCTGTTTGCTGTGAAGTTTGCAGATAGTTGTTTTGCCACTAAGTGAGTGAAAGTTGAATGATGAAACTCTACAAGTAAGAACACTCTCAAAAACTGAATTACTTTCTATGAAACAGGCCAGATTAGGTTGTAGTGAACTTCATACCTCGGCAAAACTTTTTTTTTTGTTTTCCTTTTCTTTTTTTCCTCAGAGAAACAAGAGAGGGTAGAGAGAGAGAGCAGAGAAGATTGGTTGCTGTAACTGTTGTTCTTGCCTCTGATTGGTGGAAGCCTGTTGCTAGGCTTATGTCAGTGTTCGAGAGTTTTCTGCTTCCTCTCCCCCTATGCAGCGATAGGTCGAGTTTGAACTGGTCTGGTGGACTTCTGCCACTTGTTGAACATCCCCATAGTTTTTGCGGTTCTCTTGATGCATGAGAAAAAACAGCAGCCACAGAGCTGAGACACATATGTGCAGAGTTTACATCTGACATGGCTTCCTCTCAGTGTTTTTAATCTTATTAACTTTTATCATCCTCTTTATTGGTTTAAGGCTGTTGTTTATTCTGATCCAGTCATGAAAGAAAAACAACAGCTATTTATGAACATTTAAGAAGGTAGTTCTCATACTGTGCACTTAATAAAAATGTTTTGTTAGCTAATCTGCAACAGTTGGCAGATTTTGATGAAACAGCTTCTTTACATAAAAGAAGTGAATTCCTGAATGAAAACTCGCTTATTTAACTTTAAACTTTTTGAGTTACACATCTTGTCTCACTTTTTCCACAAGCAGATATTCAATGTTGTGTTTTAAAGTGACACTATCATTTGGCCATTTCTACAACAGTCATACTCTCATGGTTTGTGGCTGTAAAGTTTGACATGTTGCTCTTGGGTGAAACATAAAGTGGTCAGCTTTAATTTAATGTGAGCACAGTGGACTGAAAACAGAGGTTTGACTTTAGTTTGACTTTAACAAAACATCAGTACAAACTTCTGAGAGCCTCTTGAGCTCTTACCAATGCTTCAGTGTACGTACCACTGTGTTTTTATGGCTATTTGTGGGATTAAAATGATATTTAGCTGACAGGACAGGATCATTTACCGGGCTGTTTTTATAGTCCAGATGTCTGTCTCGGATGTGTTCACTTTTATCTAAATTGGGCACACTGTAAGTTTTACAAGCTTCTGGTCTTCTGTATAGCTTTTAAAAACACTGTCTCCATTGTATTGCATTGTTTTTAACCATATCTAAAGCTTCAGGTGGACATAAACAGCTTAACATGTATGAGCATTAGGACCTTTTGAAGTTTAAAGAACATTTCTATTCATTGTAACAAATTCACAGTAAGCACGTTTGAGGTTCTGTCTTGTTTTCTACTTCTGGTATATTTTAAAGCTTTCATTTGTGAAGTAGAGTAAAGACATTAAGGAGAAAGATGAGGACTTGATAACCATCAAATGCTCGAACTGTGACAGTACACCCCTAAGAAACAAGGCCGCATCACGTAGTTTGGAGCATTTAGTCGCACAAGACCAGCACAACTTCCTGAAGATGAAACCAAATAACACTGAACAGTCTGGGTCTTGAGCCTCCCAAAAGACACCTGCAGTCAGTGTGGTTTTCTTCATGCCACAGTGTGATCTGAACCACCTACAGATGAACTATACAAGGTCTTAAAGTGACTGAAGGGTAACGTAGCTGCCACAGAAAATAACTGAAAAGCTACAGAGAATGAAGTTCATATGTACTGACAAGTGTAATATGACAGTGTCACTGTTTGTGCAGGTTTACCATGCATGGAAAAACAAATATAAGTGACACTATTGTGCCTCATTAGATGTATAGTTTACTACATTGAGTTTCCAAACACAGTATTTAATTTATTTTAGAGACATTTCTGGTGTTCTTTTCATTCTTAAAAGAACATCTTGCTGATTTTGTAAGGTTTTGAATCCAGAATTTGTGTACTATTTTCACAGTGTTGTGTTAATAGTTTTACTGTAGTAAGGTACTTCCTTTCATTGCTGTTACTTTTGTTCCTATTTGATAAGTTCAGGTGTTGATGCACATGTGAACAAACTCCAAATGTTAGACTTCATTTATACTTTTACATTATTCAGATAATTTCAGTGAAAACTTGAGGTGAAATCTCAGCCTTACACAAACTGGACAGTAGTGCTCAGGCCTGTTCAGAGACATGTTCATAGAGATGCTCCTGATGGGAGTGCATTAAGCCCCACAGAGTAGTCAGTGCGTGCACCCTGACAATAGTGTTTGGCCCTGTCCCTGAGGCCGGACCCCCGAGCCTAAGCGCTTTTATGTGAAAAGGTTTGGTGTGTCGTAAGCCCTAACGCTGACCAGCCTCTTCTGCAGCTTTGCTGAGCCATGGGGCTCCCGGCAGCTCTGGGAGTGCTGACTCTAGCCCTGGGAACATGTTTACTGCTGCCCCACACCCCACCCTGTGGCATCAGGAGATGGACCGGGGAGGGGGCGACTCGATTGACACAATGAACGTGCTGAATACTGTGCTATCTATCTAGCGATGGGTGCTGGAGACGTATCATTGGTTTGCCAACCTGGCTCTTCATCAAAGTGCACAGGGGCTGATCGTCACTAAATTTAATTTGTTTGCCCAGTTTTTATCCAAATCAATGATTGTCAAAGACTTTGGAGTTGAATTACACTGGAACAAAGTTCATTTCATGAATTTTTTCCAAGCAGTCCATGCTATTATGTAATTTTTCTCCATGAAGCAAGTCTTTATAAAATCTTAGTAAACAGCATTCCTTGTTTTGCTCAGGATGCATGCTATTTTGAAATCTCACATAGAAACATGACCCACAAGTGTGCATGTGTGTGTTTGTCCACTGTGTAACCAATACGAGGATGCTTTTGTAATTTGGTTGCTGGCAATCCACAGAGGAAACAACACTTTACTTACTTATGATGCTGCACGAAATGTTGTTTATTTGTTGCTTGAAATGAGTACCATATATGATTGAAATAATTTCCTGAACTGACAGCAATAAAAAAGGGAACATCCTGCAGTTATATATGCATTACAGTACTGTACAGTGTGTTGTTTATAGTAAATCTCCTCTGATATAATTTTGAGTAATTATTGACCTTGGAACCAGCCTGGTATGATAAACCAGTTATACATTGTTCTAGTGAATGTGTTATTGTCAAGAAGGGACAAACAAAGCCATAAGAGCTGCCTTTCTTATCTCTGCTTCCTCCTGGCTTTTAAAGGAGTCCTACAGTCCGGACTGATTGGTGGAGGAATGACATTATCTGTGGTCTGATAGGCTGCCGTGCAAAACCACTAACTGAATGGCCGTTGTTGTTGCAGCAAGTCCTGCAGTTATCCATTTCATTGCTCGCTGATGCTGATCTTTAGACCTGTACTGTGTCTTCTTCTGAGGAGCACTGAGGCTCTGTTTACAACTCCTGTGCAGCAACAAGAAAAACAGTACTTGCTGCTGCATGCTGGAGCTGTTTTTCACTTGTTGTTTTTGTTAGTGGTGGTGGTGAATGCATATTGCACAGATAAAAGATAACACACATGCATATTTTCTATCTGCAACAGCCACTGGAGAAACTATAATTATCCAACAAGGTTGTCAAAGACACAGACCCCTCAAAATGATTGATTTTAGTGCTGATTACAATGATTGCAGAGGACAGTGAAGCTGCAATCAGTTTGAATTGATTCCTCTGATAATTTAGTACATACGGTGTAATGCATGACAGTAAATTCAATCATGATCAATGGCAGCTGCGAACAAAAGAAGCAGAGAGAAGTGATGATGTTTTCTTAGGGGGGGAATTGTTCTCTCAGCTCACGTTTAGGACCCCCCTCTCTCCTCACGGGTCGCGCCTCCCATTTGTGTTCCTCCCGCTTCTATTGGCTGGCTGGTGGCTATTTTCGCGACGCGATTGGCCAGCGCGGCTGTCAATCACACGAGCCTCGTCTTATTTACCGAATGTATGCGAGAGAGAGGACGGTATTCTGCTGTGGGGCTGCAACAGCTGACATCTGAGCACTTAAACCAGTGCCTCAAGGAACAAAGAGAAGAGGAAACAGCCATCAGAATAGGTTTTTAAATTTTTTTATAACGCAAAAATAATTAAAGTGCAGCGAGAACACGAAATGAGGCACGCTGTCGCACCGGCTGAAAACGTGGAAAATAATTCTTTTGCAGTGACAAACCTATTGAAGATATGTTCCCATTGTGAACGGCGAAGCAAAAAGGTAAGAGAAAGAAAATCCTGCAGGGTTGAAATACACTTCTACAACAATGCACTGTGTTTGTGACTAAATGCTGCTTTAGCGTTTCAGGAAATTCTGCTCACTTTTTAGTGTTTCCAGTCGACCTTTTTTCCTCTGGGCAAACAAACTGCAGTGCAGTCTTTTGTCCAGGCTTGTTTATGGGTCTCAAGAGTTTGGGACCATCGGACAAGATCTTCTTAGATTGCTTTTATTTCTTGTAAATTCCAGGTCAGATGAAGTTGATATTTAGATGGCATATCAATGCAGTTCTGTGAAATCAGTGTCATTTGTGAATAATGTTGCGTTCGTGTGTCATTCATTCGTCTGCTCCATTGTGCCTGTCACCGTCCGCTGGACATGTCAAGGCAAGCAGCGGAAAGTTACCCGAGCTCAGACAAACAATCTATTGGCTTCTTTTGTCTTTAATTTTGTATTAGGGCAAATAGTCTGTTTGTACGTAGGATGAATGACTTGTCAATGAGACATTGCATCCAGGTTTAATACGAAAATCAACGCAAAACGACTGAATTAGCACAAAAATTGTACAAAATACACATTTCTTTTTGTTTTTAAATTTTCTGTCTGAACATAAAGAATCCGTCAGGTTTACTAATTTGAAACAAAGAGACTCTGATTTCTCTTCCTCCTGCAGCAGTAGAGTGACAAAAAATGTCTCACAATAGAATGTAATGTATGGTATGATCTAAGCTTATCCTATTCTGTCTAATGGTATTTAAAAAAAATGTATGGTTCTTTATTTTGTCTTGCAGGACTTGGGAGTAAGGATCCCAAGACCCCTTGGTAACGGACCAAGCAGATTTATCCCTGAAAAAGAGGTAAAACTCATCCAGCAACCTTTACACCTTCAGTTTGAAGCTTAAATCCTCAGTTTTGGATGAAAATTGCCTAATTATCACCTTTTTTTTTTTTTTTTTTTTTTTTTTTATTAGATTCTTCAAGTCAGTAAAGTGGACACCAGAACGCAATCGATATTTGAGGATGCGTTTGCAGCCCTCGGTCGCCTTGATAACATTTCCCTCGTGATGGGCTTCCACCCACAGTACCTGGAGAGTTTTCTCCGGACGCAGCATTACCTGCTGCAGATGGATGGACCCCTGTCTTTGCACTACCGACACTACATCGGCATCATGGTATGTGAAGACTCTGTGAACTGCTCAGTGTGCTATTCTCTGAGTTAAACTGTGATTTCAGGTGCTTAACCTCATTGTCTGTGATTTTGCAGGCGGCAGCTAGACACCAGTGTTCCTACCTGGTCAACCTGCATGTGAATGACTTCCTCCAGGTCGGTGGTGATCCTAAGTGGCTTAACGGCCTGGATGAAGCTCCGCAGAAGCTCCAGCAGCTCGGCGAGCTCAACAAAATCCTGGCCCACCGACCTTGGCTTCTCACCAAGGAACACATTGAGGTAAGAGGTCGATAGAATGATGCTGTCTGGCATGGAGCATGGATGTAGACATAAAAGTCCTTATGTAACAGGCTGAGATCATGTGTGTTGATGACTGTATAGCTGCAGCTGTGCAACTTGGAGGAAAATTAAGGCTAATGAGGTATAGTAAAGCAGTGCTCAAGGAAGAAAAAAGGACAGCAACTGGGATGAGCTGGTTCAAAAGAATGTTCCACTTTTACTTGTCTTTAGTTGGAATTATTCTAATAAGTTTTTGTTTTGTTTTTTCCAGCACCTTCTGAAGGCTGAGGAACACAGTTGGTCCCTTGCAGAGCTGATTCACGCTGTGGTCCTCCTCACACACTACCACTCCCTCGCTTCGTTCACCTTCGGCTGTGGCATCTCACCTGAGATCCACTGTGACGGTGGACACACGTTCAGACCCCCATCCCTGAGCCAGTACTGTGTCTGTGACATCGCCAACGGCAACAGTCACGCTAATCACCATGACGATCTGTTTGGCAACCAGGTGAGTGGTATGGGATGGTGTGTGGAGATTAATGTGTCATCTATGCTTTTCTTACACCTTTTTTTTTCTGGTTCTTTGTTTCTGTAGGAGTTGTGTGGCGAGGTGGAGGTGCTGATGGAGAGAATGAAGCAGTTGCAGGAGTGTCGCGATGATGAGGAGGCCAGCCAGGAAGAGATGACTACTCGCTTTGAGAGGGAGAAGACGGAGAGCATGCTCGTGGTCACGGCTGAGGATGAGGAGTGTGTCCCCTCCAGAGACATCTCCCGTCACTTTGAGGATCCCAGCTATGGCTATAAGGACTTCTCCAGGCGTGGGGAGCATGTGCCCACCTTCAGAGTCCAGGTAGATATAACATCCAGCCTCAGGGCCTGCAAATGATGTCTTATTTGTGGAAAAATGTGGTTATTAATCTCTGTCTGTGTTCTCCAGGATTACAGCTGGGAAGACCACGGCTTCTCTCTGGTCAACCGACTGTACCCTGATGTCGGACAGATGCTGGACGAGAAGTTCCAGATGGCCTACAACCTGACCTACAACACCATGGCAACACACAAGGATGTGGACACCAGTATGCTGCGCAGGGCCATCTGGAACTACATCCACTGCATGTTCGGCATCAGGTCAGCTGACTTGCTCGTCATTCAGTGAGATATTAATTCCAGGTGTGCATTGTGGGCTGTACCACTTTGTTTCTTACACTGTTTTTTTCTTTATGTTCCTCAGGTATGATGACTATGATTATGGTGAGATAAACCAGCTTCTGGACCGTAGCTTTAAGATCTATATAAAGACCATGGTGTGTAGTCCTGAGAAGACCACCAAACGAATGTATGAGAGTTTCTGGAGGCAATTTCAGCACTCCGAGAAGGTACGATCCTCTTGCTCTGTTCTGCTCTGAATTGCAGCTGAAAATTTCAGTGTTTTAATAACTGTTCCCTTTGTTTGTCATCTGCAGGTCCACGTTAATCTGCTTCTTATGGAAGCGCGAATGCAGGCAGAACTGTTATACGCTCTGAGAGCGATCACCCGCTACATGACATGAAGTGCTTTTTGGCGTTTTTCTTGTTGTCTTTTTACTGTCATTGTTGTTCGTTATGGGACACTTCAAGAAGAAAAAAAAAAAAAGAAAATTAACAGGGGGAATTCGGTGCAAGAGATGTGAGAAGACCTGTGTTGTGATGATGCTTGTCCTGGTGTTTATGGATGTTGAAAAGAGGATCAGAACAAATGAAAGCAAGAAAAAAAGAAAGCAAGAACTAAACTCATCTCAAACTACCAGTGGATGCACAAACTGTTTGTGTTGCCTGCAGTGCCAACATTGACCAAGAGAGGGCAGCCTGGAGCAAACTCCTCTCTTGGGGAGAATGTGCCAGGCCTGAGCACTGACACCGGACAGACACAGTATGACTTTTCAGTATTCCAGCTTTCAACACATCGGTTGCCAATCTCTTCTGCCTCCTTCAAAGGATTAAAGGCCCACAGAAAATCCCCAGAAAGCTGTGCAGCCACAACCAGTCTGCACTTTGATTCTGTTGTCACTGTTATATTTGTTTAGTTTCTTTAATATCTTTTTATTTCATTTTGTATTAAGTGGATGTTGTTGTTGTTGTTGTTGTTGATGTGGTAACTGGAGGTAAAAGCATAACTTTGGACGGTGTTTTTACGTGTGCCTGATCTATCCAGCACAGTGGTCATACGTGCTGATGCTGCTGCTCCCATGTTGTATTCAGCAGGGTCATATTGACCTCTAAATCACCCCCTACCTAAACCTGTTTTATCCCTTACACCCCTATCCATTAGAAGTCCACTGCATTACCCCCACCCCTGTGATCCTGTACTTCTCAAAACCCCCAATCCAAATCTCAAATGTCAATGTAAGCTAATCCAAGGAGTGTGTGAAAACCAGAGAGGTGTGGAGAGAAACTCAAAGAACACTGTCTGAGCCCTTTTGAGTTTGACTGTATATGAGTGGATGAGTCCATGTCCATGACTGAGGTGTGTGTGCGTGTGTGTGTTTCACAGAATGATGGAGATAAAAAGTACGTCTTTGAATTTCATGTGTCAAAAAAAGCGAGGCACTTTGAAGGAAAAACTTCTTGCTTCTGCTGTAGCTGTTATTGTGAGAAAACTGTTTATCATTTGTTGTTGATGATGACGATGTCTTTGTTTTCTTCTGGTAATAGGGGAAAAAAAAAATTAATCAAAAAGAAAGTTAAAAACCAGGTTTTGCAGGAGGGATTTGCTTCCGGTTTCCCAAACCACACCTATCTGTCTTCCGCTTATCCCAGCTGCCTGGTCACCCTGACACTTTCAAAGCTTCAGATTGTGAATTTACCAGTAAATGAATACCTCTTCTGTTTTCTCTATAAAACATATAAGAAGTGCTCTTTGGTTGAGCAGAGACTCTTTTTCTGGGCGACCATGTTCCCATTGCTAGGGGACTGCGTCAGCCCACACAGGGCCGCTTGCGGTCGATAGCTGTCGAACGCAAAAGGTTGTAGCTGTGCTTATTTCCCTGCCGGGGAAGTCTAACCAGTGCAAAAGCAGCTTTTTTTTTATTTTAATCAGAGGTTTGATTCCTCTGTTATTTTGTTTTTTGTTTACTAAAACCAGTAAAGTACTGCATTCTTCTGAGGGTGGATTGAGAGATTTGGACAGATGAATGAGTGATTACAGATGACAATGAGGAGGAGGAGGGTGATTATTATGGAATGGTACATTTGGAAGTGGTTTGAGAGGAAGTAGAGGTTTTTCTGATGTCAGTTACTGACACTTTTTTTATATGAAATTTATGAAAAAGATGAAAAAAATAAACCATGATATTGAATTGTTGTGTATCATTCGTAGTTTTCTCCCTTGTTTAATCAATGAGATTGTATTTAATGTAGAAAGGCCTACACAGTTCAGGAGTTAAAAACAGTCATAGCACAATCAGTCGCCATTAGCAGAACTCACTTCCACTGTTGAGTTGCTCAAATATAGCGAATGAAATAACCAGTGTTAATTAGTAAGCATTTTCACATGCTGTTATGCAAACTATGAGTCATGAAAAGACTTAATTTTCCAAAGTACTCAGCTGTTCAATAATAAAAGTGAGGCTGACATCATCCACAGTAAGCTGAACTCAGGGGAATAGTTCAGTTTGTCATATGGTCCAGGGACTTTTATCTGAATTTCATTTACTGTATAAGCTTGAGAACTATGACTCAGTGGGAACCAGGTTATGGTCCCTGTTCCTGTGGTGCGGTTAAGGTCAAAGTTTCACAGATAAGGCTTTGTGCCTGACCATCGTTGAACTGAGCTAAGGGGATTTCTGGTAGAAAACCTTACCTCTCTTTCCTGTTTGCCTCCACGTCATACCTCACTGGGAATCATTTTCCCAGATGAGTAGTTGGAGGCTGGTAGTCTGTCTAAACTTCAGGGTGTTTCCCATCAAGGCTGCAGATGCCTATCAATACACAATCACCAGCAGAAAACTCAGTATTATCCCCACTGACCGAACTGCCTTCACATTTCAGTGGCTTTCACAGACCGTATACGAGAAGGAAACATTTATTAAACAACTTCAGTATCAGCCAGCCAACTGTCTTTCATATCAACCTGAGAAAATCTATGTAGAGAACAATGTTTGTTTTTAGGTCTGGCTAATGAGTTGTTTAGTTTTTGAAACATTGGCTTGTCTTGTTGTTTTTAAGGTCACTATTGTGTGAAAACTGGGGGAAGTGACACCGGGGGTTTTTACATTAAGTGCCGTTTCTAATTTGTTTCAATGTAATAACGATGTGATTTTGAGATGCTGTACTTTAGGCTACTTGGTGTAATTTGTAAGCACTGCCTGGCCCCATATCTGTGTAATAATAAAAGGCTTCGAGAAGCAAAAAAAAGTTTTTCAGTGTTTTACTGTACTTTATCACGTACAAGTTCTAATGCCACACAGTTGAAAGTATCAACAATAAAAGTTTCTTCTCCTTAGATCATGAGGTAAGTTCAATGGTAGTAATGCATTTCAGAGACTTCAATATCATAAAAGAAACTTTACAACACAGTGAACTCTGAAACAGACTTACATATATGTGCAAAGAGCTTCCTTACTGGAAAGTCAAGATTTAGCAAGAATGGTGTTAATAACGGTTAAAGTGCATGAAGAGAAAAATAACTTGAAACAGCATTTACAAAAAACTCAATAAATTAAAAAAATATGGCTCTAATTTTGATGATGGGCTGAGAAAAATAATAAAATTATGTTCAGATGGAAATAACATGGATTGTGTTTTCACATGTACCTGCTTCTAATATTTAGCAAAATTACATCCATTGGTTATTAAATGTCTTTTTGTCGTGAAAATGCTCCCCCCTGTACACCTTATGAACAGCGGTAAAACATTTTCAGCTTCATCTACCCTGAAGAAATTAGCTTTTATTAATCCAAACTGATGATCTAATCATCTTATATAGAAAGCTTCAGCCATGGATGGAAAACAGTGGAGAACAATAGGTGTTTTTATAGGAAGTCTTAAATAGTTCACGTCAGGTTGTCAACTCCAGAGACTGAAGCATCTTCATAAGCTTCTGAGCCACAGGGAAGAACTCTATTTCCCAGCATGCCCTGTGGCAATCCCTTATGTCTTCATTTTCAACCCACTTCAGAGCCTCGTCTTTGTCTGGAAAGAGAAGTGAAACAAGGAAACAGATGATGAGAGGAAGCAGCATGAGGCTTCTTTCCTATATTTATTGGTGACAGGTTGTGACTGAGGAGGTATTGAGTTTGTGATTATACGTGCACGTCCTGCCTCCCCCACCCCTGAAATGATAAAAAAAAAAAACGGAGTGTGTTCTCTCCATTGCACCCCCTCCCTTGTTATGTAAGGATTAGAAATAACATGATGCACTGACCCAAGTATGCATTGAGGATCTCCAGCAGAGATTCTCTGTCCGGTTTGTCCAGCAGCGTTTCTGAGCCACTGCCCGTCACATTCCACAAGGCCTGACAAACCTGACCCGCCAGCTGCCAATCCCCCGGCCCCAAGTCACGGAGACAGTCCACCAGCCTACACACACGGCAACACATCATATGACTGGAGGGAGAGAGCTTCACATGACCTGCACGTTTGTGAGCATTAGATCCACATCATTGAAATGACATGAAAGAGAATTGTGTGTAAAAGGGAAATAACTCACTGTTCACATACTTTGCACTTTTTACAGTGAGAAGCTTATCGTTACAGCCAAAATTTGTCCCACTTGATGTTCTCATGTTAAAAGTTTACAAATGGATCCAAATTTGACAAAACACTTGCCATGACTGCTGTAAATAAACAACACAGAATTAGATTTAGATGATTTGTGCTGCTTTTTTATGCCAATCGATTTGTTGAGCTCATGTCTCATCAAAATGAAGACCACATTTCCAAAATCTCTGTTCAGTCTCTGTTGGGAACAATGATACTGCTTAGAAAAACTAGAAACCTTCTTGGGTAAGTAACGCCCCTCATCCCGTTTTTTTTTTTTTTTTTTTTTTTCACAACAAAATACTTATTTTTGTTAAATTTTGTCAAACAGTCTGCACCACTGAAGCAAGAAGTAACATACCTTAATTATTATATCTGAAAATATTACATAACAAGTGGTCCCAGGCACAACAAACTCCGCCCCTCACTTGTATTGTAGCTTATTTTGGCATTGATCCAGCTGATGTCATCATGTCTTTACATGTGCTGATGTCAGCATATCAATTCCCTCTATATATGTGCCAAGTTTGAAGTAAATTGAAACAAAATTGATGTTTTTATAGACATTTGAAATTTCACCCAGTATAAGTAAATGGGGAAAAAAAGATTTTAAAAATTCATAAAAAATATTAACTTTGACCTACTTTTCCCAAAATGTAATCACATCTATTTTGGGTCACTGGCAATCTATAAACTCAATTTAGTATGAATTCAACCCATAGTTTTCCTGTTATAGACATTTGAAATTTCATCCATTATGAGTAAACAGGGGAAAAAAAAAAAGATTTTAAAATTCATAAAAAAATTTAACTTTGATCTATTTTTCCCAAAATGTTATCAGATCTATTCTGGGTCACTGGCAATCTACCAAAACCAAACCAAAAACAACACCCCTTGCCTCCCCTTCGGGGGACAGGGTTGAATTAAAATAAATGTGTTGAATTAGGTAATAAAGTTGAAAAACTGCACTGCAACTTACAACACCATTTAAAACAGCCTTCCCAAACAGTTGCCAACAGCAATCATTCACACCTGGACTCACCTGAGAGGAATCAAGCCCCCCTTTGATGGACTCGGACAACGACCCACCCCTCCTCCACCATCCTGGAATGTACACTAACAGCCTGACACTCAGGATCATCCCTCTGTGACCCTGACACTTAGGGTCATATGGGACAAACAATCTCCACAGACCACTCCCCCCACAGGTTTAAAAATCTGCTTTCCCCCACCAGCAAACACAACTGATGAAGTCTCTTGGATGGTAAACTAGACCAAAACCAGTCTAGCTGAACTTTGAAACTTACTAAGGATGAACAATGACCTAGGTGAATGAGAACTTACACAGTCATCCAGAATAAACTGTTCTTATCATCTCTATTTTTCATTATATTGCAAATAAAGCCTTCAGCTCAATAGAGTCAGAGATTAAATAAAGTTTATAAATCACCAACCCTTTGACTGTTTAACTGTGATTTAATGCTACTGTTGATCCTAAAAAATTGGAATAATTTTGTTTTCAGACACATTCCTCTTTTTATACATATTTATACACATTAGTAATCTCCTTTGGCCAGGTGCAATGATAACATACTGAGTCCCAGTTACACTCTAAATCACACTGTCATAATCATTTCATGAGTAGAGGTAAAAATGTTTTATTCCAATTTTACGAGCAATAGTGTAACTACAAAAGATTTTACATATTTAATGCATAATTTACATAAATGCTCCATGGAACTATATATACCTGAACACGGGAGCTGCAGTTTTCACTAATATTGGTGGTGTCAGTACTACCTTCATAGACAGCTGTATGTGTTATAAATCACTTTCATAATTTGATCCTGATAATTACTCTATTGGGCTGTGCTAACCTGGATTTACCTACCACCATATTTAACCTCCCAAGACCCACCTGTGAGTTTTTGGGGACAAGAATTTTCATAGCTTTATTTAAACATAAATCAAAAGCTGCCCCTGAAAAGGACATTCAAGAAAAAAAATAATTACAAATGGATCTGAAAAACTTGCTGTTTTCACTCAAGACAATTTTTTATGCAAAAAAAGTACAAACTTGTACTTTCCTGGGCCTCAGGAGCTCAATTAAGATTAGGAAAATAGTAAGAACAGCTTTTATTTACAAAGAAATCAGTTAAGACTGCATATGACTGTGATGGAAAAGCAATTTTTATCAATTAAACACTGCAAACTAGCTTCACTGTACCATTACATATTTTAATGATGTAGAGTTTGGTTTGTTTTGATGTGATACTAAGTTAAATATATATATATAGTCTACTCTCCTAGTTCATTTATTATTGGTTATTGTCTGTAATGAAATAATTGAACATCTTGTTTCGTTTTTGTGATATTAATTGATGTATGAAAAAAATTGGCGCAGGAAGAATAGTCACAGTGGTAATGACTAATAGGGAAGTAAATAATAAAAATGACACATAAAGACAAAATGCAACTGCTCTCAGATGCATCAACATCCACACAAAGTCCTCCCAGTATATTTGTCCTTACTTGGCAGCAGTCCCTTCCTGTGAGAGACTAGCCCTGTTGACAGGGTCCAACGCCAGGTTAGTGAGGACCCCACAGGCTGAAAAACACACGTCAGTGCTCTTTGAGTCCAGCAGCGTCACCACAAACCGGTGAACTAATAAAAGAAGCGGGAGAAAGTGGACAAAGATGAGGGATTCAGGGAGCGGATGAGGACAAAGCGGAGCAAGATAAGAACGCTGCTATCACCAGAGTCAGCAGGCATGTTTATACTGACTGGAGCTGGCCTTGCAGATAAGTCCAGCCTAAACATGACACAACATAAGAGGTGTGGACTGTACTGCATGTTCTGCCTCAGCGCTCAGTTTTATATAAAAGTATGTGTTTGGATGACACTGTACCTTCTGAGCCTATGTTCATTGTATTCATTTTATAAGACTGTGGACACGTGGCCGCCACTGAGTTTTCCATACCACTGCACAGTCATTTTGGACAGCAGTGTGAAGAGCATCAAAACTATCAACATGACTTTTTCCAATAATAATAGTACTTGTGGTTGGGGGTCTTTGGAAAGTTTTGTTTTTAAGCTTCTTGGATGTTCTTTTGTGCACATATATAGCACTAATAACAATCTACAATTATGTGACATTATTGAAAAATGTAACATTATGTAACTTGGGGGAAAAGCTATAATAGCCTAAAGTTATCTGACAATGAAAGCACGGTTTTTAATGTAATAATTCCCAAACCACATGATAAGTTGAAAAGACCCCTAGAAACCTATGGAAGGGTAACAGAATTCAGCTCAAAATCATCAAAGACTACTTTTGAACCATTAAACCTTTCAATACCTATAAATAATTCAGGTAAAATGCAGTTTTTCAGCTTTTCATAGTCATCAGATATGAACTATTTGGATGTTCAGAGGCTCTGTTGTGAATGTGGAAACACATTCAGCAATAAAACCCATGTAGTTTGACATATGTCAATGATTGTAGATGCTTGTTTTTACATTCGCTTAATAATGTTATTGAAAAAGTCACTTTTGCTTCACTTTTCTCTTTTCTGATATAATAACCTATGGATTTACTCATCTACATCTACATGGTCAGTAAATTAAACACATGAAGAAACCTGATTTTCACTGAAAAATGCAAAGGATAATTTAATAAATAGCAAAAGTCATTCAGAAGTCACGACAGAAGAAGATCAAGGTCTTAAAGGGTTAAATCAATACGTTTTAATTTTTGTATGATGTAGGTGTGGTGTCTGTGTGGATGATGATATACCGTTACTCTGCATTATAAAGTCTCTCACATCACTGGACTGAGACAGATTTCCATACACCCTTGTGGCTTCATGCACGGCATCCATGCTGGAGCTCTGTACCAACTTCATCATCACTAAAACATAAAGAAAGAAAGATGAGAAAAAGAGAAATGGTGGAGTAAGAGAATAAAAAAAGGAAACAAAGGAAAACCATAGAGTGCAATATCTAATAATACGTAATTCAAATACTGTCAGTTTTATTATTCTACTCTCCATCTTACACTTTGCGATGTCGAGGTGATTGCGTGTCAGTGCAGCGCTGTGCTCCTGGTAATAGGAAAGGTTGTTTATGGTGGCTGCCACATTCACCATCAGCTCCTCGCTCTCCTGCACAGACCTCAACTCTGTGTCAACGAGACAAAACAAGAATCACCATCAATCACCACCACTAATAGTAGCTTATATCAGGGTTCTTACAGGTCTCTACAAGTTAAATGTAAGACTTTTTAAGACCTTTTTTAAGACTACTTACAACAGAATTTAATGCCCATTTCACAGCCATACTGGCAAAAATTTGTGACTTTCTGTGTTGGGTTGAATGCTCTGTGATCATTTCTGCAAAGTTACTGATAATTGGTTCCTAATTTCAGTATAACTTGTCAGGTTGGAACGGGAGGAACTGAGTCGACTAACGTTACTTTCTTTGCAACTTGGACATTTCCCAGATACATTTAAACACAATACAGCAAACAGGTATATGGCAACATAACTTAACCCATAAAGACCCAGCGCTACTTTTGTGGCAGTTCCCAAATTAATTTTTCTCTATATTTAACTTTTCTTAAGTGATTTATCACCATTTATTATAATAATATCCTCTGTGTTTTGCATCTTTTCAGTGACAATCAGATATTTTCCTATATTTAATTCACTGATCATGTAAATGTTCATTAAAACTCACAGTAAAGTTGAGGGTTATTTTATCAAAAACAGAGAAAACTGGAGAAAAAATAACTTTTTTGGTACAATATATCATTATCTGAACATAAACCAAGTGCGTCCATCCACTGTCATTTATCAAAATCCATGGGTTTTACTGGTGAATCGATGTTTTAGAAGATGACGGTGTTTCCACGTTCACTAAGGAGCCTCTGAATGTCCAAATGGGTCATATCTGATGATCATGAAAAGATGATAAACTGTATTTTATACCAATTATTTACATGGATTGATAGGATTAATGGTTCAAAAGTTATTAAACATTTTAGATCACTAGATGGTTTTGGTCGCCAATGGCTGTTTGGGTCTTTATGGGTTAAGACCTCCCATATCAAATTTAATACATCTTAAAGACTTTTTTAAGGTATTAAATGCAGATTTGGAAATTCGAGACTTTTAAGACTTTTTAAGACCTCGCAAGAACCCTGTATATGTTCTTACTATTCCACACCCACAACCTACCCTATCCACAACGTATATAACACAAACACAGGGAGCATCAGTTCTGCAACACAACTTGTGTACATGATTTGTTTGTGCAAACAGACCCTCATACTGATGACTGGTATCATAGTCATATGGCAGCTACAATTAGAAGCCTTTTATTACCCTCTTAATAGTGGCATGCACTCTAAGCCCAATATTTGAATGAATTGAACTATAAACTTGTAAACTGTTGAAAAGGAGCTGTTGAATGTTTGAGATACTTTTCATATTTTCATGTGCACTGTAGATGCACAGTCCTCTTATGAAGGCAGAAATTGAGTACCCACTTTTGCATATTAAGGCTCTGCCAAAGCAATATGACACTGTGACATTATCATAAAAGTAGCTGTTCGGTCTGATAGAGCGGCCTTGATCATGAGCTGCGTACAAAGGTCAATGTGACCCGAACCAAGCAGCCATGGCACTGTGAGAGACTTGGAAACCGAGTCTGTTCCTGATATAGCAGCAGATGTCGTGTGTGTGGTTATAAATCGCGGATATTGCGGTTGCACTGTCAAGCGGTGCCTGTGTCACACTGAATTTAGTTTCTGGTTCTGACTGGAAACGCTGCTTTGTTGTGCTTCCCCTAAAAGCTGTATAATGTGAAGCAGCAGAGTCTGTCATGAACTTGATCAAAACAGGACATCGATCAACCAAGCGTGCACTTTTATCTTCTGCTGTGACTTGTTTTTGGTCTCAATATTGACCCCCACATGCTTACTTTGTACGTCTGTTTTCAATTATCTAATTTACTTCCCATCTTACTCACTGTCTTTAATCATGCATTGCCTCTCTTTCCTGAAATATGACTTTTTAAAAATTTTGATCGACCCCTGCTTCTCTTTATTTCTTCAGTTTTACACTTTCAGCTGCCATGAAGCAAGCGCATGTGTGAGATTGAGAGTTTCACACCTATCTGTGTATTAGTTCAATTGGTCCAGAAACCAACTAACCACAAGGGAGAATTTCATACACAACCCAGGTCTGCAGTGAGATGTGACAGAATATCCTGCTGCTTCACTTTGTCATACTTAAAAAAAACCCAGGTAAACCATAGAGGATGTGCTGTACCGAACAGAAAGCACTGAAAGGAAGACGAGCGATGGAATAAACAGACAAACAAGGACTGTGTTTTCACCCAAAGTCATGTCTTGTTCCCAGCATAAGGGAAGTGGTTAACAGATGCTTACTGCCAAATACACTCAACAGCTATTTATAAATTCAGTTTTCACACACTGATCCTTTTGTACAAAGTTATAACATGAGAAAATGTGAAAAATCTGGTAGTGTTACAGCTAGGACTGTCATGATAATGAAATTAAGTTATGATTAATTGTGATTAATGGCTGCTAATTGTCTTTTCTGGTCAATTTTATGCCATTAGTTTAATAAAAGGTGAAAAATGCTTTATTTACACATATGAAGTTCAGTAAATGCAGAAGAGGAGCTGTTCATTGACAGTGAATAATAACATACATAAATAAAAACTGCATTTCTGTTTGCATTTGCATTTGCATTCAGGAGCCATTAAAAGGAGGAAGAAGGGGGTGGAGTGGGATAAAGTCAATAAAAGTCATTAAAAGAGAACCAGTCAAATCTAAAACAGTGGAAAATGTGATAGAAGCTATAGCTATATCAGCTTAACATTAACATCAGCCTCAAATGGCAGTGGTGGTTGTTTACCTGTTGTGTTATATTAAAGGTTGTTTCAGAAGATAGTGTCATGAAGGAATAAGACTTTAAATAATGTGGCTATGTTTTTATAATGATAGTTTCTTTGTTCCTTTGGCACAAAATGATAATAAAATCAAATTAAACAGACAGAAAATTACATTAGTATCAGCACAGGCTATTGACTATATTATTAGACTAAACATACATTGCTAATTGAAATATTTTTGTTAAATCCAGCTGCTACAGATGAGTTATGTAAAAAAAACCTGCAATTACTTCAAATATTTGCAGTAAAGTAATAATGGAATAATTGTGACAGAGTTAGTTACAGCTGTAAATCTGATACTTGTCTGCTGTTGTTTAATACATTATGCTTTTACATGGTGCGTGGGCTTGAAGTGGTTCATGACTCGTCTTTACATGTTCCAGGTCTTTTCTTACCCAGTGTCTCCTTGAGCAGTTGAATGAAGGTGGTGTTGTCAGCCAGTGCTGGACCCACAGCAGGATGGATGCACATGTTCGCCAGCACCCTCACCAGCTTCACCAGCACATCGTCGTCCTCCTGTGCAGTCGAGGGAGGCCTCATGCCGGTCTCAGAGCCTTTCTGTGGGAGTGTGCCATTTCTTCTCTGGTAGCTGTCATACAGCTGGAGGAGTGTGTCCACACTGCCTTCACACTGGAAGAGATGCTGCCGAGCCTTGTCATTTTTGGCCGTGAGGTTCCCAAGGGTGAAAAGTAGGCGGACAACCAGGTCCTGTGGAAGAGCATGGAAATTAGAGATCATGTTATGTCTTTTTCTATTATATAATTTGATAGTCAAAATTACATAGTTTGTTTTTCCTGTCCAGTGAAAGCCACATATCAAATGACTTAATGTTGAGTATTTAGGGTACTTATGTATTGGTTGAGAACATTCTCTTCCTTTTTAACCTAAATAAACTCTTGAAAAACCCACTTGGATTTAATAGAAAATCAACTGTTGAAAACTGGGCTGCTTTCCTGAGTGCATGAACAGTTGACATTTTAGAGATAGTTGGTTCTCACAAGACATTGACGCTACAAACATATGATGACTGCATAGGTAGAATATGGTACATAACTGTAGATCAAACTATCAACAGTATATTAAGTAATTTAAATGAACAGATGCAAAATGCATATTAATGCAGCAGTAACATGAATAAAAAAGACACTACTTGTAGCACTAAAATATTGACAGGAACCATTTTATTGCTCAGTGGCTACCTTTCATACCTTGAGTGCATTTTGCTGATAATAGAGTATTTTCACTGTACTTTTAGTAAAGTAAAGGATCTTTGAAAAACAAACACTTTTGTGTTCATCATTTTTCACTGTTGATATAACTGATAAAAAAGTCCCTTCACCTGTAGTGAGGGAGCCTGACCTGTCAAGTAGCACCACTATTAATGTCACTTAGTTCCCCTTGAGAGTTCATAGCTGTGTAGAGATGTTTGTATGTAACACCTATCTTTTCAAAGGATTAACACAAATCTGAGTGTGTGTTTCTGTCCCCTGACCCTACTTATTAAATAACATGTAGAGAACACACTAATTTTACCCATAAATGTGCAC
This sequence comes from Apogon hyalosoma, assembly GCA_037367295.1. Classification (NCBI taxonomy): domain Eukaryota; kingdom Metazoa; phylum Chordata; class Actinopteri; order Kurtiformes; family Apogonidae; genus Apogon; species Apogon hyalosoma. Next base: position 29,952,782 of record JAPQRP010000018.1, read on the forward strand.
TGACATTGATATGAGGACAGAACGGGCTGTCCCAAGACAAGGTGCTCATTACATGTCTTACCCTGCAGTGTGTGTGTGTGTGTGTGTGTGTGTGTGTGTGTGTGTGTGTGTGTGTGTGTGTGTGTGTGTGTGTGTGTGT
>JAPQRP010000018.1:29953020-29974262 GCA_037367295.1 Apogon hyalosoma
TGTGTGTGTGTGTGTGTGTGTGTGTGTGTGTGTGTGTGTGTGTGTGTGTGCGTGTGTGTGTGTGTGTGTGTGTGTGAAGGCTGCTGTGTATGTATTAGAAGGTGTGTATTCACTGGTCATGTGAGAGGGGACACAGACCTGTCATATGTGATGTAGGAGGGCCCATCCCTCTTCTCCACCTCTGCTTCACCTCTCCTCTATCATCTAATCCAACTAACCTCTGTTGTTTTTGCCTTTTTCGCCTCCTTCCCTATTTACTCAGACTCTCCTGGGATGATTAAATGTCAAAACACTCAGTCATAGCAGAGCACGGAGCGAGACACAAGCCTGACCTGCTCACAATGTCCCGTGGATGTGCTTGGACTTGATGTGCATAAACAACTTGCTCTCAGGGTAAACATGCTCAGTGGAGTTCAGTCACAGAACTGGAAAAACTCGATTTCACCTCTTCCTAATACACACAGAAAACACACAGACACACACACGCACAAAGATGGCTCACCTGTTTTTGGCGATGTTTGCTCAGCAATTCTATAAATAGCTGGTAACAGCCGGGGGTCTGGGCCAGAGCAAGGCGGCACTCAGAGTAAGAGGAGAGTTTACTGAGGGAGAGAGTGAACAAAAAATATCAGCAACCACTCACTGACTGCTCCACTGCCCTGACTAAATATGGAGATATAAATCAACACTGGTAATTCATAAGTAGGTCTGGAATGAAGCCTAATATTCATGCTTTTATCTCCTTTAGTAATATTATTCACACAGTGTAAGCTTTATTAGTCCTACAACCTGCCCTACATAACAAACATATTTCATAACACGGTGACCTGAATACCCCATTTAATCCTTGACACAAAAAAAGCCATGCCAGAGTAAGAAACTGATAATACTGAAGACCAAATCCAAACCAAAAGTCAGGCATCGAATCCAGGGTTATAACACAAACTGAGATGAAAAGTATTACAAGCAGTGAAAAAAATGACTTCAATGACTGAAATAAAAGAATAAAGCCTAGTAGTCTTCACAGACAAAAAAACTATATAAAATCAAGTAAAATCAAATTCTAAAATTTCCATTTGGTCCATGGTGTTCATAAATAAAATGGGTTTGTATTACAAGACTTTCAAAAACAATAGTTTTACAAATTACATTGAATGTCATGCAGTCTTTCATCCTTCCTTCTTCAGCCTCTATAAATCATGATGTGAAAAACTATCTCTAAAATGAAATAAAAACTAAACTAGTCAATTTCTCATTATAAAACTACTTATGTGTCTTCAAACAAAATAAACCTTAACCCAAATCCAGTGCATGGGTGGTACCTGAATATTCTCGAAATGTTGGTACAGATATCCTGGTCTTTGTTGTGTCTGTGCAACACCACACAGAGCTCTGATAATACAGAGAAGGTGACGAAGGATGGCCGAGAATCAGGATGATCAGCAAGGTTTCTCAGCATTGCTGTCAGCTACAAGTGGTTGATATCCAACAGAGAGAGATGAAAACAGTTTAGAATAGGAATACATACAGTAGTGTGTGCATTCAGGCCAATATTGTCTATATTCTGTTTGATGTTGTACTATTGCATCCCGCACACAATGGCAGTCATGCTCAGTGAGGTTGGCTACTGGCCTATACAGGACGCCATGCAGCAGAGCGACCGGAAACTATTCAGCATGGACATTAATCATTCTATCACAAGAGGGAAACTGTAATTCCTGACATATGGCAGTAATGAACCTTCTGGAAAGTCATAGTGATTATTTTCCTCCTATAACAGCATAATAAGTTACATTAGATATCAAGCGAAGTGCCAGCCATAGTGTTTGCTTGGACCGCTTTTGTGTGGTTAACAGCAATCATTCTGTTAGAGGAAATTAGGGTGTGCTTTGGACTTAGGTATCCAGGCCAGCAGAGAACATTAGTCTTGGAGCAGCTTACTTGCCAGACATAAACAAAAACATTTTTGTCTAACTGCTGGACATTCCACATTCATCAATAAATACAATTCTCTTTTTTTAAATAATTATTATAATCTCATTCCTTATCATTGACGCACTAATGAAATCACTCTCTGGGCTGACACTGCTGTACATCTCAAACATCTCATTTCACAATTCCTATGACCATTTTACTGGTTCCATAGTGTAGTGGTAATCACGATCTGCTTTACATGCAGAAGGTCCTGGGTTCAATCCCCAGTGGAACCAGCTGTTATGATATAGTAAACTCCGGGGAAAGTCTTTGTGGAAACATAATGAGCTTGCACCCATGTCATAACATTTATACACAAGGTGAACATGTCTCCCTATGGTCAGAATGCAAAGTCTACTGAGATTCCTCTTAGCGTCTGTATACCTAAACTATCAAACTGCTAGTTATTGATATTACATTCACTCCAACATCTAAAACCTCACTAAAGGACTTCCTTCTCCCATTAACATTTTCTTAAAAACAACATTGTATTTGCACAGTATGTAATGTGATGTATATGTGTGTGTTTTTTGCCTGTGTAGGTTCTCATTTGCTCAGGTAATCGTAGTTCTCAGTTCAACTGGACTGGTTTAGCTCTTTTGAAAATGTTTTGTCTCTCATCCAAGAGATGTCTGTGTTTCATGTATTAGATGATTCTAAATTTACCATATCAAATCACCATAAACACTATAATATCCTGACTAAGCTCTACCCTTCTCACCAGAGTCTAGTCTCTGACACACCTGTACAAGCATGTGCCCAGCTATGGTAAAGTGGGCATCCTCTACCATGTGGAGCCTCTGGATGACTTTCTGTGCCACACCGACACAGTTCTTGTCCAACAGTAGTCTGAGGATCACACTGTTTCCAGAGAGAAACTTCAGCGTTCCAATGCAGTACAGCAGAGCTTCTCCACATGTAGACACATCCTCATTGCACAGAATGTCCAGCAATGAATCTAGAAATGAAAATATATACTATGATGCATTGAGAAGGATAACAGTAATGACAAGGAACAAGATTGTTAATGGAAATTTAAGAACATTTCTTTGCATCTAGTCATATCTTTGGTACAGTACATATTACTTTTATATCTAAGGGCTTATCATTCTTTGTTTTCTTCTTAGTTGTTTCAGAACCACACTTACCCACTTCACACCCAAAACAATGCAGCAATAAAGGAGCAGTATATGCACCATTAAGTATCACTTGACCCCTCAACTAAGAAAGTGCATGTTCTATTTTGATGCTTTGTAGTGACTGAATCATCTGCATTAGCCTTGTATCTGAATGAAGGCTTCAAAAACTAAAAACAAAATACAACTGGATACATGCAGATTGTTTCTGAGGAACTATTTTATACCCAAAAGCCTGGTATTGAGCTAGATAAAATGTTGTTTACCTAAGATGGAGTTGTTCTGGAAGAGGATGTCATTACTTTCACTGCGGCTGATCTTAAATACAAGCTTACAAATGTTGAGAAGGTTGTTCCCACTGACACACAGCTGTGGAGGAAAATACCGAAACTTCACAACTTTTGTATTAAGAAACTGAATGCCCCAGATGCCCTTCTATTACAGACTTAGTGGAAGACTTGCTGATACACACACAAACTCACAGCGAAGCAGAGTTTGGCGATATGCAGGTTGAGCTGGGCCGAGTTGAGGTCGATGAGGCGGAACAGTGCTCGCAGAATCCCTGACCTCCTCTTACAGCGTCGGCCGAGCATGTCTGCTTCTGCCAAGGTGCCATGGAGACGGACACACAGCTCACACAGACGATCCACTGAACCCTCAGGACTGCCTAGCATCACCAGAAAGCAGATATTGCCAAAAAAAGTCAAGTTCAGGGCAAAGTGAAGCAAAGCAAATAATATAAAATGAAAACCCATACTTGGGAGTGTTAACACAATGTTCTATGCAAATCAGATAAGTTGTATTCTGTGTATTGTAAAATATACTATATTATGCTACAAAAAGCTTTTGTTTGTATAAAAAACTAGAGCTTAAATCCTCACCATGAATAATTGGTCAGCAGTAAAACAACATTCCCCTCCCTGTTCTAAGAAGCAGCTTTGAGTTTCAATGGTCATGCAGGGAAACAATTCTGCAACAGGCAGCTACAATCTTGACGCAGAGGAAGAGAAAGGGTGGAGTCTTTTCCTTGTTTTTGAGGTAAAATAAATGTTTTCCCTGCATAAATAACAGGGTTTGGCCATGTCTAAAAAAGGTTGGCTACAGTCTCACACTCAACACTGCACTGCAATTTCCCACTGAATCTGAAAGGTGTTTTATGCATGAGGCAGAAGGCACTTGGTATGATAAATATTTAATATTTATCTTTCAAATGAATTTTCCATTAAATTTGTAGAGTGTTAAAATATTTACAGCCATAGATTTCATTTCATGGCTGCCAGACTGCAGTTTCAGACTAGGACAGTTCTGTAAAGATGCCAAACATAACAATTTTTGGTTTGCATTTCTTCAGTGGTAGAAATGACAGTGCATTGTTAGACGTTATGCATGGTTATCCTGGACAGCTAAAATATATTTCCAAGTCTGATGGCTTGAATACTATAAGAAAAATACTGATGAGGTGCTAAAAAGAACAGCTCTTCAACCAACAAAAAGAATGTGATATAGAAAGTAAGTCATTATGGATGGAATGTGTTCAAAATGGATGTATATATTCTTTGGGACAACATAATTAATCTATAAAATGAAACATGATATAAGTCCCAGAAGATGCATGTGTTTGCAATCTTAAGTGTCCCTTATTCATTACCCACTTTACCTGCAGTCTCCAGTTGTTGGAGAAGAGGAGCAATCATATTATTCCACACCAGTGATTCTGCACCCTCCCCTGTGCTTATGCTTTTGCCTCCATTCCTCTGCTCTGAAATGTGCAGAGACATTTGCAGTTAGCCAATTACCACCTGTTCACAGACAGTGAACATGAGTGACAATCATGGTTCATAAGTTCACTGTCTTAAAATAAAGCAGCAGGAAGTTTGATGCCACAATGAAAGGTCACTAGCTACAGCTTCACTTCCTCTGATTTGTTTCTCTGCTGATGTGACATTGTCTTGACTCAGTGTGGGCATGCGAGTGTGTGTGTGTGTGATCAAACACTTGTGCATGCAAGTTTACGCATGCAGCTGTGTTCAGTCTCTCACACACCGTGTACCTTTTTTTGAAGAAAATCTGCATACCCTTTTGCTTGGTGTGATGCAGGAAACTGTGGTAGCCCAAACCAACAGCTCTCTCAGCTATTGGCTGGCTGCATCTCGTGGAGCAAAAAGGCCCTTAGCAACAACACCCCAATCAAAGTTTGACACTTAGCGAGTCTTTTCCAGATACAGAAAAAGTGTCTGGGTTCATACTGAAATAACATTTCTAAGCTTAGTGGAGTATGCTGTGGTTTGAAATTTAACATTCTGGTTTAGTCTGACTATAGATGTCTTATAAAATAGGTTATATTGGGGAAAAATTGTAATATCACATCAGATAAAATTGTAAATACATTTTTTATTTCTACATAACATGGAAATTATAGTATTTGTTCTAAATTTGGACTCAACAAGTATAGCTGAACAAACCTGTTCTCTCTCCATCTTTGCACTCAGTGGGTTTAACTCTGAAGTGAACACCTGGTTCAGTTATTTTCCTGCTGGCACAAAGAAACACAAAAACCGACAAATATCATGGTTATCGCAGACATTTAAAATGACAGAATGGTTTGCTCTGTTTAACTGAAATGATAAATCAAATCAGTTCATATGGTTTTAAAATAATTAGTCAACATATAAACTGAGGGATAAGAATTATGAATTTAAGTTTGAAATGTCCAACAATATGTCTTCATAGAAAGTTTTACAATTTATACACGCTCCTGAGATTAAGACATGCACTTTCCTTTTTCGACACTTGGTGTCACTGTTGAAACAGTGGTTGAGGCCTGTACAGGTGCTGTTATCCCTGTGTCTTGCTGTAAGGGTACATTTGTGCTTATCGTTAGCCTCATAGCATAATTGTCTAAATCATATTTTTTCAGGTCATAGCCAGTGATGAAAAATGAAGCAGCAGTGTTAGGAGAGTCAAGTTACACAGATATCAAATTTTGTCACAAAAATATGACAGCAATTATGCTATGAGGCTAACATTACGCAGGTACATGTGCAAGTGTGTCTCTATTTACTGTTTGCCACATGCATTGCATCACAAACTGCAATCCCAAACAGACAACAGGAACTAATGTGTTAGCTTTGTGGGCTTTGGTTAAAACTGCTCATGCTTTGTCACTGTGAGCTGTCTCCACAGAGTTACTGTAAAACCCTTGAAAAACACACACCCTTCTCATGCTATCAGTGTGCTGTGGGTTGCTGCCTGCACATCTGCTACATTTTCTCTTCATGTCACTGTCAACTCTGCTGTCCTTTACATTTGTCTGCTTACCTGTATTGTCTGACTATCCATTCCTCATGAGCAGTGTATGTCTGCTTTTATATAACTATTATGTTTATTTATGTACAATGAAAAAAATTCTTGTGTTCAACACATTTGCCCAATAAAGCAGAGCCTGATTTCAGTATGAGGAGATAAACACAAGATGCATGATGAGTCATTCTTTTCATCTCAATCAGTGAAAGGTTTGCTTCACTATCTTCACATTAAAGAATGAGTCAAATGAATTTTCATTATGATGAAGTACAATCATTCCCACCAAAGACAAACAACATTAAAACTGTCTGAAGTGGAGAAATTAGAACAAAAGGCCAAATGTAATATTTCTTTGTGCTTTCAACCTCAACAGCTCCATTTCAAAATACCTATTAATTTATTTCAGGAAATAGACAGATGTCATAAGAGATGAATGTGTGCTTAATAATTTGTGCTTAATAATGACAAAAATAAGAATAAACTACCAATATTTATAAATAATATGCATATAACAATACAGTACTCCCGCTTTCACTGATGGAGATTTAGAGATTGGTATAAGCTGGCACACAGGGCATATGCGGCAGGGAACACTGGCTAAGGCATGTTGCAGTGAATGTCAGTGAGGGGGCCTTGGCTTTGTATGATAGGATTAAGAGCCTGATAATAAGGCCTCTTTGTGTAATACTGCATTCTCTGAGACATGACCTCATCCTTGTCTTAAGCCTGGCCAGTGCACTGCAGTCACAACAGACGCTGCTGCCAGCCTTGCCCAGATGGGTACCCAAATCTAATAGAGAGCCATTTGGAGCTATAAAGCTCCAGCTTATTGGAGAAAAAGAATCTAGTGGATGTCTAATCTTCCCTATCTTTATATCTCATCCAACTCATCATATTAATCTGTCATGCTGTGTCTATTTTCACTTGCAGTTAGTGTACTTCTGGCTCAGCTATCTCTGATTTTCACTCTAACGCACCTTTTGACTAGCAGCGTTAGAAGAGTGCATTAAAAACTCTGACCTCATGCCTATCAAGAAGTGAAGTGTTTAAATGTATCCTCTTTATTCATGCATTGACCACAGCCTGATCTCTTGGGAAGCCTTTGTCAGCAACAAGTTCTAAAAACAGTGCGTGTTAACTTGGCTTGTGTGGAAGGAGGTACGGACTGTGGGTGATAGCCCAGATTTCCTGTAAAAGTGTTTTATGGTCTGTCCCCCCTCTACAGCCCGGGCTGCTCCACCCGATCAATAGGCGGATGGATTCTAACGACAGCCCCCGACCTCACGCTATGAGTTATATTCAACTGACATGCAGCTGATGAGGTCGGCAGAAAAAAGCAGAGCTTTTAGCCTCTCTACATCGTGAAGGTGTAAAAGCTGACACATGATAGTAGTGACAGATAGAGGTAGTTTCACTTGGAATGAAGCTTGCCAAGAAGTGGGATTAGTAACAAGATCAAGATATAGAGTACAGTAAAGTGTATAATGCCTTAAAATGGGGTCAAGTGTTTCAAGTTGAAGAATTTCTTCTATCCATTACTAAGTGCAACTAGTGACTTCATATATTTAACTCAGGACTATAAACTGAAAATATGTAAGAGGCTGAAGAACATGTAAATAATTGCTATGAAGGTTTTTTGATTTAAAATTTTCATGGGTTATGTAGTTAATAAATGAGTTTAGTTATTAGTAGGGCTGTCAAAATTAATGCGTTATTGCAGATTAATCCATCATCATGATTAACCTGATTTAAAATTTTAACGCAATTAACCCATCTGTAGCACAGAATGACACTGAACATCACTGCCAATGCATTTGGAGCAGTTTGTTCATCTAGAGTTAGTGTCGCGCACGTGCAAATGGGAAGTTGATCCAGTAGTGACAGACAGCAGAACTGACCGATAAAGATGGAAGACACTTGAGTTTGCTCATGCAAAATGAAAGGTAATTAATATAGATTTAAGAAGGAATGATATTTAATCATGATTAATTATAATTAATCCACAGCAACCCTGTGATTAATCTGATTAAAAATTTTAATCGTTTCACAACACTAGTTAATCGTAATAAAAAGATAACTCCTTAAATTTATGTATTTTTCAAATGGTCAATATTTAAACTACAGGACCCATTAATGCAGTATTCACATAAGTTACATATGTCACCCATCAACACTAGAAAACATGAATAATTCACTGTAAATTTAGTTTTAATGTTTGTCCCTGTTCTATTTACTAACCAATCAAAAGCAGATTCCAGAGAGTTCACTTTTAGTACAGACGACACTTTTTCACATTAAAGATTTAAGTGCAAAGCCAGTCTCTTAAAATTACTGCATAAATAAATCAGCTTACTTAGGTGCTTATTATTGTAAATGTCAGTTTCCATATAAGGGTAGGTTAGTATTAAAGCCGGACACAAATAGACATAATAAGCTCTCTAAATTCAACACAATGTGGCAACAAAAACAGGTAAGTATAAAGTGCAAAGACAAAAATGGAATGTAGTAATGGCTACCACTGCAACCTCTGTGTGCTAATAGATCTTCACCTCATTGTTGTTCTGACACTGTGGTCAGAGAGAGGGAACAGGAGATGGTAGGAGGGCAGAGTAAAGAGAAGAAAGGGTTATGCAAGTCTAACACAGGGGGTAGAAAGCATACCTTTCACTTGCTGTCCTGTAAGGAGTGGGTTTGCGGAGACCACTGCAGACCTCGGTGTGGTCTGTAACGGGAAGCTGCTTAGCTGACGGCTGCTTTTGTCCTGGCCTTGAATTTAGTTTCTCTTTCACTAGACACATTGAAAGGATATGGAAAGTGGTTATTTACATATTGCTGCTATGCGCTGTGGTTATTTCTACCTCCACTGCAATAAAGAACAAGTGTCACTTTGTACTCAACTATTCAAGTGGTTGCGAACATATCATAGTCTTCATATTTCAATAAATTCTTTTGAATAACCCCATCAGCTGTTTTAATGTTGAAATAGCAAAAGAGATTTGTAAGCTAATGCTTAAGAGAGAGGGAGAGAGAGAGAGAGAGCACTCCTTTTCAACTCAAAACAGCAGCAGTAAATTTTTCACCCAGGCCAGGCGCAGAGAATGTAAATCAGGTATAATGTCAACATGTGAATGGCTCCATTCATTTTCTCTTTGAGAAAACTCCTCTTGCTCTGCGATTTGAAGAGAGGATATACAGCAGTGAAATGAGTGAAATAAATGATGAGTTCTTTTTTTCAACAAATATAGAGTGTAATACATACTGGAAGGGATATTTTATCTTCACTACTTGTTGTCATACAGACACCTTCTTTTTTGCTGTTTTTGTTCCCATGATCCAGCATTCAGATATTAACTGTTTTTTCCCCCTTCCTCACCATCTGCATGTCCCTCAACAGGAGGCAATGTGGGGAGGGATCCAGCCCGGAGCAGGCGGGCCCGTGTCCCTGTCAGTCCCCTCTTTCCTTCCAGAGGGTCAGTAGGAGGTTTAGGAAAGACCTTGAATGCATCCTCAGCATCACAGGGGGCAGGAAACTTCGGCTTCTAGCACAGCACAAATAAATATCATACAGTGGTGTGAGCAATGAGCCTGACCTTAAAATCATCAACAAAATCATGTCCACAAAGGGGACCTACCATTTTAATCACCCGTTCATTAATATTTTGTATTGTATATCAAAATTACAGTCCTGTTCACCAAAACCAGACCAGCCTTCATATTGTTATGAAGTGCACCAATTCACATACATGTTTTTACTTCCTATCCTGTTTATGACATTTAACTTCAGTTCCATTTGATTCAGATGCATTTCTGAGTGTATTGCCAATACCATTTTAATCTAAATATTAATTAACACAAGAAGAGATAGACAGCTTAGTCAGTTTGTTGGACTAATTGGTGTTGACAGGACATTTAAAAAAACAAAACAAAAAACCCTCTCATAACTGGTAGAACTGACTAGCAGTGGCTGATGGCAAATTTTTGGCTTCCTATTTGGAGTTATTTATTAATTTGAGGAGGAAAAAAAACAACTAAAAAAAAAAAAAAAAAACAATCCAAGAATATATTAATCTTTTTGAATTTAGATTCCTTGAATTTGTGTTCTATATTGCATTGACTTAGAAGTCCATTACTAATGAAGTTAAAAAATGTTAATTCAGCAATATACTTTTTTGTGTATATGTAAATACTAAGAAGCTATTGACATTGACATTTTCCTGTGCCAATCCATTGTTATCATATCAGTAACTTAAAAATCCCCTCTTGGCCACATATATTATTAGCATCATGAAACTTACATGGTTCAGGGGAGAGAGACGAGTCCCTGATCCTGGTCTGGAGTCTGGAGTGTCAAAGTTTTGAGCATGGAGACTGCAAGATTAAAAAGTATCTCATTATTTCTACAGATTACACGTAATCCCCAACTGATCCGGGAACCTGCAGACTAAAAGATGATGAAGTCAAATTTATAACCAACCTAAAGGTGGATGGAGGCCTGTTGTCACAGTCAGCACGAGCAGAGCTCTTCCCAAAAAGTTCCCTATGTCCATCTCTGGGAGTAAACGGCCGCTGCGTGGATTGGACTCGCAGCAACTGCCTGGCTTCACTGACTATCTCTGCACTTGTCTTCCTCACAGTATTCCGCGGTGGGATGAAGGGGCTGCAAATGTCTTGGTTCCCCTCTGTAGAGGCCATTTAGGCCCATGTGTCATTTGCTACGACAGTCTTGAAATTGCTTCAGGGGTTTGATTTCATTTTGTGAGTGGGTACAGAGTTTATCACTGATTGGAAATCCTGGAAAAGTCAAAAATGAGCAGGGCTGAATTAATGCAATACTGGAGCACTGGACTACTAAATTAAATATACAGTGACAGAATGTTTTTGAATTTCTATTTTTCACTCCTTGGTTGCAATTAACAACATTTGAAGTGGAACAAGCACATTTTCATTAACCACACTGTGATACAAAATTGGCTGTAATGACTGTAACACTGCAATACAAGAAAAATATATTTTCAGGGTTGGGAAAATAACATCCTTAGGACCCTCTGGTACCTTTCATATACTATGGACTGTAGTCTGAAAGTGAAGCATCAGGCCAAAGCAAGAATCCAAATAATAATAATTTAATTCCTTACTCACGTTGAAGTCACAGTGATTTAGCTTATTTTTGCAAGGTGCAACTTTAGTGTGCAACAAAATAAGTTCATATTCATTTACTGAAAAACTAAATTCTATCTGCATATTGATCATAAACTCTACAGCTTCTTTTTTATACTAGTAACAACTGGTAGCCTAACATTATGATAATGATAATGCTCTCAGCTGTTTATTCATACACTTAGTTATTTTCTTTATAACAGTTGTATCATTTCCATTTGGCCATCTATTAGTTTGATATTTTGGGCAGGGTGTCTGTTATATATAGCTTGTGATAAGAAATTTTCGTAGATATATACAACTTCAATATCTATGGAAACACGTATTGCATTTTGATTTCAATTTTGATTTCTAGCACTGACAACTGTAATAGTGCTGTAAATGATATTACTTCAAGTAGGACTAATAATGATATATTTTACAAAAGATTCAGCATAATATAAGTTTTAATCTTATTCAATTGTTTTTCCTATGCAGGTAGAATTATATCAGCTTTTTTCTTTACAAGTTCCCTCTAACAGCTACAGAATTGCCCCCTGATTAAAGATCACAGCTTTAAACCACACATTTTACAGAAAATCTCTCATTCATCATGGCTGATCTGATCACTTCCACGTGAATGAGTGTTCTCTGCGCGTTCACGCTCCGTTTCCATGGTGACCAAACGCCGCTGTGGGCTCCTTAGACAACAAACCGCAGAAAGAAAAGACCCTTTTCATTCAAAGCAACTTAAAGTGTTTATAACTCACTTTAAGAACAGCTCATAGTTTATACATACTTTGCCCTGATTTTACGGTATCACAGATGTTGGTGGTGAGAGGATGAGGAAACATGAACACCATGAATGAACATCTTGTATAAAACAGAGTAGAAAACGATCAAACTTACTGTCAGCCCTGGTTCAGTCCGTGTAGTTAGACAGAGATGGGGTTATTCTAGCTCAAAAAGACGGTCTCCACGAAAAAATGTAAAACAATGACAAAAAAAGTTTATTCAATACCGTAAACTTTTCGGAGTTGCGGTAAGCTAGCGCGAGGAGGACGCGTGCACGAGACGGAACAAGCAGAGGTCTCGCGAGATTAAAAACGCACATGAACGAGTTTATGGGAGTTGGTAACCCTAATGTATAGTGTAATAACTTAAGATTTACCCACCAACCTGAGTGGTACATTTCGAAAACATTGTTATAGAAATACGTTTAGTTACTGTTAAAAAGCGAATAATTAATGTATTTATGCACCTGCTAACAGACTGCTATTCATCACAAGGAATAAGTCACCGCCGGCAAGAGCTGCTCGGAGGTAGGTTTATTATTAAGTATATCACAGTGTATCGTTTGGGAAAAAAATTGTGTTTTTTTCATAATGGATTTTCCCTGACTATTTCTTTGTTGTAATCTGTGGCTTAAAAAATATGTCAAGAGCATAATGTATGTGTACAAGGCCATGCAACTGATAATGGCTAATTTTAAATTCTAAACAAGTTCAGTTCAGCTGACTTTTAACCCTTCAAGACTTAGAGCTATTGTGGCAACTTCAAATTTTTCTCTCTACTTGTACCTTTCCCAATTTATCACAATTTCTTGTAATATTATGTTCTGCAGTTTGCATTTTTCCCCAGTGAAAATCAGGTATTTTCTTATATTTAATTTATTTACCATGTAGATGTTCATAAATGAGTAAATTCAAAGGTTATTGTATCAGAAGTCAGAAAACTGAAGAGAAATTGACATTTTCAGCAAAATATATCCTTACCTGAACATAAAAACTAGTGTCTACAACTGCTGTCATTTGTTAAACTACATGGGTTTTATTGGTGAATCAGTGTTGCAGAACATGACTGTTTCCATGTTCACTACAGAGCCTGTGGCCATCCTAATAAGATAAGTCTGATGCCACTGAAAAGATGACAAACTACATTTTACCCAGTTCAAAAGTTATTTAACGTTTTCGATCAGTAAATGTATTTGGTCGCTGGCAGCTGTTTAGGTCTATGAGAGTTAAAGTGATGTTTTATGACTGTATGTGAAATCAGTTCTTACAATCCTCCATGGTGAAACACACACATTTGACAAAGAAAATACAACTGTTTATTAGTTCTGAGTTTCTACAATGTGTACATCTTGCCCATAGCAAGTTTACAAAACAACACTAACTTATTCTTTTATTTCTGTTGTAGAAAGCAGCATACATTTCAATCAAATAAGATATATGGCTACAGAAAGGTGGTAATGTGATGGCAATGTAACATGACAGATACAGCTGGTTAACAAAAATCACAGTGTATCTGGCAGATAACTCCACTGAGTGAGATCAGGAAAATATATGTAAGTTTTGTCATGTTACATTTATATTCAGTTGCACTTTAAAATATGCAGTCACCAAAAGTCATTTGTAAATTTTTCAGATTCAAGAAACTCTCGAAACTACAAATTATTAAACATGGAAAAGAGAATATACAATATGTATCTATTAATTTCTTCACCTCAGGAGTTCTCAGAACTCTTGCTGCAGTTAATGTTCTTTTTTTTTTTAACCTCTAGTCCTCATTCTCTGTTGGCTCAAAATATGTTCTCTTGACAATATATTTTTCTGAGACATCTAGAAATGAGGGGAAGTATTGTTAAATTAAGTTCAACACAAAATAAATCTTCATCATTCAAAATAAATTATTCTGTCTTACATTAGCAGTATGTAGTAGACTTATGACCTACAGCATGTTAAACATGTTAAAATCATTAAGTTTTGGTTTAAAAAAAAATGTTTGCAGGCGACCTGACTACTGGATTAGTCCACCATCTTGTAGTTAGAGAAAGTATGACGTTTCAGAAAATGAGTGGACACAAAATGGCCGCAAACTTACACTACGTTCATCACAGAGAGTTTTGCTCCCTAGCCGGACGCCGCTGCAAGTTGGTGTTTGACTCAACAATCCAGCTCATGGTGCACCACAAATGACCCATATCTGGCTGTCCCTTTGACACTATGGAAAAAAGACCTCCAGGTTTTACTTCTGTTCATTCACCTTCAGCTGTGCCATCTTCATACTGTTCAAACCCCATCTATAGCAGGTCAAACATCAACACGATGTAGGATTTGATCAAAAACTCAAGAGTTCAGCAGGAGTGCATGATGAGAAGTTCATTCATTCAACTCACGCGACGCTCTGGGTCTCTGTAACTCGTCAAGATGGGCCAACCACTCTTAACACCAATCAGGTCTGTCGGGATTTGCACATTCGTCCACTCATAAACCTTTTCCCCCCAGCTTTTTATTTTTTACACTGTGAAATATACATCTGAACAATCTTGTGGCTCTGGTTGGATTTAAATAGCCTTACATGCTTCAGTCTCTTGGATACAGTGAACCTGATTGGCCGAGAGTGCATGCTGGGCATGCCCAATCACAGGGCATCACCATGGAGCTTACCGGCCAATGGGAGGAGGAAGATGGTCTCTGTGATTTCATTGTCACTAAGGGAGGGGGAAACCTACTGCCAGGACAGTTGGCACTAACATGCTAAGCAGCAGAGTGTGTTATAGTCAGAGTGTATATGTTTCAGATAACCTGTGGAGCAAGATCAGGAATGCCATGGCATAGGGAAAAAGACTCGGTGGGTGTCAGGATGAAACTCCCCTCAACACAGTCCCATACACAAGCACGTAGTACACCCACGTCACTGTTATTCCTGCTGCTCACGTCACAGTGCTGAATGGATTGATTTGTGAGAGCCATCATCCTGCTTGAAGGTGATGTGTATCCTTGGCAACCGGATCATTTCTGGCCACAGCTTAAACTGACAGAGAGTGTTGAACCCGCAGGACAGGGGTTTCTCTTACTCACTCTGTCACACTCTGACCCCTTCATGAATTTGCCTTCATTTTCTCCATCTGCCGTTCCTGCTTCATCTATTTCCTTTAACCTGTTTGCCATATCATTGCATCATCTGTCTGCTATCCCTGCTAAAAGCTCATCATCCCTCTGTTTATACTTTATAATCAGCCATTATCAGTTGCATGGCCTTTTACATACACATTAGTCTGATGTGATTGATGTTTTTTTTGTGATCAAATTAGAATTGACACTTTGCAGTGGTAAATATGACACTGATTATTATACATTTGTATACTTATTACTATTAAAGAAGAAATTGACAGATAGTGGTTTGGTCAAAGGGAAAGTCTTGATCCACCGATCACTGTTTTTGTAAAACTATCAATTGTACATCACAGTTTCATTGGTGGATAAAGTCATCTTGGAGATTGTTCTTTTGCATACATGGGTTGACAACTGAACCATCACCATGGTAACTAAGCAAGCTCATGAAGACAATGTGATGTAATTAGAAATTCAGAAAAAGTCAATAAGTGCTCTTGAGTTAATAATACTGTTGTTTTGTGGTGATTTTTTCCTTTTATATAAGTAATCGAGAGTTGTTTCCTCTTAAATAAAATACAGCACATCTGTTCTGCTCTACATCTCATCTTATCGCTTAGTTTTTTCTGACATACACATTTTTCTTAAGTCAACATTTCCAGCAGTGACCTAAGAAACCAACTGAGCAAAGCAAAGTTTTTTTATGAGACAGCAAGTTGATGTTAAAACATGACAGGAATTAGTGGTGAGCCATTCTTGAGTTTTATTCTCACTCAGCATCTTGCTTTATTCTGACAGTCAAAGAAATGCTGTACCCTGACATAAAAAAAACAGCAAAAAAAAAAAAAAGATCTCATGTCCTGACTTTTTATTACTGATTCAGCTTTTGTACTCGTTATTCAGAAAATCCAAGGTAAATTAGAGTCTTCAAAGAGGGTTTGGTAATAAGACAGCAGTTTTCTGTTCTGCATATTTTGCACAGATAAAAGATATCACAGTTACTTGCTTGACAGTGCAATGCTTTTTACTTGACTGGTTAGATTAGCTGACAGTTTGTTATAGGACAGGCAGGACTGTTTATCTAAGCAGTTTTTTGTTAGCAGTTGTTTTCTTATGCAATGCTGTCCATATTTGTGTACAGAAGATGAAACATATTTCCATAACACTCACAGGCATGTAACTACTGCAGTTTGTCGAGCAAAGCAACAATGTACAGAGACATCCAAATAAAGCAGACTTGCCAGGCAGACAGTCGTCGTCTTATCACTCGTCTCCCTTTGTGTGCATGGAAAACATGAATATCTATCACGCACATGCTCATATTACGCATAGATGAGCTTTTTAGGAGCCTCACCCAGACATGAAGCAGACACGCAAACCGTCAAACATATGGGCCTGCAAGTGCACGCAAGTGACACAAAACATACTAAAAAAATTAAGTAATGATGTCTAACAGTATGAATAACAGTATCTATAATGATGTCATTCATGATGTTAATCATGCTGCAGCAAGACATCAAGAATGTTTGCCTAGTGTGCAAAAAATTAATGGGGAGAAGTACATTTTTGTCATCAAAGTACAAAAAAATCTGTAGGGTATTATAATACTACTACTATTACTACTACTACTACTAATAATAATAATAATAACTTCCAGAAATTAAAAATAAAAGAATAAAAGGAACATAATAATGTAATATTAAAAATACAAGGGTATTTTTAGTGTTACAATAGGTCAAAGATTGCCAAGAGTGATGGATCCTGGTGACTCATGTTCATCTTATTTTACCTTCTAATCAAAATACAGGCAACTTGGCCTCATCTCAGTGGAGTTTACTTCTGTTTCCACAAGCTGGCGGCTGTTGGTGCTGACCTGCCTCTGTGTTCCTTTTCTGCCGCAGTCCTCACAGCACTTCTCACCAAGGCCATCTGACTACACATACTGTTAACATCCACAAACAGACAGAGCCACTGACTCATTCCAACATGAAAAAATCAGTTTAATAAGTGCACAACAAGGTCTGCACTCTCACAAAAGGCTTTTCTCAACAGGCACACACGGGAGCTGGTGAAGGCCGTCAGTGCCTGCCTCGCTCTTTAACAGATTCTGTTCTTTTTCAGGCTTTGGTGTGTTTATCAGGGTCACACTCTGCTGAGTGCCTGTGTGTGTCTTTTTGCATACGTTTGACATTAACTAACCCTCTCCACTGACTGAATGCGCATTGCTCATTTGAGTGATAAAATAGTCAAATATATTCTTTTATTATTGTTTCTCAGAAGGAAAGAAAATAGGAATTGCTTTCATAATACAAGGACCTTTCATCACATAACTGTAAAGATATATATCTGGTGGGATTTTTTTTTGGTCATTCAGAGGTAAAAAGGTTAATTGGAGTGAATAATATAACTGTAAACTGCTCTCACTCAAGAAATAAATTTTAAGACATGTCAAACACAGTTACATTTACTTTATTTGCTTTTGTTTGAACTATTTAATGAAACAGAAAATCAGCCCCTGCTTTTTTGTTTTGACCAGATAGATGTAATTCTATCTTTCTTGAGAAGAGAGACAGATAAAGTGATTACCCATCATGCCTAGTGCCTAGAGTACAACCCTGTGGCTGCAGTATTATGATCTGAGGTTACTTCAGTTGTTCAGGTTTAAGTTCACAACATTATGTGTTCATAAAATGTGGTCATCTGAACCTGAATATGCTGAAGGACCAGGTCTAAACATCAGTAGATTTTTTCTTCCTTGGTGACACAGATATATTCCAAGACAACAAAACCACAATTCATCAGGATCAGATCGTGAAAGACTTAATTCAAGGAGCATGAGACGTTATTTTCACACATGGATTGACCACCACAGAGTCCAGACCTGAATTCCGATGAGAATCTTTGGGATGTGATGGAGAAGATTTTAAGCTGTTATCAGACTCTCCTATCATCAATACAAAATTGTAGCGAAAATTAATTCCACTCTGGACAGAAATTAATGTAGCAAGCATTGTGTGGCATAAATGATGCATATGTGTAACCGATGCCAGGGGCAGTCCAGTGAATTAATGTGTTTGACTTTTTTGGCCCAGCAGTGTAAATATGCAAGATCGAGTTCAGCTGATGAATTGCATGATTGAACTGTGATTTACTGTGGAAAAAATATCACACACTGTAGACAAATGCCAATATACAAATCTGTATTAAGGTTGTTTATAAGGCAAAAAAATGTAATACACTTAATATATTTTTATTTTTAAAAACATTGTAATTTTTTACCTAAAGAATCCTGCAATCACCTTTTTTATTTTTTACTCACATAGGAAATATCTACTTTGCTCAGATTGCACAAAGTGTAATGTTATCATGTTTGATATTAGCAAGCAAATGAAGATTGCACTGCTCTGCATAAAAAGTAAAACATTTTTTCACTCATTTTATCCAATAAGGTGTTTTTCATAATAAGGATCCTTTCACAAAATTAGATTTTGCTTCTAGTATCACTGAATACCTCAGTATCATAATACATTTTTCTAATTCATAGACCTACTTTATTGTCAAGCTTAGCATGCAAGAACGGTGTGACATTTTTCCTCTGCATATCGATATGGAAACAACCCCTTTGACCTCCACTGTACTTTCAGATAAACACAAAAAGACTTTGCCCAGTGGAACACAAAACAGAAAAAACATACAGGACATAGTTGTCCCTGGCTCACACAAAGCATTCCCATCTCCGCCACATGAGTTGAGCTCAAACCACATGTCTAAAACCAAAGCTAAACGTCCAGTAAACAGCGTCAACAAATGTTAAAACTGTAAAAATATCTCACAGATATAAAAAGAGGCTGAAACCACATGTGAAAGGACAAGCCGATGTATCAAAATAGTGAGGTATTGTGCAGAGCGTTTTATGGAGCCCTTTACTAACCTGCACTATATTAACTACCACATACACACTATATCACCACCATCTGTATGGCCCTCTCTGTCCTGCCATCACCCATCCCCCAGACCTGATCGCCTTTGTTCCACTGAGAAGATCATCCATCCCTCTTGGGTGATATTTGCCAGCAAGAGACCACACTGTCATAACTGGCAGTCCACCTCCACAGCAAGAAACCTCCTTTATTTTCTGTGTTTGCATTTGCATCCCCCTTTTTGTTAGTCTGTCTTTTCAAGATCTTCCTGTGATTAATGGTGATGTATTTTTTTTGCCTGCCCTCAATTTTATCCTGCATATGCACAGACAAACAAAACCAAAAAAACACTCCACATCTTAAACTATTAAGATCCCTTACTAGAGTATGTCAGCAGCATTCATAAATGTAGTGGAGAAATATACATACTCACATAATATGAACCTCATAACATGGAGGTATTTTTGTTGATCTGTGGTGTGTTTTGCTCGCATGTGAGGGGTTCTGCAGTCTTCCTAAACAAAGCTGGAGACTGAAGCCACAAATTTTAGTGTCATTGGACAAACAAGCACACACACATGCACAAACATTTAAACACACAGATGTACACGTCAAGCAGGACACATGCTCATAAACACATATGTAACGCAGATGAGGGAGAGACTTTTAAGAGAAGGGCGAAAATTATTCACTGTCACACTGACATAAACAAAAACACATATGCGAGTGTACACACATGTGCATGCTGTCATAAATATGTAGAGGATATGGACATAAAAGAGACATAAGTTGCTTATTAAATTCATTAAGGCTCATTTCTCAAAGCGTCCTCTCCTCCTATATTTGACCAGACTGATTAGAACCAGGCAGTGTCTGGTCTGTAAAGTGGTGTGTGGGTCACATATGGTACATTACCATTCAGCCTGTTTGTGTAGATCTCCACGAGTTCTAAGATTTAGTCAGATTTATGCATCTTGAAGCACATTATTGAGACTGTTGAGATGCAGGCCCTCTGGTCGCGATAAATAAGATCCTACAATGTTAAATTTATGTCAGATTGGACACTGATTCACCTCCCCAAAGCCTCATTTTTTATGGTAGATTAGCTCTTCTTTGTCTTGCCAGCCAACACTCCATCGCTATCATTACTTAACGCATGGAGAAAACCGGATGGACAGACAGAGGGAGGGAAAGATGGAGAAAGGGAGTAATGAAGCTATGTATGTGCTTTCCCTGGTGGTTTTAATGGTGAGTGCAGGCCATAATTCACTTCAAGGCACACACACATGCACAAATGAATACACACTCACATGCATGTGCACACACACACACACGCACGTACACACACACACACACACACACACACACACACACACACACACACAGACGCCCAGAGCAATACTTTTGACTGCTTCTTTGTGTCTTTGTGTGTCCTACCCTCCATTTAGGCCAGTGCAAAGAAGATATATGGATGTGTGATACACTGTGACCTTGACATTCTAGGTATGTCTAAGTGCGTGTGTGATGGGGGTGGGTTAGTGGTCTATACTGACAGCGCACCAATATATCCATAAAACATTATTATGGTGCACCAGTACACCCGTTTTTAAAATATATAAATCAGCATTAACAACTTAAGATCACAATAACAAGTCTTCTGTTAGTACTTGCAATGACAAATTATTGTGGCATTTTTTGGGGATTAACATAATATTAAAGTTCTAACATAACATTTTCACATTCAGGTATCAAAAACTATGAGTCATATGTCATGCAGTCACGGAAAACAATATTAGACCGCCCTTGTTTTCTTCAATTTCTTGTTCATTTTAATGCCTGGTACAACTACAGGTACATTTGTTTGGACAAATATAATG
>JAPQRP010000018.1:29981829-30000771 GCA_037367295.1 Apogon hyalosoma
TTCTTTCTTTCTTTCTTTCTTTCTTTCTTTCTTTCTTTCTTTCTTTCTTTCTTTCTTTCTTTCTTTCTTTCTTTCTGACACAAAGATGAGGGAATCTTTGTATTGAGTTGAATGATGCTCACTTGTCACAAAAAAGTCACTTTCCACTGGATAATTACTGCAGTGATTAATATGTTTGAATTAACAACAGTGACAAGCCATTTCTCAAACAACCATTAATTCAATTCTCTAGGGAGAATAAAGCTTGGACCATGGACCAATAGAAAAGAAAATTATGATTTGGTTCAGGTTGACCCTGATCCAAAGTCATGGACACATCAGGGTGAGAAGAGAGGTGGATGAATTGATTACCCATCATGCCTAGTGCCTATAGTAAATGCCTGTTAGGGCAGTGTTATGATCTGGGGTTGCTTCAGTTGGTCAGGTCTAGGTTTATCAACATTATGTGTCCATAAAATGAGGTTAACTGAACTTGTAAATATTGAGTGACCAAGTCTGAACATCAGTGGATTTGTTCCCATACTGATGACACAAACATATTCCAATATGACAAAACCAGGATTTATCAGCATCAGATTATGAAAGAGTGGATCAGGGAGCATGAGACATGATTTTCACACATGGATTGGCCACAACAGTCCAGACCTTAAATTCTGAGATGTGCTGGAGAACACTTTGTGCAACAGACTGACTCTTCCATCATCTATATAAGACTTTGGTGAAAAAAGAATACAGTACTCAGAACTAAAGGCAGTCTTAACAAAATATTTGAATATGTGACTTGAATGGTTGACAACCTATAATAAGCCTTTAGTACAAAACTAGACACATCAGCTCAGCTCCTTGTTTGTGACTTGTGATAAATAAATAAAATTAAGCTTATTGCCATTATAGAGTAAATTACCAACAGCCTTGCATGAAATAAACAATGATTCATATTTATTAAACCACCCCTTATTTTCTTTACAAATCACAATTTGACACTTTGTTTTGTTCATGATATTATTATGAACAACAATATGTTTTTTGTATTGTTATTAAAAGCCTCTACATGCTCTTAATTTACATGTTACTTTTTATTGAGAATTGTTGTCATTAATAGAGCTTATTTCTTAAAGTGAACATTTTACTTGTCATTTGCAAGATTCTGATGATCCACCCTCTCTACTAAACACACACTCCTATAAAATACACTTGTGATAATTCACAAATATCAGAATTTTTTTTTTTTTAGTGCAAAAGCAAAAACTAGAAACTAGAAAAGACAGGAGTAACACGGCATGAACAAGACAAGACTGACACTCGGGAGAAAAGAGTTGATGATATATGATGTAAACCACAAGACATGTTCTCCAACACACAGTTAATTAACACACGGTGTACACTTTGTCTCTTGTTCACATGATGATTTCTGGTGGAGTACAATAAGCTTTGAGTGCACAGGTTAATTGCCTCTTGTACGAAAAACCAAAATGACATTTACCAAATGTGAGCCCACTGACATGGAACAAGGCAGAGGTGAATAAAACACAAAAACGTGGGCGGAGATGGAGAGGTCACAGTCACTGGGTTATGACATGACATGAAACCAACACGTAACACTACCAGCAAAAACGAGAAAGTCTGGAAGAACACTGGTATTTACTTTGGTGTAATATCAAGTGTCACTCATATACAACTCTGGAAAGCCGTAATTGTTACTTTTATAGAAAACAAATCCCAAGAAGAAGAAGAAGAAGAAGAAGAAGAAGCAAAAAAGGGAAGTCAGTTTTAGTTGTTATATGTCAAGGGGTATATCATGAGACTGGATATGAACAGACCAAATGTAGAAAAGAGATAAGTGAAGGAGAGTTTCCATCCATTCGGTAACCTCACTGACCTCGCACAGACTGGTGTGACTGCAGCCTGGCCAGACATTCAGTCAGTCAAGTGACCAGCTGACTGGGAGCTGCTATTGAAATGTGAGTTTGGTATTTGTGGTGAGCCTGCTCTCTCAGCCATAAAGCACGTCTAAATATTTTGGAGTTTGCAGTCAAGCCTGAGCTGGGCAAAGGCGGTTTCTTTCCTTCTTCCAAACTTTTTTCATCCCTTCGAAAATGTCTCGTCTTCATAAGAGATCTGGAAGACACAGAGCAAACAGAAGGGAGTTTCTGTTTGTTTGTGGTTCTTTTGTACATTTGAGTGCGAATGAAAGGGCCACATTAGGTACAGTACCTGATGCGTATTGTGGGTTTGGCAGTAATGATAAACACGTGGTTATGAATGCTGAAGACTGTATATGACAGCACAGCTTCAGTTACAGTCAAGACTACTTTTAGAGGGCAGTTAGAGGGTGAAAGATGAAACATTTCAAAAGTGATTTACTTAGGTGACTTTGATTCATATGTCTCCAATGCAGGGCTGTCAAACATATGGCCCATAGCCTAAAACTGGCCCACCAAAGGGTCAAATCTGGCCCATGGGATGAATTTGTGAAAGACGGAAATTACACTGAGATGTTAACAGTCAAGTCAAAATAATTTTAATTCAGGGGCCACATACAGATCAATTTGATCTCGAGTGGATCGAAATAGTCAATCATAATAACCCATAAATTATGACAGCTCTAATTTTTATCTTTGTTTTAGTGTAAAAAAGTAAAACTATACTTTCACACACACACACACACACAAAAGGAATAACCTGAACAAATATGAACAACCTGAAGTGTGTTAAGAGAATTAGGTGCAATTTTAACAATATTATGCCAGTTACTAAATGTTTTGTACCTTTTTAGATCTACTATGATTTGTAAGTTGTAATGGATATGCGTAAATAAGCTGGGACATAATATTGTATTGCAGCTCAGTAAGAGATCTTACTGTCTGTAGCTCCTTACACAGTAGAGATTCATCTGAAAAATGTCATAGTTCTAGATCTAATTCTCAAACTATGGTTAAACGTTTTCATGATGTGTTTATTAGATGAGGGACCCTTTCTGTGTGGAGTTTGCATGTTCTCCCCGTGTTTGCATGGGTTCTCTCCAGGTACTCTGGCTTCTTCCCACCATCCAAAGACATGCACTGATAGATTAATCAGTTAATCTAAGTTGCCCATAGGTGTGAATGTGACAGTGATTGTTTGTCTCTATATGTCAGCCCTGCGATGAACTGGCGACATGTCCAGGGTGTATCCCACCTTTGCCCATAGGTAGCTGGGATAGGCTCCAGCGACCCCCGTAACCCTAGTGAGGATAAACAGGGTTCAGATGATGAATGAATAAATGCATATTTTAGATGGTATTTTATACAGTTATATGGATCATACATAGCTTAAATAAATTCCAAAAGTCAAACTCAAACGTCTCACTATGTTGATAAATCACAGCTGCTGCAGGTATTACTAGCAATTTGTCTGCCACTCTCAAACAGTTAGCAAGGTTTTATGGGAAGGAAACTACTTTAGTCAGCAAGCAAGCAACACTTCTAACAGTGAAGCAGAAAAGCATTAATGCTAGTGACTCATTACCTACTTAATTTTAGCAGTTTTTGACAAAAATGCTTTGACATCAGACCTGTTCCTCTTTTTCCCTCCTGTTTTCATCCTGCCTGTTCATGTATTGCGTGTCATGGTCTTATTGATGGGGAAGTACTATCCCATACCCTTCTAAATCTATGCTTGTAACTATAACATTCCCAATAAAAGTTGTTATATACTGTTGCCTCTAAAGTTGGAATAATTTTGCTTTCAGACACATTTCTTTTTATTCCTATTTATACACATCAGCAGTTACCTTTGATCAGTTAGAATTATTACATACTGAGTCCCAGTTACACTTTCTCTATCAAGAATAAATCACATTGTCATAATCATGTCATGAGAACAGGTGAACACATTTTATTCCAACTTTACGGACAACAGTGTACTTTCTAAATTGTGAATGAGTCTGGTCAAATATTCTTGTACTGTTAAAATGCAGACACTTGAATCTGTTTTATAAAAAAAAAAATGATCACACCTGAAGTAAAGTATGTAAATAAAATAAAATATATAATTAGCATTGAGAAATTAAGTAATTGTTTTGTTTTCTATAGTTTTCTGTTCAGTGCTGAAACCGGAAGGCATCTAATGCTGCACTCATTCTGAATGTATAAGTATAAATACAAGTTCTTTGACTCATTTCTGTAAAGGTCAGGTTGTAGGAAGACATGTTTATGCATCTTTCATAACAATATATGACACATGGGCTTCAGTCTTGTAAGCCCCACAATTATCACAGTCATAACATTCTGAAAGAACAGAGGTGGGAAAAAAGTACAAGTCCTGTACTCAAGAAAAAGTTGAAGTATTTTTAAGAATGTCATCAGGTAAATGTATTTAGAGTTGGAATAAAAATAGCTATTATGCAGAATGCCCCTTTTCAACTGTCAGCACAGTGTTTTGATTGGGAAAACAATGTTTAAAATAAAAGATCTAAGAAGAAGAGCAGAATAAAGAACTGGCCAAGAATCAGAATTAGAGGAACATATTACCAGTGCAGAGATTCTCTCACAACACCTGTTTCCTGACTAACAGAAAAAAACTGTTTTCCACTCCTTCCCTTTGACACAGATTATCACTAATCTGTCAACCTGAACTTTAACAGCAAGTAAAGTCATATAAGGGCAGCTTCTCAAAACAACTTCATGGATCCATAAGAAAATAAGCATTATTTGCAGGAGTCAACAACACCTTGATGAAAAAAATCATTCTAATATGCTTGAATTATGGCTCTGGTAGTTTGTTTTTTAATCACTATTACACAATTACAATACATGTAAGAGCATTTTAATGTGGTGGTTCACTAAAGAGAAGTTGACTTAATATATTTTATATATTATTAGATTATGGTATTCATTTATTGAGGTTAGTCATAGATTAGTGCTGCATCATGTTGTATGATGGTTTTTTTTTAGGAGTATCAAGACAATGTAGACAGTTTTGTGGAGTAAAATGTCCAGAATTTCTCTCTGAAATTTTATGAGATAGATGTGTAAAGTAGCATAAAACGGAAACACTCAAGTAAAGTACAAACATCTCAACTTTGTATTTAATTGTGTTAGTTAAAAATACTTTTCCAGGGTGCTCCAGCCTCACTCCATCACATGTACTGGACATGTCCCTCTTTAGTTAACTTTTGTACATTAGTTTTCCATAACCTATCAGAAACCGTTCATCACTGAATCGAGCCCAATCCCCTGACTGGTATTTTTGGCATTGCTCCAGATTTAGATCTCCCTAAACCCATACTCAATTTTCTAGCTTTTGCTTCTTTATTAGCTCGATGAGCTATTTCACTCAAGTGGAGGGACCCAGTACTTCCTTCCTATTCACACTGGCTCAGAAACATGATGTCCCGCATGAGTCTAGAAAAGATTAGATATACTGTTAGGGGATCAGAGACTAAATTTTGCAAAGTATGGCACCCCTTCTTGGTATTTTATGAGAAACCCACAACAATAATGTCTGAGTAGCCTCCCCCCTTTTTTTTTTTAATATTGTTCTTTTATACTGCACTTATTTATGCTGTTTAAACATGGTTGTTAATATTTTTTTATATTTTTCATTCTGTCTTTTTATACATGTTTTCAGTGGTTGTTTGTATCTGTTCATGTCTGGGTAGGGGTATGTGTTGTGTCATGGGTGGATGTTGCTCAGAAAACCAAAAATCTCCTTCCTGTATAGTGAATGTTTTATTCATGTTCTGTTAATGAAAAGACCTTTGAAAGGAAGAAAAATACTTTTCCCACTGTCCATGAGCCTGTTATGGATAAATTTAGCATCTTCTATCCATGAAATACTTGCGCACACCATGGAGAAAATAACCCATCGACTTAGAATGAGAGAAAGTGTCTTTGTGACTAAGTGGGAGAAATGGACACAGTATGACACAGTGAACAATGCTTAAGGATTGACACTCAAATATATGTACCCTATTTTGATGATAGATATCGGTAACCATGACTGTTATTTCTTCTATTTTTGTTTTTTTTACTTAACACATCTATTTTATTTCTCTAACTCTACAATGGAATACATAATTTGAATATGTATCGCATTGTTAAAATGGAAAAATCTCAATAAAAATGTGAATATACAAAAAAAATAAGAAATACTTGTGCACATAAAGACACTCATACCTACAGGCTAATACAATATAATATAGACTTCTGTAAGGGTCCTGAAGAGGGCGAGTATCAGCAGAATGGCCTGGTCAGAGTGTGTTAATACTTACTTGTATGACTGTTCTTCGTCTCTTCACTTTGTTTCGCAACAACCAGGAAAAAGTGCTTAGGCCAGTGTCAGGTATCAGAGGGTTGCTGTACGTCTGCTTTCATTTAATACAGCCTTCCACAAAACAAACATTGAGCAAGAGGACTTCCAGGAACTTGAGAAGAACAAGGAGTTGTTTTGCTGTTTAGATCCCTCCAGACTGACACGAGAAAGAGATTTATCTGCTAGGGGGGAGTGCGAGGTTAAACATGTTCATGCAAATGTGTGCTTAGACACACACCACTCTGGAGAAAAAAAAAATTGGCAGTTTAACTTCTGAATTAACAGCACATGTAGAGCAAGTGAAAGCTGTAACATTTTCCTTACTGGGCTGAAAATTCCTTTCATTGCAATATGAGCTGTTAACAGCAGCTCTGTGCTTCCACTGCACCCGTGAACTTAATGTATTTCACAACAACACAACCATTTTATATTTAACAGCAATAAAAAAAGAACCTCTAGAATAAGGAGAGAAGGAGCCAAAAAAGGTGTGGAGCCTCACCAAGCTTTATTTACATGCGCACCATTTCTTATACAAACTAGATTACAATTCAAAATGGAATACACAGGAAAAATACCCACTAACATCAAGTCAAGAAGAAGCAAGATTAATAAAGGGCGAAGTTCAAAGGGCAACGTTCAGTTCAGCGTATGGAGGGAAGCTGGCCTGGGACTCTGTACAAGGATGGAAGAAAATATGATAAAAAGGAAATATCCAAGAGGTGATTAAGGTATCTAGTGGTATGTCACTTCTGTTTTTTTTTTTTTTTTTTGCTTTTCTTAGCTTTAAGTTTGCATATGTTGTGCTGCAGGTGTGTGTTGGGCACAAGAAGAGTCTTCTGACTTCAAATAGTGAGTTTGTGCCTGACTGACACAGTGGTTATGTGGAAGTGTAAACTATCTCCTCAAATTGCCAGAACATTTTACACTGAATATACAAAGCATTAGGAGCAGCCCTCTGTGATTGTGATCCCTATGCAGTTTATCAGAGATCAGTAACCCCTCTTTAAACAGAGAAGGATTACAGCGCTCCCTGGATTCACCTTGTCAGTCATGTTCACAGAGAGAGTAAAGCCCTCCTAATATTTAGTACAGTTAAAGTGATGGCTCAGGTATCCCTCTGCCAAATGAAATGTCAGATGTTCCATGTCAGATGACACTTACTGTGTCAAAGGTATAACAAACTGCTCAGTAAGAGCAAGGGCATGTAAACCTACTCCACACGGAATAAAACAAAATAAGTGAGGCTGAATAATGATCATTAGAAGGTTTTCCCTGCCTGTACCTCCTGCAGAAGTAGACACACATAATAATAATGAACCCCTTAATTTGTGAGGATGGTGCTAGCACAGATCTGTAAGCCCTGATTTTTAATATTAGGAACAAAGTGTGTTTTGTGTGATTCCTAAAAACACAGAGCTTCTCTGAATTACAATTTCTGTTGAGGGACGGCACCATTGCAAGGGTCGAGGGGGTACAGCTAGGTCATGCACTAAACCTTAGATAGCACAGTAGATCATTCTTGCCAACCATGCACTCACACTCCTACTGCCTGGTCTCAAAATGATTTACACACATCTGTACACTATTATACACAGCGGGGGCAAACCCTTCATGCCATTACCCCAGACAGAAAAGGGGCACCAGGGTCTCCAAATGCTACAACAATGGTGCTTCCCATCATTCTCAAAATCCTCTTCACTTATTCATTAGCTGGTAACAGTGTTCCCTCCTACCCGGTGTGTAACATTGTTCATTTCTTCTTCAACTTTACCTTAAGAGGTATCACAAAATCCAAGGGTCAAGTACTATATGAATATATAAGGACATACAGCGAGTATATACGTATGCATTTCACACAATCCATAATGCATAAATACATACATGCATACAGTCTATGCTGTATGCACCATAAGGGAGAGTGAAGGATTACACATCCTTGACGAATTAATTCAACAGAAATAAACTTAACTAGCACAAACACGTGGACACACACACACACACACACACATATATATAAACATGTATGCAGGAGATCCAGAATGTCACCTGCAGGAGCACCAGACGTGTCCATGAGGGATGTGTGTATGTGTGTCACGAGTCTGACAAAAGGAGAAATAGCTATAATGGAAAAATAACAGGCCGCATGAAGTCTTAATCCTGATGTTGTCTTCCTTCCTTGTCTTCGTCATGATGCCAAAAGTTCACAGGTTACAAGTTCACAACACACAGCATTTCTCCTTTTACTTAGAAATGTTTTTATATGTAAATACCATTAGAATATGACTTGATGTTACTTAAATGGGAAGCCTCCCTTTTCCCCCCTGAGTGATTCTATATATGCATAACAAGCCCCACAAGCTCATGACAAGAAAACAGCAGAGCTTAACACAGATCCCTGGTATTATTTTTTTTCTATGTGCATGTGTTACAGGTGTAAGTGTGTGCATGTGTGATTTGGCTGCCAGCATATCCTACTGTTTGTTTCAAGTAATTTGGCAATATACAGAGATAGCTTATTGTTTTACTCGAGAAACAAATGGCTTCTAGAGGAATGAGCCTAAAACCCCTGCCCCTACCGCTGCCGTCTACAGGTTCAACCTGGCCATGCTACACCTGGCTGCAGCTTTGGGCTTCTGCAGGTTCATAGGTTAAAAAAAAAAAAAAACAAAAAACAGAAGCAAAATTAAAACAGAAAATGCACGGCTTGCTCTCAGGACAGGATTCAACACTGTTTATATAGCACCTGTTATGGTGTGGAAATGTTCACAACCCTAGGACACAGGTATTCATTTTGGCTACATAATATGCTGTGATAAACAACCTCAATAGAACTCACCAAAAGCTAAGAAAACTAAGACAGACAAAATATTTTTCCTTTACCTTTTTGAACTTTCCACTGCCCTGCACTGTACAAATATTCATAATGGAGGTTTTCTTCCTCTAGTATTTTTCTTTCTTTCTTTTTTCTTTTTTTACAGTTAGTTATACACAAAATATGTTTGTAATATTCGGCTAATTATAATATGATCTCAGGATGATGCAGTAAGTTCAATTCAAGCAGTTTATAAGAACGAAACTGGAAGTGCATGGCATTAATTTTACATCCTAAGGTTTTACAAACGGGGGCAAATTGTAGTCACTGTATGTCTGAATGTGTGTATTGTATGTACTGAATGCGGAACCAATGAGCAAGTAACTTACTCCATTTCCAGCTTTTCTTTTCATCAAAACATTGATTATTTTGTACAGACATGTAGGATGCAGAAAATGAATATGAGAAAACAGAAAATTCCAAAAACAAACACTGAACATTTAAAATCACTAAGTGAAAACACAGGGAAGTTTCTTTTCAACATAACACATCCCAGGAAACCACTGGATCAGATTTACACCACATCACTTCTTGGTTTAACTTTGTCTTTTTTTTTTGTTTTAATAAATCTTCATTGGGAACAACTGCACTGTGCACTCCTTCCATCTTTGCAGTCTTTATCCTCCACCTGAAGCCTCTTCTGATAAGCACTGTCTCTGATATCAACAGACTGGGACTCAAAGGAAAATTGCATAATTCTAAGGTTTGTGAGTTTGTTGTGATAGTTTGCTGTTATTGTCTTTTTGTTGCTGTTTCACAGGAGGTTTGAGGGCTGATGTTTAGCATCTCTAGAGCTCTCAAGAGGAAGTTTCTTCTGTAAACACAAGGTTTGTATGTTACGTTGTGCTGATGGCAGGTTTGGCAAAAAGGATGTTGTGTCTGATCTTCTCTTGCACTACACAGTTCAGACCTAGAGGAAGGAAAGATAGAAGATTATTACTGTTGAATGATGATCAGCATTTTTATCATTTCTGTTTTAATGTCAAACACACAAGATTCATAAAGCTTCAGTAATAGCATTGATCACAAATTACAGACCATTCTGATTAATGGTGGAGGGATTACAGATGGGTGAAAAATATACATCATTAAAGGTTAACTTGCATTACTATCCCTGTAGGGAAGCTCAGTCTCTGCACCTTATCAATGCTACTACACACAGCACCTAGAATTTGCATCAGGATTTAGCACATTACACATAGGTGCTCAGGGACCAACTCCAGATCTTCATCAGCACTGTGGTCTGAGGCACCAACAGGAAAATTAACCTATATATACGCGCTTTTAATGAGTTCTGCTAAAATGTGATCACGCTGTCCTATACGAGGCCAAATCAGGGAAGCCTCTTTTTTTCTTCATGTTACAGACATGGATTAAACTGCTATAAACTTTTTCCAGTGTGACTCCAATGTTTTCTTCTTTTGTGTACAAAGTTAAATAAGAGTAACTCACTGCTCACAACCTTGGTGTAAGAAGTGGAATAAAAACATGACTTTCCATTTTTATGTACAGAACTTTTAAACTTTAAATATGTTAATTTGAAGTAAAACCAGCCTACTTCTTTGTAATTTTACCACATCACCAGGCTTTCATGAGTCTCTCTGAGAAACAATGGAAATGTGTGATAAGGTGCAGAATTAGAGAAAAATAACAGCTTGAGGGTGTGTAAGGTA
Source organism: Apogon hyalosoma (assembly GCA_037367295.1). Taxonomy (NCBI): domain Eukaryota; kingdom Metazoa; phylum Chordata; class Actinopteri; order Kurtiformes; family Apogonidae; genus Apogon; species Apogon hyalosoma. The sequence continues at coordinate 29,992,669 of JAPQRP010000018.1, forward strand.
GATCATTTTGGAGGCAATATTGTAAATTAACCATTCCACACATTGTAACTAAAGTGGTCTGTGTACTTTGTGCACCACCTCTCAAATCAGGATTTAGAAAATCCAGACTTTGATAGAAGAATTCAAGGTCAAGTCTTTTCATAAACATCAAAATAAAGTTGAGTGACTGGTATCTGTACTGACCAGTCATTGATAAGACTACTTCCTATACAGTGTGGCATGGCACAGAAGAAACATGACAGCTCCCCAAACTATGAGCCCCAATTGTCCACAGACTAAGCCACACATATTATACCTGCTCTGCTCCATCCCGGCCTTAACCTCTCAGCCGGGTACCCAGCTCTGAGAGGTTTGCTTGGTGCTTGTGAAGTTGCTGACTCCGTTGATACTGGCCAGAGGCTCAAAATTAAAGTCCAGACCATCTGTGTCCATCAGGTCGTTCCTAATGATGGACTCCATATCACACTCAAGGGTGCCATTGAACATGTCCAGGTCTAGATCTGTGGGGAAACGATCCTGGCAGATTCCTCCACTGTTGCTAACTGTTCCATTCATGAAGATCGAAGTGTCGATCTGCATGGAAGAGGACCCATTTCCTCCAAGAGGTGAAAGCAGAAGATGCTGCTTGGCATTCGCCAGAGTGTTAGCCTCATTGGTGAGGCTCAGGCCTCCATTCAAGGACCTCAGGGAGCTCTGGTTGTGGTTGTTACTTTGCAGCATTTCCCCTTGACTACACTGAATTCCTCCAGTGGTCCCGAAGGTCATTACAGGATCATTTCGGAGCATAAGGCCACGGCGGCAGTTCTGAGAAATGACAGCGGCGGCGCTTGCCTGTGACATGAGTGGGTCAGACTGGGTCATCATGACATCACTGTGGCTGTCAGAACTGAGTAGGTCTTGTAATGTCTGGCTGCCAAAGCGGGACATAAAGGAAGTCTGCTTGTTCTCCTGAATGGTCTGCATGGGGGATGGACGCAGAGAGGATCCCGTTGTGTGGGGGCCAAAGATGGAGTTAGTGTAGCTGTTACTTCCACTATTTGAGGATGTGTTGGATGAGGGAGAAGACGTGGAAGAAGGTGAGCCTAGCCCACTGGGTTTGGACCCAAAATTGAATGCTGAGGAACCATTTGAAAGGGCTTGTCCAGTAGTGGTTGGCACCAGGTTGATGTTATCTAGCAACTCATCCATCAGGTCATCGGTCAGTCCATCGTTCAGGTTCATGGTGCCCGCAAGATCTGCCAGACGGGGCAGCTCCGTTGGCATGGCCTTCCCGTTGACTGTGTTGGCATTGCCAGGTGACAGTGCTCTGCCGGGACTGGAATAGAGCATAGGCGACAGAGGGGGCTCATCATCAGGTACTTCATCTAGCTCAGGGTTGGCCAGGATGGGTGACAGGCGGCCACTCAGTGTGCTGGCGTTGGAGTTGGTGCGGGAGCGGAAGTCTGTCCAGGCATCCAGCTCCTCAGTGCTGCGTGATGTTGGACTCCCTGGCCACTTGGAAAGACCTGAAGGACTGTCTCCGCCACCTTCTCCAGCTGCGGCGGCTGCAGCCTGAAGGGCAGCCTTCTTCTTGGCAGCACGACCACGAGCAGTCTTGGTGTACTTGTTGCTGTTGTCCATGGAAACTGCACGGCGGCGAGGAGCCTTCCCACCCTTTCCTCCCTCCGGGTTTATCATCCACCAGGAGCTCTTTCCTGTTCCCTCATTCTGGACTCGGATGAAACGACTGTGGAGGGAAAGGTTGTGCCGAATGGAGTTCTGAAACAAAAAAAAGGGGAAAAGACTGTTAAGTAAAGTGTGCAAAATCTTTTAAAACAATTAAACAAACAACTGTCATTAATATTGACTTGCATTGTATTCCTTCTTTCCTTTTGCCAATACATTCAGTGAAAACCCCTCATTAAACTCAACAATCCCGATCCATTAACCACCCACTACCACTGACTCTGCAGCAATGTAAACAGTTCATCTTGCTGGGTAGACAAAAAAAGCAAAAGGCCTATTGTTTTGATTGTTCTTCTATTAAATATAGACAAAAACGTATTAACTAGTAGCGATGTTTAGAACTGATGCCGACATTGTTCCTGCTTTAGCTTTTGTGTCGTGGGTAAAAAAAAAGAAAAGACAGACAGTGGGCTATAATCAAGCATCGCCTCAATTATCAATGGCACATACAAAGAGCCCCTGTGTTGTGTAAGAAGCGCATTCTATGTCAGATCATGTGTGTCTGTGGTGGTTTGATTCTTTTCTGGTGTGCATTGATCAGCTCTGTGCTCCCTCCTTGTGGAAGACCCGAGAGGCTCATTGAGGGGGAGCTTGTGCACATGACAGCCCCTGCTAATGAGCCACACAACACAGAGATAAATGTACACATTAAACTGCAACATGACAACCCTGTTTAATAACTTGTTGTCTCACTTCTGACCTGAATGACATGACAACAGTCTTAAGTGATCAAACTCTGGAAGTGTGTAATTATGCAACTTTTATAACTGAGGTCGTATTCTACTTAAGATAATACTTGAAATGTTCATCAGGAGGAAAAGTTTTGAGGGCATAACAAGCTCAATAAGCGTTTGATGTAAACATTATTAAATCAACAGGAACCCCAGTTTGGAAGCAAAGTCTATATGTCAATCCCAACGTCTGTATTGAATGTTGTATGTCTGTATTCTGGCTGTCTGCAGGATAAAGTCTACATTCAGACACCAAAAACCCTAACCCTAACCCTAGCAAAAGTGGCTGATTTTTCCCACACATAACTTATAACCAGATCATTTTATTGATGTATTCCAATTTTAGCTACTTCAATATGCACCACTGGGCTGATTTTTTGCAGTGTAACTTCAGTCTAAATGATCCTATCAAAATTCATGTCACTTTTGTCACTCTTTATCGATATTTGTTACAGTTCTATGATGGCCAGAGTCACTGGCTTCACAGTTATAAATGAAGAGGCCTCCATGTTTACTTCAGCATGACAGCATCCTGCGTGTGACATCATTGTTATTGTTCTTTTGCACATGCACATAGTTTACGACTGTGAATCACATACTGGCCACGTTAGAAACTATAATGTGTGCAAAATAAAATAAAACTGAACTGAGCAATACATCTGAATTGAACTGAGCATGTGCAGTAACTATTCTATTTGATTGATTTGCATTTATCAAAGCTTTGCAGTTACTTAAGACTTTAAAATTCTGACATCACTTCATCTGCATGTCCATACAAAGTAAAACCTTTTCACACAAATGCACTACACAAATATATGCGCTCAGTCTTCTGGTTACTTAAGAAGAAGTGCAAAGATGCATAAGCTGCCAGCTGGTCAATAAGATTCCTTTCCTTTTATTTTGTTTCTTTTTCGTGCCACACAACCAACTGAAGGCCTTGTTAAATTCATTATTTTGCCTCCGTCTCTTTCCATACCCCCTCCCTCTTCCGCAGTTTCTGTTGTTTCACAAACACATAGCTCTTATGGGCCCTGAGGGACTCTGGGGCTATGCTATATCCTCCCATATAAACAACCCAACCGCCATCCACAACATCCATGCATTTTTCCTTCTCTGTTTTCCTCCTATGTATATTTTTACTCTCTAAAAGAGAACAGATTTCTGGGTTCAGAATGGCGAGGGCCAACATTTTCTCATTTTTGTGGGAATCACAATATTGTTTTCCATGAAGCAGGCCCTTCTTTCCTGGGCAACAGTTTACAGGCAATTTGGTCTGGATTGTTATTCTGGTCAAGGCAGTTCAATCAGGGAGGAGAAAGAGCAGGCTTAAGTTACATTTTTGAACACTACATTGGCAAGGAAAAAAAGTTGGATCTCTGGGATCAACCTGAACCTGTGACCTTAGGCATTTGTCATTGCTTGTGACCCAGTTTTCATTTGCAGGTAATCACTTTGCAATTAGAGATGCATTTGTTTCAGTTGCAGCTTTTTGTGACCACTTGTGGGCATTGGAAAATCCATTGAAAGGTGCATTTATTTATGAATGGTGTGTGTGTGTGCATGTGCAAATGCATATTTCCCAAGTGTGTGTGCTCGTGCAGGTTTGCAAGCTATGCAATGAGGTAAGATGAGAACAGATACCAGAGAGACCAGTGTTTATCCTCTGCCAGCATCTCTCAAGCCATGACGTAATGCTGCCTTATTACAGAACATGTTACAAACACACACAAATATACACACTCTAAATGTTTCCAGCTGCCAGGGAGATGCACATGATAGCAAAAGATAAACTTTGCAGCTGGAAAAAAAACAAACAAAAAACTTTTGAATGCAGAAGCAGAATGAATGGTCATGTGAGTTTCCTTCCTTTCCTTGCTGCTGTAAACATTTACCTGCCAGTGCCTTCCACTTCATCAATCCCTCTCCCATGCTTCATCCTAAACCTCCATACTGCTGCACCCCATCCACTCCCTCCTTTGACAAAGCCTCTTGTATAATGTTTCTCTTTCTGTGCCACTGCTTGTATTCGTCAAACGTCAAGAGGAATATGTCTAACTCTGTGTGATGGAGCAGAAATAAAAGGAAGAGGGACATCTGCAACCGAAGTATGGACAGTGAAAAAAGGAAAAAAATCGGGTGGTAAGTGAAACTGTGTGAGTGATGGTGAGAACATGATGCAAGATAGAAGACAGAAAAATGTGCATGCTAGAGATCAGTATTATGCTGTGTGTGATGATTGCTTGTAAAAAAAAAACAAAAAACAACCCACAACTGTCAAATATTTTCTTGAAGATTTCTGACATAATTTCCACAATTTTTTACTGTAAATATCTGTATTTAGGTTTAGGTATGGGTTAAGTTCATCTCTTCTGCATCATCTCCGGTCTCACTGCAATGACAGTGGTAGTAATGACACACAAAATAATATTTAAAAAATCGCTTTCTTCACTTTCTAATGAGCCTGCTTGAAGGGAACGTCCCACTGCTGTCAAACTTTCTAGATTCAGACCTGAGGATTATGTTTTGTCTGTCATCTCCCCTACAGCTACATTTCCTTTTCACTAGTAAGTTTTATATGTCACACAATAAAAATGTGAGTCCACTAGTCTCTTTTTATATCATAATGTAGTTGTGGTACAGCTCTTCCAGGGCATATTGTAAGTACAACAGAATAAACAAGGTTATTTTTGTTATTTGCAGAATATATGCCTGTGCATACATGGCACATCACTATGTGAGTGGGATATGCTTACTACCGTAGCTCCTCTTGGGTATTCCCAAAGTCCATTAATAAAAACAGCTTACTGAGGCAGCAGATCTGATTCATAACTCCTACTATGCAGCTTCGAGAGCTACATAACACACGAACCCTACTGCAGCTCGCAGCAACAACAGTGACGTTGTTGACACCACTGAGAGAATTGTTGAGATTTATCTCCATGTTTTTTTAACCTGTTTTTATGTCTGTAGTTATATGAACCACAAAGAATTAAATAATCGCCTTCATGTCAACCCTTTCAAAGCAAGATAACTAGGTTAATGTGTAAAATGGGTGAAATGAGAGTCATCACCATAGTTACTGAGGTAGGTTAGAAATAAATAAATGCACTGTTTCATATTAATTAAGTATATTTTATCATTAGATTACAATAAAACAAGGGAACATGCAACAACATTGTGTATTTTAACAGTTTTGTTCATATTCAATGTTCATCAAATCAAAAATGAGACTTGATCCAAACAGTAACATTTATTATTTACATAATTTTAGTTGATTTTATATTATTTCTGATTTTTAAGTGGTAGTATGCATATCATTCCACTGTTTTGCTTTTGATCAATCTGATCTCATTTCAAGCGCTTTATCTGTGAATTTTCTATGATCGATCTGATGTAATGTGAGCTGCTGTAGGTCTGTTAAACTAGTTGAGATAGTACAGGGTCAAAACTGTGAACTCTTCAAGAGACTGGTTATCCAGGTTCACCAGTGTTACATTCTTAGAGCCGAATAACTCTGAAGTCAGCCCGCTGAAGCTGAACTTAGTCCATGAGAGAGGCCCCAGCTGTGTGTGTGCACCAGCTGCAGCCCGAGCCCAGGAACACAGAGGTTTTTTGTCCGTCAGCAACATGTGGGAACAATTAATCACTGTCAGTAACCACGCTAGGAATCTCTTCCTCTCCTTTCTCCCTCATTATTATGACACTTAATTTTTGAAGGTGTGTAGGTGGGAACAGGGACATTTGCATTCATCTTAGCCTGAAATAGAAGGTGTGTAAACATGAATATTTTAAGGAAGCCAACCAAAGGATTATACAGTCTGTAATGTACCTCAAACCCCTGAGGTCACTGAGAAAACACACTTCTCTGATTGGTTGAAATGATTTAAGAAGTGCTCTCTAATTGGATGGAGCTCTAGAGGCTCAAACAGTGATTGGTGGATTGAAATTGCTTTGCGTAGCCAGGCAGTGCAGAAAAGGGAGGGTGTGCATGGTATTGCAAGTGTATTTCATCACCCAGTTACAGCACATATCTAAACCTAAACATATGAACTGAGTCAGTTTCACTTTCTCTGGCTCTTATTTTGTGTGAGTATGAAAGAAACATTACACTGGTTTAGCCCTACATAACACTGTCTGTCTTCAGCTAAAAGAAAAACAGCTAAGAAAAAAACTCAGCAAACACTCTTTGCATGTTGTACTTCAGGAAGGCGTTAGGTCAGAGGGTTATGGTGTCATGGAGCCAGGAGACAGCACTGAGTCAAGGGTCAAAATGCTTTGGGTTTGCAGGTCTCACTTCATACTTCTTAGCTCCGCCCATTTAGCCATTCTACAGCTACTATGATTGGACAAACTGGGCAACCAGAGCCTCACACCTCTAGTGTACTTAACAACCCACTGACACACTATATATGTGTATGTGTGAGTCTTTGCCAAACATAACCACACTTTATCAGCCATTATGTAAACCAGCACTAATCTGAGTCTAATGTCAACAGTGACTGCTGGTGGGTCAAGCGGACTACTTGTGCAACATTAGTTACCATTTAAGAAGAGAGGGCTGACAATGAGCTGTGGAATAATGGTTGTCCTACCCTGAAATGTTCTTTCTTTTGACATTATACAAAGAGTGTTAACTTAGTGCAAACAAACTACAGGTAGCACCTACCAAATGATTGACAGAAAAACAATAACCACAAATGTAATGTAAGAGGAACAAATGAGCTTTGTTAATAATTATAACACAAATAATTAGAGAAATAAACTATTCAATAACACATATATTACATATGTATGTATAATACTATACACACAATACATTAAAAAAAATACTAAAGGGCCAAAGTAGAGCTGCAATGATTAACTGTTTAGTTTTCATGGATAAATTTGTCATTTAACAAAAAATAATGGTAATAATTTGGATTCCAGCTCTTAAATGGGAATATTTCTTTGTTTCCTCTGAGGGCTTTGGGAATCAATAACAAGACATTTTTCATGACTTTTTGACAACTGCTAAAAAATTAATGGAAAAAATAATCAACAGATTATTAACACTGAAAATAATTGCCCTAGGAGAAACAACGAAAAAACGTAAAGAATTTTTTGTGTCTGTATGTTGTCACTGTGTTGTATTCTAAGCAATACAATAATACAAATGTTAAGAGTAAATAAATAAATATTAATCAAGCCCTAACTATGGCAGGCACTGATAAAGTGTCTCTTTATTTTGGGATGTGTTAGTAATTTGAGTGCTTCTTCTTATTACGTCAAAGAGGTGATCAGTGAGGTGGAGGTGCAAAAACATGCAGACCTTTGACATGTATAAGGCAGTTTATAAATACCCACAGTGGCTGGCCTGCTCTAAGACTGTTGAGAGAAGATGGTTATTTATACTGCCACTGTACACAAACACAGAATAACACACACACACACACACACACCTATACTGGTATGGGTGGTTTGGCAGGTCATTTTACACATACCTGAGCAGATCATGGTATAAGGGGACACCCCTTTCCCTTGATGCTATTGCTTAGAAAAACATATCAAAAATTTTTTTTTGATTCAACTAAGATACATCCCACTTCAAATTTAAACTTTGAGCTTCACACTCTATGATATGAAATATCTGACATTTTAGTGGTTTATA
>JAPQRP010000018.1:30000871-30024632 GCA_037367295.1 Apogon hyalosoma
ACACACACACACACACACACACACACACACACGCACACACACACACACACACACACACACACACACACACACACGCAGACACACACTCAGACACACACTGGGTCCAGGTTCCAGCTCTGGACGGCAGACAGAACATTCCATTCTCTTCAATCATATGTTCATTTCCCAGCCAGCAGCTGGATGTCTTTCCCAGTTTGCGTGTGCTTAAGTTGTATTTATGTGTGTGTGTGTGTGTGTGTGTGTGTGTGTGTGTGTGTGTGTTGGACAGGGATCTGGAGCTTGGCAGACTGAGTCCTGTTACACCTCATTTTGCTTATATTTTTGTTCTTACTTCCCTTTCACGCCCATTTTTGTTTATAAGTTAATGTCATCATGGGATTATAGACAAACAGAGAAACACACCTAAATTTGGACTCAATTACATAAAACAACAAGCTAAACTCATCATACAAAACCCCAAAATGTTATTACTATTCAATGAGCATTCTCGTCTTTCATTTAAATCAGAAGTGGACTGAAACCAACCAAACTGCTTCATGAGCCATGACCTTGTTAGATAAAACCCGCTCATATCATCAACACCCCTATTTCTTCTTTACGCTCTACCTGTCACATATGTCTTCCCCTTTTTTTTCTCCTTCTCTGTTTTCACACTATACAGCCTACATCAATGTTGTGTAAGGCCACATGCTCAAAGAACTGCTTGTTTACTCGTACATTTCCTCCAATCAGTTGGCCTGAGGTGGGGGAGTTGGCCAACCCATCCCACCTCGCAGAGCCAATCGCCATGTGCTGAGGCCAAGGCATGGTTAGTCACATTACCCCTCATTGGGTCAGTGTGTTTTGATCAGTATTGGTAGGTCACCTCAGTCCTTAAGGTGCACGTGGCTTACAAATAACATTGAACATGGACATAAAAACATGAAACAGCATAAAAATCAATCACTGCACACACTTATGATCTAAAAAAAAAAGTTACTATCATATATCAAATTACTGACACCCAAGCTGAATGTCCAGCTTACGTGGCGAACACAGTGTACGTTCTCAAAGACTGTTCGTTACAGCTCGGTGTGGGACGTGTATGGTTTGCTTTGGGACAACACAGGACATCCCTGCTGGGCTTTATCAACCCGAGTTCCAGGACACGGCGTCCTTAAGCTACGCAGCAAAAGCGCCTGCCAAGAACACACATACACACACACGAGCACACTGACAACAGACACATCTATGTTAAGACAAAGAAGACTTATTCAGATGGTAGGACAGAAGGAGGAGCAGATCTGGAAAAGAAAGCAGCAGAAAGTGTTTTTTTTTTTTTTTTAAATGTTTTGAATATCTGCAAACACACACAGTTTTATCGTTGTATTTTTACGAGATAAAGTTAACCCACACCTAAATACAACATATGCTGATAAAAAGCTCTTCTGAAAAATCCATTGTTCTGGTTATGAAGTGAATTAAATACTAGTCAAATCCAGGTCCTTTCATCCTGTTTAATTGTTTTCCTTGTATCTAGCTAGTATTTTCTGGTTTATGCCCACATTGTATTGTATTTTAGATGCTTTAATGGAGTGTGCCGTGTCATATACGGTATTATTGATGTGTTTTTGTGTATTTTGAGGTTGTCATTACATCTGCTCAAGGAGTATAGTTGAAAATTATTATACTGGCTGAACTGGCACATTCATTATTTTGTACTGTCTCTATAAATGTATGCATATGGAAAAAAATAAATGAAACAAGTGCATTTTTTTTGTGACACTGAAAGAGCTTCACAGATTAAAATGACATTCTACTATGAAAGGAACTAATATTTGGCTGTTTGTGATTTATGGAAGTCCCCAATGAACAAGATTTTGTTTATGTCAAGGATGTAACTAGCTCTTTAATATCTCTTTCTTTTTTTGTGAGCAACACAAGGTATTCATCAGGTATTTCATCTACATTGTTGCTCATAAAACTGGAATAAATATTTTACCTCTTCTTGTGAATTGATTGTGACAATGTAATTTATTCATGATAGATAAAGTAAACTCAGTATGTGATCATTGAATCTGCTCAAAAGTAATTACTGATGTGCAGAAATGTGTATACAGTCACGGAAAAAATTATTACACCACCCTTGTTTTCTTCAATTTCTTGTTCATTTTAATGCCTGGTACAACTTAAGGTACATTTGTTTGGACAAATATATTGATAACAACAAAAATATCTCATAAGAGTTTAATTTAAGAGCTGATATCTATCCATTTCCCATGGTTTTCTTGATAATAATCAAAATCACTTAAGTTCTTACATCAATAGCTATGGCACTGTACTGCCAAAAACAGTGCTTTTAGGCATTCCATGTTTTCTTTTCTGTTTTAGTCACACGATACACAGAGGAGTTAGTACTTGATTGCATAACCACTGTTTTTGATGACTTTTGATGGTCTAATAATCTTTTCCGTGACTGTATGTGTATTAATAAAAAGAGGAATGTGTCTGAAAACGAAACTATTTCAGCTTTATGTGCAACAGTGTAGTTTAAATACCTGATGAATACCTTGTGTTGCTCATGAAAAAAGCAAGAGATATTAAAGAGCTAGTTACCTCTTTGATATAATCAAAATCTTGTTTATTGGGAACTTCCATAAATCACATACAGCCAAACATTAGCTCCTGTCATAGTAAAATGTCATTTTAATCTGTGAAGCTCTTTCAGTGTCATGAAAATAAAAAATGCACCCATTCTTAAAGAGATGTGAGCCATCTGCCAGTCAATAAATTCAACCGGGGGAACATAGTTGAGGTATATTTGGTAATAAAGTACTGCTGATGAAATAATTTATGTGGCGTATGTAATGAATGCTGTTTGGGTTTTTCTGTGGGGTTGGGTGGGCAGATCCGTTGCCCTGGCATTATGACAATGCCGCGGTGACTCGCAGCCTGCCCTTTTTAAGAACTCCAGCTATTTCAACATCTGATGTCTAAAAATAGAGGGACCAGAGGGCAAGTCTGCTAGCAACGATTATCGTATTTATCCTGGCGTATGGGCTTGTTGATGACAGACACACTCTAATACACATCAAAACACAGAGGGTAAAAAACATAGTGGTGTATGAAGCAAATGAGTAAAAGGATAATAAGGCATAAGAGGCCACACCTAAAGACCCCAGTGGTATGCATCACAGAGCTTTTCCATGTGAGCAGGTGATTAATGAGACCTTCAAACTGTATGAGAGAGATAGAAATTGAGAAACACTGGAGAAGACAGATTTAGATAAAGAGAAGTGGAAGACGAAGATAGAGAAAGGAGGGCACTCTTACTATTAAAACTACCAGGGTGTGATTAATCACATTCCTGTATGATAGGAACAGTATAGAGGACTAGCGGCACAGTGGAGGGAGGGGGAGGGGCAGAATCATTCATAATTATCAGGAATGAGATTGTTACTATTCCTGTGGGATGATATTATGCAGGTGACAAGAAATATGGAAATTGAGCCTGCAATCTACACTTCACCTTACAGACCTCTTTCAAGGGCAACAGGGTAGAAAGGAGAGATTTATTTTAAGCATTAAAAGTTTCAGTTACTGGAATCTATAACCTTGTAGTATAGTTTAATTATAAAGGAGATTCCAGTGTTTTTTATGTGGGGAGTAAAACATATTATAAGTCGACTGAAAGCGATCCTGATTATTAGTAATAAATGAGAACAAAAATTTAAAAGGGTTTATAATAATAACAACACAAACTCCTGTTAAAAAAGGAATGCTCTACCAAAATGGAATCATTCTCCATAATTTCTTTGGACTTTGGCTGCACTCTGCTCTTAAGGATTGTTATGTTCCCTGCAACTTCAGCGACATCTACCTCTGAAACAAAGCTGCCTAATTTTAGTTAGTGTGGGGCCTTCAGTGTCGATGCGCTATTACACATGACAAGTAACCAATCAGAGCGGTGACAACGGACAGAGACAAGCAGCTGGATCAGAGCCAAAGTAGTACGGTTTTGATTCATTTTTCTTGCCAATCTGCAATCGGATAATCGAATACTGAAAATGCTGGATATTGGATAAGACAATCAGCTGATGCTTAAAAGAGACTCCGCTTTAGGTGAAGGGAACAGTAAACAAAGGCCATGCAGATCAAATAGATTTTATTCAAAGCCCATTCTTCAGGTGTAAGTAAAGGCAGACAACCAAAGGTCAAAGTGGGAGGGAGAGAAGTGCAGGAAGGAGGGAGGAAGGAGGGGGCGAGGGTTGATTGAGGTTTATTACGTCTGTTAACACCACATTGCCCTGTACCCCTACACATAACAAAATAGCACCTTTAACAGAAGGTGAATTTAGGACATTGATTTAGGATTAGATCACAAAGGTCTGTATGGGATTTATGAGTTCTTCTGTGGAAGAACAGGTTTAATTATTTAAGTATGACCTTGAGGCACAACATATAAAACTTCCTAACACAGCATGGTGTCAGGGTTATGACGATTGTAAGTGAATTAAGAGTCAATCAGTTGTCCTTCAAGTTATATGACTCTTCCCCTAAGAGAAAGTAGTGCACCTACAGTCACGGAAAAGATTATTAGACCATCAAAAGTCATCAAAAACAATGGTTATGCAATCCAGTACTAACTCCTGTGTGTATCATGGGACTAAAACAGACAGAAAAGAAAACATGGAATGCCTAAAACCACTGTTTTTGTCAGTACAATGCCAGAGATATTGATGTAAGAACTGAAGTGATTTTGGTTATTATCAAGAAAACATGGAAAATGGCTAGACATCAACTCTTAAATTAAACTCTTATGAGCTATTTTTGTTGCTATCATTATATTTGTCCAAACAAACATACATTTAGTGGTATCAGGTATTAAAATGAACAAGAAATTGAAGAAAATAAGTGTGGTCTAATATTTTTTTCTGCGACTGTATAAATCCTATTGCTGTATTTTTCCCTCAGCTGTTAGGGGAGAAAAGAGTGTTTCAGTACAATTTTTACTAAATGCACATTCAAACACTCAGGCACTGTTGCTACTCACTTACACTCTTCACATTTCTATCCACATGCCATTTGTTATTGGCTTTTGTCTTCTTGATCTACCTTTGCTCTTGTGTGCGTGACACTTAAGTGTCCTGCTTCTTTGAATGGATATTTTCACAACAAACCCTACTTTTTGGGATGACCTGTAACTGAGTGGAAATGGGCTCCAACCATGACCTGTAACATCTCCAGTCCTGGTTCTTGCACGACATTCCTTTTCTCTCTTTACCCATGTTTCCAGTCTCCTCTATTGCTATTTCATATTACATAAAGTCACAAAAGACCCAAAGCTAATGCTCTGCTTTATGTCTCAGTGTTGTATCCAAGTCACACCCAGAGGAGTCAATATGGGTTGAAGAAGAGCCGACTCATTTTTTATTTGTTGACGTATGTGGTTTTATTGCCTCTCAAACCTTCAATTACCTTTGTTGAAGGTGAGCTATGATCTCATTGAGACAGATTACGGTGATAATAGCATTACACATAATCATGTCGGCTAACTAAACAGTAGGATGCAAATCGAGTTGGGGCTTGATTGTGTTGGAGCAGTGACATGCTGTTTCTTGTTTGCATGTGTGTCTTTGTGTGTGTTGGGTGTATGCGGTTTGAGTTCTGGTGCAGCAGTGGAGCTCACATCTGGTCTGGATTAGTGCTGGGGCCTCACTGGTGTTCATGGGGCTCTTCACTCTAATGGTGCTAAAAACAGACACAGTACACACTCACACACCAGTGATTTTTACTGTATGTTGTACCATGACACAAAGGATAATTCCTGTGCGACTTTTTCTTTTTTCATCATTACATGCTGTATTAAGAGCAGTGACCTTTTTTCCAAGTCTGTGAGCACTATGATGCACTAGACCGACATCTGGTAGAGATATGAGTGGTCAGATGATGACAGAGAGAGAAATGTGCTTGAAAGCAAAGGCAAACTGCAACATTTTTATCTAAACTCCCGTAAAAATCTACATCCCAGCCTGAATGGTTTAGCAGTATATTGGTCAAATGAGGGATTATTAAATATATTTTTATTAAACCCGTACAAATACAGTAATGGTAACTGATAATGTTATACAATATTATTCTGTCCAGTGATACAACCCTATAATTTTATGCCTCATGCTACTTTTCATTAGTGTGTGATCCAAAAATTGTGTTTTCATCATCACTGTAAAGACTGCTGGAAATGCAATGAATCATTTTATTTACACAATTTGATGAATCACATTAATTGGTGTCAGTTTAGTGACAACTGTGAATTCAGTTTGTTAATCTCAGTGACCCACATAACTGTACGCTTCATATTTTCCCCATAACATGCAAGCTTACTGTATATCACACTAGGTATTACTCTGTCTAGTATATCATTATCCTCATTAACAGAAAGACAAAGCTGTAATGAATGTCAGTGCTGTTTTTTCCAAACTGATAATAATCATTGTGCTGCATCTTTGTGTTTTAATCTCCAGATGAATACCACGTAGACCACTCAATCTGTTCATTTAACCCTAGGCTATTAGCGTCCACATTGCACTTCAAAAGACTGGGGTTTGTTTTCTCTAAATATACCTTATATTCTGTCAGTGTCTGTAGGTCAGTTTAGCGTGCATGACCTGATCTGCCCAGCACACCTTTGCTCTGGAAAACGTTTGTGTTAGTCTGTATGTGTATTTTGTGTGTCTCATTCTCTGCTGATGTCAGTACTTTCAGGCCTGTCAGTTCTCTTCCTCCTACACACCAGCTGAGCAGCTGCTGGAGAAGGGGAAAGGGGAGGTTGTGCTTTTTAAACACACACACACATGAACACACACTCTTAGGGCAGTATGCCTGTGTCCTGAGTGTGTGTTCTCTGTGTATGCTTTAGCACAGGGTGAGGTCCTAACCTTTGCAAGACAAACTCCCAATGGCAGAGACACACACACACACTCGCTGTTAAAATACACACAAACGGCACAAACACACACCTTGGAGGAGTTTTTCTCCCAGCAACAGCGAGCCTCCTCCTCAGCCTCATCAAAGCCCGGCCCATTTGACGAGCCACATGACTTCCTGAGACAAAAAGGAAGGACAGCAGCAGCTTGACTTCGCTGTCTGCCCCTATTCTACAACCCCAACCTATGTTTGCACATTTTAACTTGGTATTTGCAG
The DNA here is from genome assembly GCA_037367295.1 of Apogon hyalosoma. Classification (NCBI taxonomy): domain Eukaryota; kingdom Metazoa; phylum Chordata; class Actinopteri; order Kurtiformes; family Apogonidae; genus Apogon; species Apogon hyalosoma. Next base: position 30,008,054 of record JAPQRP010000018.1, read on the forward strand.
AAAGTGCTACCAGAGATCAGTTGTAACTCAGACCTTTTGTACAATATTTCATCACTGCACTGACATCATATCACAAGGACAAAATTTCTACAGTCATTTTCACTTCCTGCTTCATCTTCCTTAACCACTTTGCAGTATTTGCCTTCGTCCTATGTCCATACTCTTGTAATATTGCATCACTTCCTGTGAAACTGATCTCAGTTGCCATGCAGATAAATCTAGAGGATTCTGTGCAATGTGGGTTTGTAGAGCTAAGCCATTGTTGTCTGACCGTCTAACCCAGTTCAACTGTGTCTGTGTGTGTTTGTGTGTCTAACATGATTATGCCTTATTACATATGCACATCACTGCATTGGAGGTTGTGCATGTATGTGTGTGCGTGCAAATGTCAGTGGACAAGCTTTTGTTTACACAGGTCTACATGTGTGTGTACAGAGCACGTTTCTGTTAAGCTTATTAATCATTGCCAAAGGAGATGATGACGTAGTTGCAGTGCCAAACTGTGCTCTGCTTTGTCAGCTTAAATCTGCACGTCCCCCTCGGACTCATTTAGTCATCCATGTATGTGTATGCGTGAGTGTATGTTTCCTGTTTACGAGCACTGTCTTTGCAAATGTTTAGTTCTTATCCCACATCTTCTTGAGTATAATATAGCTTCTGGGAATTTTCTCTTTCTGTCTTTCCTTACCGATTTAAACATTTTTCCACAACAAAATTACATTAGATACATGTCAATGTCCTCAAATTAACCAGTAGGTAACTTCTTAGCTAGTAAAACCCGATTTTATCTGCTCATGTGGTTGTCTGTCAGAGGACATGACTCTACACATTAAACCAGGTGTAGGAGGATGTGAAGCAGAGTATAAAAGAAAAACACAAATTCTCACTTAAATCTCTATGAAAAATAGAAAAGAAACCCAAACCTACTCCCAGCCCTCATTTAAAAAATATTTGGCATTTCTTGTTTACTTTCCTCTTGTGACATCCTATTAAATGAACACAGAGTGACAGGAAGTCTGTGGGTGAATGAGGATGATATGCCAGAAAATAAGGAATGAAGTTTGAAATATGTGTCCACCAAGAGACGCCACTCCTAATTTCTTTGTCGCCCACTCTTCAGGTTTTATATTGCTCAATGCAACATAGATAAGAACTGCAAATTAAACTCATTATTCATCCTAATATAATAAAAGTTATCATTTTATATATCATCTGGCATACACCTCCTCTCCATCTTCGCTGCTTGGAGCCAAGTTCAATACCATGGTGACTCTGATGGAATTTCATTAGCAAACTCTAACCAGGCTACCGTAATCAGACTTCTGTAGCTATTTTAGACTCCAAGGCGGCATGAACTTAAATACCCCTTTGCTATAGGGGGTGATTCAGGGTACACATATGGTCATGTGGGTCCCAGTTTACACCAGAGCTGAGAGGGTTCATTGGGGACATGAGAGGCCCTCCTGTTCTTCCCTTCACCCTTGTTTTTGTCCTAGCTCTCTCAGGCGCTCACAGCTTAGTGCAGTGCTTCATACATGACAATACACAAACACACTTAGTGCTCTTCACAGGGTGACTGGTGTTTCCTTGCATGTTGTGCACATACAAGCACACACAAATACTCATGGTCAAGTGAACAGTGGGCTTATATTGAACTGCAGAGTCCTGATTCCACCCGTCACCCAACATCACCTCTCCCTCCAGACAAGCTCTTTTCAACACATGCAGCACTTCGTATTTATATTACCCCCTATTAATAGACCAGTGGCAACCATACAGCCACCCCATCTGTCTTCTGTGTGTTTTTTTTTTTTTTGCATGCGTGTGCAGTGAAATTACACTTTTAGCCCTAACTGCCTACTGTGTTTAAGTTCTGTTTTAATGGTTTCCTATTTTGAGGTATGCGTTGGCATGACAGGAAACAAATGTCTCACAGAAGCAGGTAATCACTTCATCTAAGCTGCGGCTGCCAGCATTACCCAGAATTACCAGCTACTGCCACAGTGACATCAGTGCACTTCCCCTGACCTCACCTGAAAACAAAGAAACTACATAAGTGGAGCTTATTGTGTTGTCACAACAATACAGTTTTAGCTGGCATGTAATTAATTAACAACAAATCTTCTTTTCATTTTATAACACACCTTACATGCTTTATTATTGTTTATTACTACACATAAAGTACATATAAAGCTGAGGCTTTTTAAAGAGTAACATAAATACTGTTACTGAAATGTACAAAAACAGGTTGAAAAAAGACTGACATAAAAGTGTCAGTCAAATATTAAATAGTGCAAATGCTGATGAAATATAACATTTACATTAGTTTCATCCAGCTGTTCATACACAGGTGAATGGAGACCATTATCACAGTAATGCAAGATAATTGTTGTTAACGCCAATAAATATAATAACACAATTATGTAACAACTGCAACAGGTCTAAGCATGCTGAAGTGTCTGTGCACTGTGTAAATTAGTTAAAATGTAATAGGTCTGAGTTTGAAGGAAAGGAAGTGTAGACAAGAAAAAGGGTGTAGCTGTAGCCCCATTTCTTTAATCTACTGTACAAGCTCATGAATGAGTCTTTATGCCTCTCATCATCTGGTTTAAACCCTCCTCCCATCCCTCATTTTTCTCCTTTCTCATTATTTGTCCGTCCTCTCTCTTACAGCTTCTCTTTTGTGATGATTTTTTTCCTCCTATTTAGCCCCTTCTCTTCTTGCTCTGGCGTTCTCTCATTGCCCATTTCTGTATTTTCTGTCATCCCTTCAGTCTTTCTCCTCTGAAAGGTCCTTTCTAAGTCAACTCTCTGCACAAAAGCTGTATGGTGGCACAAGCTGGCTGCGGGCCAAAACTTTGCTCTCTGGCACTGTTCCCTCTGTATTAGCGAGCAGCAATCACTCAATCTGCCTCTCCTTTCCTTCCTCTCCTCTTTCAACCTCTCCTTTTGTTTTCCCTCCTCAACCTTCTTTTCTGTGAGGGGGCAGAATGAGTAGAAAGTGTGAGAGCTCCAATGTTCAAATGCTTGCTTTCAGACACACACACATACACACACACACACACACACACACACACACACACACACACGCACACACACACACACACACACACACACACACACACACACACGCACACACACACACACACACACACACACACACACACGCTGTGAGGTGGCTGTGGAGCTGTAGGGCTCAGTGCTTCTGAAAGGGGTGTGTCTGGTAATCCTTTGGAGCTTGTGTGCGAAGGCCTTGTAAACTGGAGAGGGGGAAAAGGAAAGAAGAAAGAAGAGTGGAAGGGGGAAAAAATGAGAGGGAAAGAAAGCGCTGACAGGCTTTTCAACAGAACGGGCCTCTTTCTGATTGTAAGCTCAACACCAGAGCTTCCACATGCTAATAAAAAACCTCACATGTGCTCATAGACCAAACTGACATTATAGTGTGTGAAAGTTTTTTTTTTTCTCCTGTCAGAGCTAACTGACAGCGCTTTGACCCACACTCACATGCAGACAATAATGAAAGGCCTGCTCATGAACGCTTGTCATGCAACAAGTTGCATAGAGTATATAGGTCTAGACACTGAATCTACGACGCAGATTGCATCAGAGATGAGGACAAGGACCAACACTAATCTAATGGCACCGAGCTTATAGTAAGTAAGAATCCAGGGTGCAACGTCAGACTGGAATCCTTGTGACTTTTAGCCCTCTGAACTCACATACTGACCTTGCTCCATTTACTATGGTATGGCACGTGCAGCCAGTCCCAGTCAACCTCTAAAACTGACTGAAATAACCAGAGGAAAAGGGAAGTGGTGGTAGTGTTACATTAGTTGGTAGGTCTGCCGCTTGCTTGGCTTGTCACGAGATTAAGGAGGAACAAAAACCTGTGCCTCTATGTCAAAACCTGAAAAAAAACTTAGTCTTCTCTGTTGTTATATGATAACAAGTGTGTCATGCAACCTGTGAAACATAAAATTAAAAAAAAACAAAACAAAAACGTGTCATTTTGAATGTGGTATAATTAAGCTGGTTTGTCTTCATGAAATCTTTCTTCTAATTTGCCAATTTGTTGCATGATTGCCAATAAAGTCCAGTTGAGACCACAGATCAATGAGATGAACTGAAACTGGACAATTTACACCGGTGCACCTAGGCGAAGCAGTGTATTGTTTCCATAATGACTCTTTGTACTTGTCCAGTTTTCTTCTTGCAGCATTATAGCACCTTATGATAAAAACATATTCAAAGTGAGTTACTGGGTTCAGTTGCATATCTAATTACTCCTGTCTATTCATGGAGGAGTTAAGTCATTTACAGTTGGGTGTCTCCTGTAAATCACAGAAGTAAAGAAAACCTGAACTATCGAGATAGAATTTCTTCAGGTCAGTGGCTGACAATAATACTGTATTTTTGATGACAGATGAGGTGCGGCCCATAAGTGACTCACATTTGACAGCATCAGTGTGAGTCGTGCTGAGATAGGGCACTTCACACTGTAATGTTCTGATATAGTTTGGTCTCACTGCAAATATTTGGTCTAAAATGTGCTTAAGGTTCGAGGTGTTCCACATTCTATATATTTTCATGGTTTGTGTTTCTGTTAGTGCTGTTACATTAAACACAAATATGTATAGTCATGACTACGTGTGTTTCAAGGTACAGTATGCTTGTATGCCGAGTGATGACTGGACAAACCAGTATTGGGAGACTTGATGACACAAAAGCAGACTGTGCTCTCCATTGTCTGCAAGAGCTGATTCTGAGTAAGCTTGCTCGGAAGCTTGTATACATGTGCATCTTTTGTTGTTTTTAGCTTAGTTTTCCCAGCATGCCCCGGAGTAAAAAGCTTGCTGTCCGTCTGGTGCACTATTCCACACTAACTGGGTCAGTGGCTAGCTGAGTAAGGGGGTAAAGTCAGGCTAAAGTCACCCACTGTGTGTGTATGTGGGCATGAACATGGGTGGGTGAGGCAGAGACGCCAACGCTCACTGTGATAAGTTCAAAGCTAGGGCATGGCGAGAACAAGACTGAGACAAGATTTAAAAAAGGAAATACAGACAGCCAGACGGGCAAGAATGCGCTTTACCTCATCTGGGCTGGGCTCCATCTAATATGCAATGTGTGCTGAGTGCTAGGATATGAAATGAAGGGTTCGTAATAAAAGAAAATGCAGGCTGGTGTGAAAGGGTGAGATGTGCAGATATAGAGATAGACAGACTTAGAAAGGGAGGGCAACAGAGAACACAAACTGCTGCGGGGTGCTTTTAATGTGAAGTATGTAGACAGACATGGGTGCAGAGGGAGTAGTAAAGTGAAGTGTACAAGACTTTATTTTGTCTGCTTTTCACAGTCTGCTTGTCTGGGTTAGACTACTATGGGCAACGCCTTGGGACCACCACTTACAGGGGGTGCTTGGGTGTGTATATGTGTGTGGGAGCACTTAGGAGTGGAGTAAGCACTGTAGAAGAATTTGGGTTAGCGTGAATTATTCACTGGTATAGCTGAGTACAGCAGGCTTCTCCTTGGGCGGTGTATTCACTTTAAAAGCTGGGGGAGGATGTGTGGGATAGCTGTGGCAAAATCCATTGCAACTCAGTGGGTTTACTGTGTCCATAAAGTCACAACCAAGCAGATTAGATAACCAAACGGCCCTCTATCCAAGTCATTTGTGGTCCAGAGCTGTGCCTTGTGATCAGTGTCTGTGTAAAAAGCCAAAAGGGTAAACCTTTTAGCATACATGGTCTGAAATAGTAGTAAACCTCGAACTTCTTTTCCTTTTTTTCTCCTTTCATGCTACTTTTTATTCATAATCCTGTATCCCCCCTCTTTGCTTTGCTCTCCCATCTCTTCCCACATTCAAACAGAGAAAAAATAAATACCCTGCACTGCTGTATTTGCCAGGAGTTGTCTGTTTGGATAGTGTGTGTATTTGACTGACTAACACACTGTACTATTGCACTGTTGAGTGCAACAGGGCACCCCATGTTAAATCATTCCCTTCCCCCCACCGAAGCCCCTCTGCCCTCTTCCTCCTCCCCCCTCGCCTTTTCAACTTCCTTTCCTCTTTTAACCTCCTTGCTTTATTCCCCCTTTCCTCTCTTCCCTCAAGTCTCTCGGGTTTGAAAGTTGGAACGTAGCCAATTAACACAACAGCCGGTTCACCAAACCGAGGTGGTGGAGGAGGGGAACACAGAAACATGGCTCACATCGCTACACACTGACCTACATACACTTCCACCCAGCTGATTGAATCCTACGTTGAGGCCTGCGGCCAATCATGAGTGGGGGTGGAGTGCCAGCCAGCCAATGGCATCAGCAGCTCTCCGTGGAGCTCTTGCACTGTCTCCATACAGTTTTCAGTAATCATACAGGGGCAGAGAGAATGAGACAGACAGAGAGAGAAAGGGTGAGCTTGACAGATGAGAGTCACAGAAAATGAGCAAAAGAAAGACACAGAAGGGGGAGAGGGGGAGACAGAGACTGAAGGCATGAACAGAAACTGAGGAGGAAAAAAATGTGGCTCAGACAGACAAAAATAAACTGGCTGTTTCTTCCTCATTTGCTCTTGGCCTCTGTGTCTTATGGCTGTACAATTGCAGGCAGATGAAGGCTAATACTGGCTAATGTCAAAGACTGGATTAATGCCCCCATATTTGTCTTTGCTCCTTTCCCGGCCCAGGCTGGGCTTTCCTGAGCCTGACAAGTCTGCTCCATTTCCTTCATCAGAATTGGGCCTTTAACATCATGAGGACCCACTCAAAAGATACAAAAAAGATTGAATTTATTGCAAAAAAAAAAAAGAAGTATCTCTCAAGGTTTTGGTATCTTTCTTGATGTTGAACTTGAGCTTTGCTGATCAACAAGTGTGAATGTTATTGAAACCCCGTAATACATCTGAAACTAACACTCCTCACATGTCACTACTTTGACAGTCTGCAGCTTTCTAACCCACTAAAATCTCTGTCTTATCCTGTACTTACAGTTACCAACAGAGATAACCAAAGTATACATACTTGCTACTCAAGCAGAAGTATCAATACTTGTGTCAAGAGTGAAAAGATACAGGCTATAAAATATCCTGAAAATACAGAAGTAAACTATACATTGACAAAAATGAACCTTGATTTAGCTCCAAATTACTAATGAGTTCTCAATGTCAGCTACTTAAATTGAAATGTTATGATTTATTTCATGATTTATCTCATGTCTTTCAAAAGTTTTTGCCAGTGTTTGTTGTATGTATGATACACACTTAAGGATGCACCAAGGGACCATCTTTTCTGTAAGATTCATTTATTTAGAATGAAATTACTTGGAAAACAAAAAGCCAAGAAAGAGGCATGTTTTGAAAAAGCAAAGAGTAGAAAGTACCGATTTTTGTGACGTTTAAGTAAAATGTTTTGTTTATTAAAAGTTAGTATCTATTCAATGTGTTATCGGAAAATGGAGAGAATCAGTATACACATTTAAGGACTGTGCAAGATTTAGTAATCAATAAGAATAAAAGTAAAAGATTTACTGTTGCTCTGGACAACAGAGACACTGAGCTAATCTGAACATAGCCTGAAGACACAGATACTGCGATAAGTCTCACCCACACACACACTAACCTACATACAACACATGCTCTCTTTGCAATTACACACACACATACACACACACACACACACACACACACACCACACCTTTGATAGTGTGATACCACACAGAAATGATTAGGGCATCCCTGGCAATGAGGAAGATCAGTCTCCAGCCAAACTATCTCCACTTTCTAAGAGAAAATTATGCTCTACTGTGTTCAGTTTTAAAGCGATTGAAACAACACACCACTGTTGTTTTGCTGTGGTAGCAAAAAAAAAAGGGGGAAGGAAGGAAAAAGAGTCGCAAAAGCAAGACAATAAAAAGTGAATAATGCAAAGCGAAGGAAAAAATGGGGCAGCTTGGAGGTGCCGAGAAGCAGCGTGAGGCACACTAACCCATATTTAAAGAAATGGAGGCTTATACAGCTCCCACAACTAAGCCAACGCTCTGGAAATGATGGATTATAGGAAGAGGAGAAAAGACAAAACGCTATAATGTGGTGCCCGGGGACAAGATGGGATTTGAATCATTGGCTGTACAGACACAAAACACATTTCAACATGCACACATGCAAAAAATATGGAACAAGATGTAGGTGTAGGTGCTTGTGTATACTCATATGCAAACACACTCTCAACACACCAGATCTGTATCTGCCTCACACATCCTGGTGCACACACATGCAAACAGTCGCTGTACATTAATCAGACTAAAAGCCTTTCAACCACACAGTGATGTCACTGCACAACAATATTCAACAATCCACTCCCATAGGACCCAGTGGTCAGTGAGGGTCTGTCTCACTCTGGTGGTCCATACATGTCGCCTCCCTCCCGCCATCCCGCTTCTTTTTCCTTGGACAGCTAAGCCGATCAGGGGCGATGGGTCTTCATGAATAATGCACACATTGACTCAAGTGCTCATATGAAAATGGATTCCTGACCAATATTGACCCGTCTACTTGAAACAAAAAACGAGCAGCACTCAACCTGCTAAGCTCTCTCCAGAGTGAGGGCTTGGGGATAATTATACTGTATTGTAAAAGTGAGAGGGGAGGAGGATTGGTGTGACCCTCCAGTCTGAATGATGTACGAGTACAGACCATACACTCACGGTGAAATGGGAGGTTGGGGGCCACACTTGTTGGATTGTCAAACAGCATCTGGACCCCATCCTCTACACAACTATCTTAGCATAATCTGTCTCACTTCTCTTGAAGGTTTGCTTACTGGGAAGAGTTAAGAAAAAACAATTGCTTCTAATGTGGTCACACAAACATGTTTACTGCAGAATGTCCAGGCTGGTGCTCATGGTTAACTTATGTAAGTAGAACAAGCTACTTTTAGGTCGACTGTAATGGCCATAATTACCTGAGAAAAGTTGCTTAACAGTACATTTGAATCCTTAGACACAACAATTTCCCTTTTTTCCTTTCTTGTGTATTTCTGCTTTAGTTAATGATTTCCTTTATTGCGGTCAACTAAGAATGTGTCTGAACTTGTCTAGTTCAGATACTTCCACAATACTGATAGTTAGAGAAAAATCAATGTGTTTGTTGACCTAACCTTCTTAACATAGGAAGTGACAATGGGTCAATTTTTGTGGGACTGTTGCAGATACACATTTTGAGGTAGCAGTGTTATCTTCCATCAACATTAAACCATTTCATAAAGCCTGTTCAGCTGTTCCTCATCTATACGAATATGAAAAAAAGCCCACAGGATGTAAAATATACCACCAGCAGCTGTTTATTTAAAACTGTGTTAAAGTTTTTTAGGGTGGATCACTTTTCCCTTTAATTATCCTTGGCTACAGTCGCCTATAGTGTGTAGAGGCTGTTGCAGAGATAGTAACAGCGGAGCAGGGTGGGACAGCACATACTGTCTACTCTCCTGACTCTCCAGCCAGATCACATGAGCTCCAACACTGTATGTTTCCCTCCCCCCACTGCCAGTATGTTGAGAGAATGAACTCAGAGAAGGAGGGAGATGGCGGAAGAGAGAAGCCAAAGACATGAGGCCCACTTTCTTTCCCTCAGCTCTCTAGGCTGGCGGGCCTCACATGCCACAGCAACCTGGAGGGCTTCTTCAGAAAGGAAAGCAGCAGAGAAAGTTGGCCATGCAGGGAAAGTGAGGATCTCTCAGGGGGAAAATGTACAACAACAGCTGAGGCCAGGGCTTTCCCCTGCATTAGCCCAGCCCCCTCTGCGTACAGTACTACTCACACACGTGTCTACATACTCACAGTGAACACAAAGCCCTCACTATATCAGGGCCCCCTCCACATTCAAATGCCTGAAGCTGAGCAAGGAAATAAGAAATCTCCACTTGGGAATGTCTGCTTGACTGTATCCCACTTATAGTATGTGCTTTTTGGTTTGTGCCAGAATGCATGTGTGTTTATGTGTGTTTCCTGCATTCTGTCCTTGCTGTGGAGCCAGTTTAAGTCCTTACAGGTCTTGAGGTCAGTGGCTTTGGGTATCAGTTACTCTCTTCGGCAACACAGAGGGACTAAGTGATTGATGGACAGATGGCTCACTGGTTGGGATGAAGGTCGCCGTGGGAACAAAGGGATGGGCTTCAAGTAGAGAGGAATCTCAGATGCACGCACCCATAATGCCTACAAACACAACGCCACACAGGGTGAAGACGAAAGGCTGAAGGAGTGTGTGTGTGTGTGTGTGTGTGTGTGTGAAACAGAAAGGGAGGCTCTGTGTCTGGGTAGAGCAACACCCGATTTGCTTTAGGGCTTCGGAGCGATTTCATGCCCCCATAAGCAATGAAATGCACAGAGCCAGACACACACTGGGCATTTTCTCTGCCCAGCTACCCACATGAAAAAAAAAGCATGGCATGTGTTGAGAGAGGATGAAGGACAGATGAGCAAATATAATAAACAGAGAAATCGTGACCATGAGCATTTAAAAAAACTGAAGCAGACCACTCAAGTACTCATGAAGCATCTTGCTTTCACTGTTACTGACCAATAAATGTATATCCACACATACCAGTGCCAACTAAGAACTGGCTCTTGGTCTGTAAAATTGGTTCCAAAGCAGCACCTACAATTTGCTGATCTAGGACCAAGACCCACATATATCAGGGGCTGGTGGTGAGACTATTGTGACCATTAAGATGAACTAAAAATTTATAACCACAATTTAAAGAACTGGTGTAGTCTGCCTAATACACTGCTGCCCATAAAGTTGGAATAATTTTATTTATAGACACAATCCTCTTTATATTCCTAGTTATACACATCAGTAATAACCTTTGCCTGTAGAGCCTGTAGCCTGTAGATTAATTCTTTGGTGCTGGAGTTAAAAACACACCAACACGTGTCAGCATGCGCCTTCTCAGGGTGGTCAGGTAAAAGGTAAAAATATTTTATTCACAGTTTATGGGAAACAGTGTATAAAGAAGAAAAATCTGAGCCTGTAAAGAGACGTTTCTAGAAAATTCTCAAGTTGAATCAGCTCTGAATGAACCAGCCCAGAACTAGCTGTAGGTTCACAAGTGTAAAAGGAGATGGTTCAAGGATTTGACCTGGTAACCTTGTTCTCACATCCTCAGTTTACCATCTATGTTTTAGCCCTCAACATCACATGTTCGTGCTGAATTTCAACTTTGCTGACTATGTGGGAGAAGGTGGAAGAGGTTCATTGCTAAGCTTAACCCTAGTTATCGTTAGTTTGTGGGTGAAAGGTCAGAGAGAACCTTTCTCTTTGGGTTACTGGGCTAGCAGTCAAGTTCTGACCTTTCCCTTTGTCAGCTTTAAGGTAGATACAGTATGCCCCTGCCCATAAGCTTGGAATCAGATTTCACCAACTCCACAGTCTCAACTTCAAGCTTAAAAGAGCCAAATTCTTTTGCAAGATTTGTCTGTCAGCTCTTCAGGTCTCACTTTTCCCAATCAAACAAACTTCTCCAAATTATATGGGCAAAGGTCAAGCCCGTTTGTGCACTGTCAGCAAACATAGGGGCAGAGTTATTAGGCTGACCCATATCTGCTGCTGTGCTCTGCAGGCATATCTGCTGACCCTTATCCACCCCCCATCTTCCCCCACTGTCTCTTATAAAACCCAGGTGTGCAAACACAAAGGTTTACCTAGGCCTCATAAATGATAACAGATAAGATGACAGGAGGACAGAAATGAAAAGAAAGGAGAGACTCAGCTCCTCTGATCCAGAGTGACCTTGTAATCTAGGTTTTGACTTGGCCTAGTTGAAGACATATCTGTAAACTGTCACAAGAAAGAGAAAACAGGAAGTTCTTGCATGAATGTAAGGTCATTTATTGCCTCATCCAGTCACAAGTTGAAGATACTAAATTAATAAAAACTATCATCTGACATCTACTTTGTAATCAGAAAGATTACAGGCTGCAAAGGTGATAAAATGTATGTCCAGCTGTCACTTTTACTTATGTTAATTATTGGTAACTTGTGCATTATTTCCATGCATACTTTGGGGGAAATTTATGTCACTTTTAAAGAATTAAGAAAATATTGCTCTTTGGCATTATGGAACTTAAGAAATTACACTGGAATAGTTATTGAATTGAAATAGTCCTAAATAGTCCTCAATCTTTATGGCACATAATCACATACTGTATTCACTGATTTGTAGTGTATGAAATTTGTTCATTTGCACTGTGTTTTATTCTTGTTACGAGTCTATGTAGCTCTCTTGATCATAATAAGGCATTTATGTGGTTAAACAAATGCATAACATGTTTGAATTGTTTCTTAAACTTCAACCTTTATCCAAATGTCAGTTTCAATATCAGATAAAAGAGAAGAATAAAAGTTTAATTCAAGAGGATGCAACTGAAAATTACTTACACAGTCATTATGGTTCTATTATTTTTTAACAACCTTTGACATTTTCATGTATTGAAAATGACGTGCATGCGCATTTCCATGAACAGATCATACACAAACATAAATGAACACATTCACTGTCTGACATAACTTCAGCTGCTGCCATACGCCTTGTCTTTCTGTTTCAGTGTTCAGTGGCTAAAGCGGGCTCAACAATGGCTTTCCTTCATCCCAGAGTAACCCGCCTCCACACTCACTCACATAACCTCTGAAGTCCTGGGCTGTAGTTGTGACTTCATGAAGAGTGGGATTAGTGCTAAGAGGCTGGTGTGTGTGTGTGTGTGTGTGGGATCTCGAGGCCAACCGACACAATGGACTCTGAATCACACATTCGAGCATCCGAGCGGGCCTTGAAAGGCAAACACGCAAGAAGAGATGAATTTTGTGCAGACGAACCACAGCGGGGTCTTTATGGGAACTATTATCAGATGCCCCCGAAAGAACTGAAAACATCATTCCCTTGTTTTAATGAAGCATGGAGGATGTGGAACATTGGAGCCCAGCATGTGTACAGCAACAACATCTCGAGCTGTGTAATTCATACCAGAAACTGACACGCTTTGCATGTGTGACTCTGACCTATAGGATTTCACACAGACAAGAGAATCCTGTGTGTTCAGGGCTGAACAGGTGGCTGGCAGGATGGCTGCTTGATGGCACTCTCAGTCTTTGCTTATCAAATCTGGGAGTGCTGCCTCTGTGGTTGGAAAGCTTCCACCCATAACTCGGAACCTACAGAGTATGTAAAACTGTACTCAGCCTAGGCAAAATGTTAGCTCATTATGTTCTTAGCCACATCTAGAGCTCAAGCATCAATTATATACAAATAATTGAAGGTAGCAGCCATAAAATCTTTGTTAGGGTAGTTAGATGAAGGTGAAATGTTACTGTGAAGCAGTTGTGTTTATGAAATGTGACTCATATCAAGTCCTTTTTCTGTTTAATAAAAACCTCCTGCTGTTCCTGGCTGTGATATAAAACATCTCACACCCATTGTAGTGAATTATTCTTTGAAAGTCTTATCTAATACTGCAGTCTACCTGTAATTTTACAAGACAACACATTAATGATTTCCATTTTAAAGTATAGCTAAAAAAAACAAAAAACATTTCAGTTTTTCTTTTCTGCCTTCAGTGTATTGTTGTTAAGTTTACTCTATGGAAACACATTTACATCAAGTACGAATGGCAGTGGCTACTGTTTATCTGTTGTGTTTTATTAAAGGTTGTTTCATAAATTTGTATGATTAAGTTCAAGGTCTGAAACACTTCTGAAGTATTCATTTACTTTTTCATCATGATGGTTTCTTTATTTCCTCGGAACAAAAGGAAAGAAACTGAAAATAATATTGGTATCAGTATCAGTCAAAAAACACTCTTGGAATCACTAGTTTACTCTATAACATTGTAAGATCTCGACCTCATAAAGTGCCTTGAAATCTTTTTTTTTTTTTTTTTTGGTTGTAGTGTGCCAACGTATAAAACTGAACCGATGTGAATATATTCTGACAAATGGAGTTGAAAGATTTGGTGAAAAAGCTGAAAATGGAAATATGTCTCCTACATACATTCAGCAACTGTTCTGAAATTCAACCAAGTTTCAGTCAATCTTGAAATAGATGACAGATAGACAAAACCTGTTATATACACTGCAAAATGCATTACATTCACTCCACCTGTTCAAACTGATCAAATAGGTCAGCTCCTTTCATTGCATAATTACTGCAGAGATCAATAGCTTATATTTCAACTGCAGCACATTCTTTAACCCTGACTGATGTAGTGAGTAGCTTCTCATTTCTTAAACAACCATCAGTTTGATAACATGACTGGACTGTGGATTCAATGGAAAAAGGCCACATGGTCCGATGAGTCCAGACAGACTCTGTTCCAGAGACAGATGAGGTAATTATCTATCATGCCTAGTGTGTACCATACAAGACTTTGGGGGCAGTGTTATGATCTGGGGCTGCTTCAGTTGGTTCAGCAATGTTATGTGTCCAGAAATTAATGGAAATAAATGCATTATGTTACTTTGTGTTTGTGCGAATACATCTTAAAATAAAAAAGACTAAATAAAAAAAAAAAAAAAAAAAAGCAACCTCAGATGTGTCAAAATGTGGCTGTAAAATTAATTTTCCTCCTGGCTAGAACACTGAAACACGTTATCACTTGACTGATACAACTAATCATAATCCCTGAGGAGTTTTTATAATAACTGTTAAATTCTGTGACTCACACATCTGCAAATGCACACACACACACACACACACACACACGCACACATACACACACACACTTAGGTGAGTTAGCTTAATTTAGCATGGGCTATAGCTTCCAAAACAGTTAATCTAACATAATCCTGGTTTAATTTTCTGTCATCAATCTGGACTAACCCGAACTGAAAAGGAGGAGTAAAAAGTGGATCAAGGGGTGTGAGATGGGAGAGGGTGAATAAATAGTGCGGGAAAAGCAGATAATGTCGGTTTTAGCAGCAAACGTGGATACTTGTGAAAGTGATTTTCCCCTTCTGATACGCCAGTGGTCCCTCACTTTCACCATAATCTTGCTACCACCCCCCCACCTTTCTCCTTCTTCTTCCTCTTCTGCCTCCCTCCTCTGCCACAGAAACCTTTATTGTAGTCAATTAAATGTTAATCAGTAACAGTAGCTCAGCCCGTCCTTTGCAGACTCAGTGATGCCAGATAGGTGGAGTGGTGTAATTGAAAGAGACAGGCTCAGATGAAAACAAATTAATGTTTAAAAGCTAAGAGTCACACTGGTGAGGCAAATTCGGAGACGCCAACTTCATGTCATCTACGGCTGGATAATTGTTGACAGAGACGGCGAGGTACAGAGGAGACGGATACACTTGGATTCCTGGTCAACACGCACAACAAAGGGCATGTGGACGGTATGTTGGTGTCAGTGTATGTTAGCGGTGGTTGGGGGGGTGGGGGAGTTGATTACGCTGGAGGAGGAGGTAAGAGGGGGCCCACTTCAGCAATGTGGTTATCGGAGAAACTGAGAAGCAACGCCAGAATGTGAGGCATGTGCAGACTGACTGTGTGTAAGTATATGTGTTTAAGGAAAGGGGGAGGGCAGATACGTTCAGTAGGTCACTCTGTTATCAGTTGTCACCCAAACTGCAGGTCGTCCCTCCGCCTGCTTGACAAGTTATCAGTTGCTATGGAAACAAACCAGTAACCCCACCACCTCTTAACAGTCTACACAAGATGCATGCCTATGTGCACCCACCGTCATCAGAAAACTCATTAACTGTACTCCTGAGCATATTTCTTTGTAGCCCAGTAGGACTTCCTGTGCTAAACTGCCCATTTCCTGTTTGCTATAAACAAAATATTTTCATCATTATTCATTCTCAGGGCTGCACATATTAACTTCAGAGACAACGGGCCTCATGTACAAATTAAGATGTAACCAAATTCTTCCTCTTTTTTGGATCCATGATTTGTTTTTATGTTTGAATCTTTTTTTTGTCTTCTCTTAGGTATGAGAACATTTTTATCACAGTCTACATACTATCTCTCCAGCACAATGAAACATACATTTTAGATTTGCCAATATTAAAAAAATGCACGAATATCATATACTCAAGCACAGAATGTACCTTGTCGGATTCATTCGTTCAATCAGCACACATCTGGTGGCAACCTCTCTTCTTTTAGTTTTAAGAAAAATAGAAAAATAACTTGAAATTTTAGAGAACGTTGTTGCGTGAGGGTTCGTTGTGAAAAATTATTATAAACCAACTGACTGTATGCTATAGAAAATATGTACCGTTTACTCAACATGTTGACCCCCATCTAGGCCTCTTCAAAATAACAAAACTACAATCTACAAAAATATTGTTCAACATTGCAATAATATGACCTGAAATTAATAGAGAAACTTCTAATTCATTCCAGTGAACTTGGGGTAGATGATGGCTAGATGATATATGCAGTCACGGAAAAAAATTATTACACCACCCTTGTTTTCTTCAATTTCTTGTTCATTTTAATGCTTGGTACAAATAAAGGTACATTTGTTTGGATAAATATAATGATAACAACAAAAATAGCTCATAGTAGTTTAATTTCAGAGCTGATAT